>NQII01001243.1:0-60615 GCA_002778355.1 Clitarchus hookeri
GGTACAATTTACGTTTTACTTCAACCAACACATAATTTGCTTGCTGTCAACCCGCTGGGCACCGAATTATTTCACGAACTCAAGTGTTGCAATAATTTAATATTTTTGCGTGAGGTGTACTCATGTACCGCAACCAGTGAGCAACGCGCTACTTGCTCGGTATAATAGGTTGTTCACTGTGAACTGATAATTTTTAAANATGTACCGCAACCAGTGAGCAACGCGCTACTTGCTCGGTATAATAGGTTGTTCACTGTGAACTGATAATTTTTAAAGCCCTGCGAGGATCTACTTGTATAGTCTATTCGCGGTGACTTCCAACCTTTGAAAAATCACCCCATGTATGACGTGATTGGTTCTTTCCTAAATATGCCGTGTATCATAATCTTTTTAAGCTTCTGTTAACGTAAAAAGTATCTTATTCTTGGTTAAATTAAACATTTACTTATATTTTTCCTTTGAATTATAATACGTATTTTGTATTTAATGAGAATAGAAACGGGAAGAAAATAGGAGAGTTGGTATTACCTAGTGATAAAATAGTTCTTATGTAAAATATTATTAAAGTGACTGTGCACGAATGCGGTGCGCTGCCCTTTGGTACAATTTTCTAGACTTAACTAAGCTTTGTTTGCATGAGGCGGAGGAATATCCTGAAAGTAGAACTTAAGCAGGGCTTCATAAAAGTTGGAAGTAACCGTGAATGGACTATACCCCCAGTGAGTTTTCTTCCCCCACTCCTAAAATTAAAATTCCCATGGGCCTTAGTACTTTATTTAGGCGTCAGTCAAGTGATATTTTGGAGAAGGGACCATGCCCTACTCTCTTTTGGAGGGAGAAGAGTTGTTAACTCGCCCAGANAAGTCAAGTGATATTTTGGAGAAGGGACCATGCCCTACTCTCTTTTGGAGGGAGAAGAGTTGTTAACTCGCCCAGAGGCACCACCCAGGAATGTAGTCCCTGAATTCCCACAAAATGGGTGTCTTCTGTAGTAGCTTCGTTTCTCATATAAANCAGTCAAGTGATATTTTGGAGAAGGGACCATGCCCTACTCTCTTTTGGAGGGAGAAGAGTTGTTAACTCGCCCAGCGGCACCACCCAGGAATGTAGTCCCTGAATTCCCACAAAATGGGTGTCTTCTGTAGTAGCTTCGTTTCTCATATAAANGGCACCACCCAGGAATGTAGTCCCTGAATTCCCACAAAATGGGTGTCTTCTGTAGTAGCTTCGTTTCTCATATAAAATTATTTGTACTCATTAGTAAAAATCAGGTTACTGCAACAAAAATGAATGATATTATATTTACATTTGGAAGTCGTTTCACCAAACAAAGTTCCCGAAGTTAAAGTGTTATTAAAACAGCTGTAATATCATATGTAACGTACCAACGTGTCGGGAAAGGAGAAGAAACTGCTCTCGAAAGTAATCATCACAGACACGATCCGAATGATCTGTGCACTGCCCCCCCCCCCCCNGACGTGAAACGTCTTCATTAACTACACAACTGGCAGCGCTATTATCTCTCACGTTTTCATTATTTCCCGGGCGAGATGGTGTGGGTGTCGGGCGAAAGAGGGGGAGGGGGGCGCTAATGAACCCTTCCAAGTTGCTGTCACTGCAAAAACGAACACTGGAGAGAGGACGGACTGCGAAATCAAATAAATCTAATCATAACATAAATTAACTCATTTTCACCGACACGAAGTACATCGGTCGTGTCCGCATGTATCCGTCGATTTGTGTACGCACACAATTGCGAAGGTGCATATATTTGTGCCCCATTCGAAATTTAGTTTTAATGGATGGATATACTGCGACCGAAATTGGTACACGCTTACCGCACCAGTCGTAAGACACCTTCCAAACTTATTTTTCAGAACTGTTTTTTTCTACGTGCCATTTTATTCCGCCACAATCTGTATAAACAATTTCTTTTCCACACTGTCCAAAAATAAAACCAGGAACTATGGCTAATTATAAAGATCCCCCTTGATTGCCGTTGGTTAAATTACAACGCTGAGTGTCTGCACGTATGTTTAATCTTCACACGATAAAACTGTTCAACTATCACGTTTAGTTCTCATTCTATGCTTTAAAATTTAATTATAGTGGTTTCATTTTACGAGGTTATCGCTGTTCACCAGCATCTGCCTATTTACAATGTCAAGTTGGTGTAAACTGGTGTTGACTGGACATTACTTAAGTCGTATTAGCACAAATATTTTGTTATTCCTTCAATATCGATCGTAATACAGCATTTAGTTGCGGCAACATTCCTTAGAAGCTTTGTTGACGTTAACAATTCCACAGAATATTTGCTTCATAGCAATAGAACCAAAATACGTTGAAGTATTTTGTGTTTTTTTTTTCGGAGTTACAGGTAGCTCAGTGGTTAGACTTTGTCTTCCCGCACATTAATAGTCATCCTTTCTGTAGGCTGAACAAACTTGCAGATATTTTTATTTTGTGCTTGTGTCTGAAAGCAAAACCTCAGGCTGTCTAATACAGAGTCTAAACAACGTGAACGCCAAAAACCGGACTGAAACAAGCGATGTCCACGTAAAAGTCCCATGTTGCGCTCAGAAATAACTTTGAAAAATAACCGAAGGATATGAAGGTGTAAGGGACAACTAAATATAGTGTTAATTGCTGCCAAATTTGAATTTAACCTACAATATTTCCCTCTAATATATATATATATATATATATATATATATATATACACACACAGAGAGAGAGCGAGAGAGAAAGAAACAAACCTACCAAAACAAGAATTTTGGTGTTGACGTGTGATGCCTTTTGGAATAGAAGCCTCGCTGACCCCCTTCGCGAGCGCCTCCCAGTCGACACGTGTCACGAGGCACGTGGCCAGCAAGAACAGATCGCAGGATCGCAGTTACACATGTCTTGCTGCGTGTCCTGCCGCGTAGGCCTCCCTGCCACCTTCCCCCCCCCCTACGCCCCTAGCAAGCACGTGAGATTTGTTGAGCGCCGAGGTATCACGAGATAGAGAAACGCAATTCGCCTAAATTCAGAAAACAGGCAGTGCGGAGAAATAGCTGACAGAGTAAGCTAGGGGCAAGGTGCCACCTCCTCCCCCCCAACCTTCAGGAACCAGGGCACGTGTTTTGAAAGGCATTGTTCTGCTTTCTACCACCTCACCCCCTCCCCCAACAAGGCGACATGTGCCGACAATTAAGGGAGGAAGCTAGCGAGCATATAAGCCCCCTGCGGGGTAGGTGGAAGAACGCAGAGCGTCAGTTCTTCATTACCGAGCCGAGAGGTTAGTTCGAGAGTCAGTCATATCAACCGCGCCGAGAGAGGAAGTCAGTCAATCAGCCGAGTGGCCGGGGAGTCGCACCCCGGCAGTCGTTAGTCATGTTAGTCAAACTGTTGAGACAGTCTGTTGCATCACATTAGTCGGGACAGTTCATTATCACCGCGCCGAGGGAAGAGTTGCGTCAAGGAATCGCGAGAAGACGTGAGCACGAGCCCGATAGCCATCCAGTGAGACGACACCAAATGCGGGCCTTTGTCCAAGGCCTACCACTTCGCCAGAGATAAGTATACAGTCGCCATCCAGAGAAGCCCCTCCCTCCACCACGAAGTCGTACACAGTTAATACGAGTAGCCAGAATAGAGTACCACACCTCGGAAGTGCTGCTGTACGTTGTTTTTTAGTTCAAACTCGAGACAATATATTCGTCCTTCAAAATGAAACAGCAAAAGACTACCTTATTGAAATACCCCTTTACTTTCTAGGCACCTTATAGTCTATGCCTGGAGGAATTAACTACGGCACTACAAGTCGCCCTGTGTTCTCCACAGGTGGGGTAAAGCACAAGTTACATTGACTTCCCCAACCAAATAGCATCAGTGTTGTTATTCATTACTTTAAGTATTGTCAAGATATTCGTTATTTAGGACATTNCTTCCCCAACCAAATAGCATCAGTGTTGTTATTCATTACTTTAAGTATTGTCAAGATATTCGTTATTTAGGACATTTATTTTTGCAAATGCCTACTGTGTTACTTTTCAATACTTTTAATTGCATTGACTGTAAAAATACCACAAACATACTAGTATCAGGGAAGGGATTTTCCTCCTGTCAGGTAAACAATTTTATAGTAAAAATACAGCCTATTTAAATGGAGTACTGAAAATCACTGAGTCAGAACAGTTGCAGACTGTAGTTTTGATTTCAGTCTAAGTGTAGATACAGAAAAGAGTTGGAACTAACCGTAGTGTACGAACCGCAACGAATGTAATACCGTGATGCAAAGAATTTAACCGATTTTGTACCCACAGATATACTTCCATATAAATCATTTACATTGACAAATACCTTATCAAATGTCAGAGGTTAATTTAATATTTTGCTAAATTCAGTGCCGTTTTCAAAAAAAAAAGCTATTTCTTGTAAAATAAATAATATTTATTTTTATCAAAGTGTTGGAACTGAATTCTTTAACTTACACGAAATTGGTCTACATTTATTGAGTAAATTTTAATATATTTGTGCAATATCATTAATAATTTGTAAACATTTTTAAAATAAAGAAAATTATCATCTGGATCTAATTAATTTATGACATAAAAAAAATCTCGTTCACGGACAATGCTTTCCTCGATTTCTATAAAGAATCTTTCATTCAAGAAAANTTTATGACATAAAAAAAATCTCGTTCACGGACAATGCTTTCCTCGATTTCTATAAAGAATCTTTCATTCAAGAAAAACCATTATCGACCTTGGCTATCGCAGAGGTCATATATATATGATCGTGTACATAACTTACGTGCGATAAGCTCCGCCCTCATCTACCGAGCCCAAACACGGTGGGATATTTTCACCCCCGAGCGCTGACAATGGGAACTAACGAACTCGGGTGGCGGGGAAAAAAAANAAACACGGTGGGATATTTTCACCCCCGAGCGCTGACAATGGGAACTAACGAACTCGGGTGGCGGGGAAAAAAAAATTGCACTAATGGCAGTTCCCATTAGCACCTTTAGCATCGGACGACAGAAGGAGACTGGAGGGCGAAGNTTTATGACATAAAAAAAATCTCGTTCACGGACAATGCTTTCCTCGATTTCTATAAAGAATCTTTCATTCAAGAAAGACCATTATCGACCTTGGCTATCGCAGAGGTCATATATATATGATCGTGTACATAACTTACGTGCGATAAGCTCCGCCCTCATCTACCGAGTCCAAACACGGTGGGATATTTTCACCCCCGAGCGCTGACAATGGGAACTAACGAACTCGGGTGGCGGGGAAAAAAAAAATTGCACTAATGGCAGTTCCCATTAGCACCTTTAGCATCGGACGACAGAAGGAGACTGGAGGGCGAAGTTTCCTTGGCAACCCCCGATCGCTTCCAGAATCGCTGATGGCGTGGGGTCACAGGGGTGCCCAAAGTACAGTGATCTGACGCACCGCTGGGAGGGAGATCGGATATCTGAAACGGTCGTCGAGCTGCTTGTGTGGGGAGATGATGCGCGAACCAGACGCACTATGAGCTTATCACGTAGTTTTTTTTCTCCTCTCCGTTTGGAAGATTTCAGTCGACTGCAGGGTAATCGAGAGCGTTCTCTTACTTTCTGCCCTTAAAGAAAAAATCCGAACAGCAAGCTGGATTGGGAGATTTGCGTAATGATCTGGCGAACACTCATTTTCTTAGCTCGACACAGATTTTGCAGGATAGAATGAAGAAAAAAAAACTCAAACCTGTTTTCAAATAACAAATATACCTACGCGCTAACAGACAGAAAGAACAAAACAGACTGCGAAATACTTGAAACGAACTTAACGCCGCTTACACGAGATAGGGTGAAGTGAGCTCTTTTGAAATCAACTTTTGAAAAATGCCGTTGCCCTTACCTGCATTCATTTCAACGAGAGTATCGACTGACATCCGCCCAGTATAGTTGGAAACGACGGAGGGAAAGTAGTTCCATTTATTGACGTTGAATTGAAAGGGTTAGGTATCCATTCATGAATATTGAAATCATTTCTTTTCCTTTCTTTTTATCAACGCATGTAAGTGTAAGAATTAGCAAATTTGTAAAATATTTACTTTCATGATAAATTATACTGTTTCGCTAGACTACGCACGAATAATGCGATAAAGCCCGAACCAATGTTAACTGTACACATGGCGTAATAATACACCACGCGCATACAAGTAGATCGTAAGTAGGGCTTTTAGAAGTGCTCATTTTACCGTGAACGGCATATATAAAAAGTTCATGACGCCACGTTACTGCAGTAACATGTGGGAAAGGATCTTTGACCCAGCGAAACATCGGTCAATTACCGACAGTTGCTGCAAGAAAATAATTTGTTTGAATTCGCTTCTTAGTTGATTCAAATGTTAGGAATTGTTGACTGTAAAATAAAAACAGACTTGCTTTGTCTAATCATCAACACGTTCGTTTACAACAATTACTTATTGCATTTAAATATTTTTTAAGCAAATATTTTATTGGTTCAACGGAACATATTCCTCGGTGAAATACGAAGACACAAATAAAACTAATTTAACAGTTGGCAACTAACCAAAGGAGTGTTGTTATGTTTTCAGCGCTGGTTCGTCGCGTGTGTACTCGTATCTGAAGCAAGCGCGAGCATGTTTGCCAACAGAACAACAACCCGCAAAAAGGACCCGAGCTGAATTCTGGCAGTATTCATGAAATTGCGTCGATAACGAGAAGAGTGCATTCAGCCAGAAATCATGGTCCCTGATCAGCCGCTGGATAATGGTCTGCTTGAACAGTAATTGGAAACTCAGTTTAGGGATCTAATTTATGATCTATGATGCAGATAGACGTTAACAGGCACTTGGTTGTTGTTAAAAGCTAATTAGTGTCCTCGGCAAAGAAAAAATTATGCCGCCCTACACACGTCGGTCTAATTCGAGAAAATTAAAATGTAAAATTAAAGTATAGTGTGTTTAAATTAATGGAGGATTCGTTCTCCACGAGAAATCTTTTTCAGGACGAAAGACGTGTCATTAATTAGCAAAAATGTATATAACGCGACTGTAATGTTTAAAATTGCTGTAAATACGTATTAAAAATATCGCTGTCGTGTCTTTTTAGAAACGACGCGTTGCAGATGGATGATATCTCCTGTCACGGCGACTTTCTCACTTCTCCAGGGTTGTCTTTACGAGTTGTGACCTTAGACTAAAGATGAGGTAGACCAATTATCGTCTTTTGCGTATGTACCCAAACATTGACTCTCAATATCCAACGCATCTATCAAAGGCACGTGATCAACACCAATGAACGTGATTATTTAATTTCGAGTTTTCAAAAGACACACTCTTTCATGTGAACAAAATTCCTTGACTTAACTAAAATATATTCTAGTTGCATTGAAACTAGGTTAGAAAAAGTGTATAAATCTCTCGAAACTCCAGCTTACACAAACTGTGTTCTAACCTCAAATCACATTCACGTTGTTTTCGATAATGCTGTTGGCAGAAAAGTAGTCCGACGTTGGAACACGGAGAGCGGATACTGTGCAGCTCGCATGAGCACTCTACCCAGTTTTCCCTCTACGGTTGTGACAGGAATCTCCAAGTCACGACAGCGACCGCGCCAACAGGAACCGGCTCCTACCAGTCGGCGACCAGCGTCAGAGATCATCAACTTATATTAACTCATCGCGTCGCGTCGACTGCAGCAGTCGCTCTGTCACGGTCGCCGTGCGGTATGAGTACATATTTCCCCGCTATGTCGTGTCGCTGGCACTGGCCAAGAGATAATGAAACGCCCAGTCGACCAGGCCTACGCGAAGACAGTCCAATATGCGAGGCACTGTTGACTCATGAAAAATAAGCGGCAACATTAGTAACTTTTTCGTGTAACTCCTAGCTATTTTTTAGCCTACTTTCCGAAGGAAAGAAAGGGTTATGAGATCACTTTCCTGTCTGTTTGTCTGTGTGTATGTGTGAGTCTGTGCGTGTNAACACAATACCATAACAATTTTTGAACGCGTGAATTTAATTTCACCAAACTCGGTAAAACATATAGTACTAAGAAAGCACACCTAACTTTTATAGTTTTCAACCACGCTGGGCACTTACTTTCAAAATGGTGGCCCTAATAAATTTATATGCGATGTATCATATCTCAGAAACCATTTAACGTATTTTAAACAAATTTTGTATGCTGACAGCGCAAGTTGTAAGCATTAAATTCAGCGGTGAATATTATTGTTGTTACGCCATTTTGGAAGATAGCGCCACATGAGAAAATAAAGCTTCTACGCTATATCTCGAAAATTACTCAACCTATTTCGCCAAATTTGCCAAGTAATACTATGATTGGCCAGGTAAATGTAAGCAATTGAATTTAATTAGGAACTTATTTTAAAAATGGTGGCCACACAAATATTTTAGGTTTATTTGGTATTACTACCATACCGTTTGACCACCAATTTCAACCACATTTTGTACCCTAACAGTATCTATAACAAGCATAATATAAGCCAAACAACGACCACTTTTCTCTGCCATTTTAAAGATAGTGCCCCATGTAAAAATAAATGTATTACATTATATCTCAAAAACTACTCAACCAATTTTCGCCAAATTTGGCACGTAAGCAATACTGTTATAGGTTAGGTTAAATGAGTAATTAAACTTTAAAAGGCACTTATTTTAAAATGGCGGCCATACAAATATTTTAGGTTTTTTGGTATAACTACTATACCATTTGACCAAGTTCAACCAAATTTTGTACGTTGACAGTATCTCATAAAATAGGCAAAAAAAAAAAATAAACCCACTTATTCCCTTAATTTCGTATGAATTAATCAAGCTTCTGTGTAATTTCTCGAGAAAAAATTTATAGGTTCCTACCAAATTTGGCAATCAACTAGCACTGCCACAGTTGCTAAGTACAAATATGTTTCAAGTATGACAGAAAGTAATTTTCAAAATTGCTGCCTAATAGCTATTTTAGCATAGTATGCTATATCTTCGAAAACATTTGANCTACTATACCATTTGACCAAGTTCAACCAAATTTTGTACGTTGACAGTATCTCATAAAATAGGCAAAAAAAAAAAAAAAAAAAAAAAAAAAGCCACTTATTCCCTTAATTTCGTATGAATTAATCAAGCTTCTGTGTAATTTCTCGGGAAACAATTTATAGGTTCCTACCAAATTTGGCAATCAACTAGCACTGCCGCAGTTGCTAAGTACAAATATGTTTCAAGTATGACAGAAAGTAATTTTCAAAATTGCTGCCTAATAGCTATTTTAGCATAGTATGCTATATCTTCGAAAACATTTAATCAATTCCAACTTAACTTTGTATGTTGGGAGTGTATAAAAGACATCGGATGTGTCTACACGGAGCCTCTTTTGTCATCCATTTTGTAAGATGGCGCGATACGAATAAATAAAGTTTATATGTAATACCTCGGGAAACAATTGGCCGATTCCTACCAAATATGGCAAACAAGTAGTACTGCGGTATGTAATGTTAACTGATACGTTTTAGGTATGTAAGACACTTATTTAAAAATGGTGGCCATATAACTATTTTAGTTTTGTATGATATATCGTTGAAACCATGCAATTAGTTACAATAAAACTTTGTATGAAGACTGTATATATTACAACAATTAAATGTGTACACAAAATAACCTTTGCCCACCATTTTGTAAAATAGAATCACTTGACAAAATAAAGTTATGTGATCTCCGAAAAAGCAACCGATTTATACCAAATTTAGATAAGAATTAGCACTATAGCTGGCTTTATAAAGTAATGAATTTTGAGAGGGTCAAACAAACATATTTTGAAAACGGCGGCCATATAAACATTTTAGCTCCGATTTTTTTATCTACGAAACTGCAAAACAAATTTCAACTTTACTTTGTATGCTGAAAGTATCAGTTATATCAATCAAAATTGTCTATGCAAAGCCTCATTTCCCAGCCATTTTTTAATATAGCGCCACATAAAATAATATATTTTTATGTCGTATCTTGGGAAAAAATCAATACATTTCTTTCAATTTTGGCAAAGAAGTTATACTGTGGTAGGCTGCATCAATTTATATGTTTTAAGTATGTAAGTAATTTTTTTTGATGGTGTGAATTTGATTGCATGCCAGCTTAATTTTATGAGTTTTTTCTGAATTCGAATCTTGGGTAAGTCACTCGTGTATTTAAATTGTCTTTGTNTTTCCCAGCCATTTTTTAATATAGCGCCACATAAAATAATATATTTTTATGTCGTATCTTGGGAAAAAATCAATATATTTCTTTCAATTTTGGCAAAGAAGTTATACTGTGGTAGGCTGCATCAATTTATATGTTTTAAGTATATAAGTAATTTTTTTTGATGGTGTGGATTTGATTGTATGCCAGCTTAATTTTATGAGTTTTTTCTGAATTCGAATCTTGGGTAAGTCACTCGTGTATTTAAATTGTCTTTGTNATGCCAGCTTAATTTTATGAGTTTTTTCTGAATTCGAATCTTGGGTAAGTCACTCGTGTATTTAAATTGTCTTTGTACCGTTTCACATGTTTCTGGTTTCATCTCCTAACAATATTGTCGTCGATGAGACGTCAACGACTACCTACCATATCAGCTATCAAGAACTTCACTAACATTTATTTTCAGCCATGTAGAGGAAAGTAGGCTAATTAGTTATGAGTACCTCTTGTTTTTTTTTTTTTTTGTGGTTGCGAATCTATGTTACATTGTTTGCTTATTTATTTACCTTTAATTTTCGTGGTGCTCAAGTAATGTAATATTATTTGTAAAGTAGTATCAGTGTTCTAAATTTCGAATGCAATTGCTTCACTAACGACTCCCGAAATATTAGATTAAAAAAAGATATCCCATTAAGATGAAACACGACTAAAATATCCACAAATATGAAATAACTTAAATTTAAACGATTTAAATACAATTCAAACGAAGTAAATTAATTTTAATACAGTTTTTGTTAGCTCTCAAAAAAAANAAATTTAAACGATTTAAATACAATTCAAACGAAGTAAATTAATTTTAATACAGTTTTTGTTAGCTCTCAAAAAAAAAACTAATATTAACATCTCGAATATTTCAAGTTAAATCCACATAAAATAAAGTATCAAATATAAAGCACTTTTCCAAATTCAAAACATTCAATTTTTGGAAATATTTACATAGTTTAATTCTTTTCTTTTGTGAAATTTAGTATAAAGAATGTTTGTTCTGATGCTCAATGTCTTTGTTATTTATGAAAAAAAAAAATCGCCCAAGTATAGGCTGGAACCTCAATCTAGCACATAGATACAGCTAACCAAACAAATAGCTGAAATTATTATTATATAATTCCGAGGAGAGCAAATGCCTAATGGCGGTGGTTTGGTAACTTGTATTTGGAGAATTCTATTTTACACACTCAAAACTGTAAAAATATGATATAACCATTTTCTAAAATGCTGTTCAAACCTTGAAATTTTTTTTACCAGGTTCTCTACGAATATTTTGCAAAGAATGAAATAAGGAAAGGTGACAAGCAGAGACAAAGTTATAATTACCTGTCACTGCAACTTTTACGTCACTGCCACTGGTTGTCATCGTTCCAGGTTTGTCGTCACCACTCCCATCTGTAAACGACATCACCGCCCAACTCCCCGTCGTGGCAAATGGAAGTGTAATTTATTAATTGGCTTGCAATTAAAATACTTCGCCTCCAGAAAATTTTGACTATAAACCGCGTCGATTATTCAAAAGCCGCGTCAAAAAATATTGGAAAAAACATTATAAATAAACATTCCAATGGATCGATAGGATTGAGTTAAATCTCAACATATCCGGCTCAACAGTTAAAAAAAAAAAAACAAATTATTAATTGACCGAAATAATTATGGTTAATTTTCAACGTCCCGTATGTTATGCTAACATGCTGATCGGGAAAGGTTGACACACCAAGCACCAGAACTTGTATTTAAAAGTGGCACGTACGTGTTGACTTTCTCGAGATCCGAACCCACGACCTCGTAATGGGAAGGCAACTCCTTGGCGACTGCGACCACGAAGGTCACCAATCACGAAAGAGAGATTCATTGTTGGTTAGTCAAAACTCCCTNAATTTAAACGATTTAAATACAATTCAAACGAAGTAAATTAATTTTAATACAGTTTTTGTTAGCTCTCAAAAAAAACTAATATTAACATCTCAAATATTTCAAGTTAAATCCACATAAAATAAAGTATCAAATATAAAGCACTTTTCCAAATTCAAAACATTCAATTTTTGGAAATGTTTACATAGTTTAATTCTTTTCTTTTGTGAAATTTAGTATAAAGAATGTTTGTTCTGATGCTCAATGTCTTTGTTATTTATGAAAAAAAAAAAAATCGCCCAAGTATAGGCTGGAACCTCAATCTAGCACATAGATACAGCTAACCAAACAAATAGCTGAAATTATTATTATATAATTCCGAGGAGAGCAAATGCCTAATGGCGGTGGTTTGGTAACTTGTATTTGGAGAATTCTATTTTACACACTCAAAACTGTAAAAATATGATATAACCATTTTCTAAAAAGCTGTTCAAACCTTTAAATTTTTTTACCAGGTTCTCTACGAATATTTTGCAAAGAATGAAATAAGGAAAGGTGACAAGCAGAGACAAAGTTATAATTACCTGTCACTGCAACTTTTACGTCACTGCCACTGGTTGTCATCGTTCCAGGTTTGTCGTCACCACTCCCATCTGTAAACGACATCACCGCCCAACTCCCCGTCGTGGCAAATGGAAGTGTAATTTATTAATTGGCTTGCAATTAAAATACTTCGCCTCCAGAAAATTTTGACAATAAACCGCGTCGATTATTCAAAAGCCGCGTCAAAAAATATTGGAAAAAACATTATAAATAAACATTCCAATGGATCGATAGGATTGAGTTAAATCTCAACATATCCGGCTCAACCGTTAAAAAAAAAAAAAAAATTATTAATTGACCGAAATAATTATGGTTAATTTTCAACGTCCCGTATGTTATGCTAACATGCTGATCGGGAAAGGTTGACACACCAAGCACCAGAACTTGTATTTAAAAGTGGCACGTACGTGTTGACTTTCTCGAGATCCGAACCCACGACCTCGTAATGGGAAGGCAACTAACTCCTTGGCGACTGCGACCACGAAGGTCACCAATCACGAAAGAGAGATTCATTGTTGGTTAGTCAAAACTCCCTTCTCCCCATTTTCACCGGGTTCACTCCCGGATTTTCGCATGTGGGAATCGTGCTGGACGATGCCGCTTGCCGGCGGATTTTCTCGGGGTACTCCCGTTTCCCGCGCCCCTGCATTGCAACGCCGCTCCGTTCTAGGGTTTCATTTCTGTCATGCTTGGGGATGACGGTCACCTACGGGTCCCAGCTTGAAAGACCGTCACTCGGAGGGTGTTGCCTTGCCCTGGGTGCACTCCCCACACACGGCATTATTATTACCGATTATGAAGAAAACTGATTCGATACCAGTTACTGACATATTGGGAGTTTTTTTTCCCCCGATGCTGGGAAAGTTTGTTTAGTATGAGTGGCACTACTGTGGCGCGACGTTTTTTTTTCTTTCAAAGTACTGCTATTTAGACATCCATTTTCTTTGCACTGCTGCTTCATTTCCATTACATTTCTTCTGATTCGTTATATAGGCTGACCTGCCTCTCGCATAACTTCAGTAGATTACCCTTTGGCGTCAACCTTACTTCAGTCATGCTTAGAGCGTACTCTTGCTCAGATGAAAACCATGTAAGGATTCACAAACTCAAATTTTTATTNCCCCCGATGCTGGGAAAGTTTGTTTAGTATGAGTGGCACTACTGTGGCGCGACGTTTTTTTTTCTTTCAAAGTACTGCTATTTAGACATCCATTTTCTTTGCACTGCTGCTTCATTTCCATTACATTTGTTCTGATTCGTTATATAGGCTGACCTGCCTCTCGCATAACTTCAGTAGATTACCCTTTGGCGTCAACCTTACTTCAGTCATGCTTAGAGCGTACTCTTGCTCAGATGAAAACCATGTAAGGATTCACAAACTCAAATTTTTATTCTAGGTACAATGCAATATTTAAAGTGTCGCATAATGCACACCATTGATAAGCTTCTTCTCTTCGGAATATGATATACTTAAGTTCTTGTCGCAAGGGAAACCCAGTAAAAAAAAAAACAAATAAAAAAAAAACTTTTCCATAACCCATCACAAAGGATATTCCGTATAAGAGTGGTGATAGGACAAATTTTCATTACTTCGCGATTTCTGGTAAAGGATTTTTAATGTGTGCATGCTGGAAGTAATACAATTTACAGCAAAGACTTTTCACTGTAATTAGTAAAAGGCACTTCGTTTCTATACATATGCTGTTTTTGTCCAAATTATTATTTTTATTATTGCTGGGACACGTAAATAAAACCGAAGTTGTACGAAACATGAAACAAAGCCTGTTAACAGGTTGCATGTAAATATACATATTTTTGACATAGTTATTAATTATATTTATAATACAAGAAATACCACAAACCATAAAAAAATCTGGAAATGTAAGCATAACTAACGCGTTTTAAAAGGTGAAAAATGTCGTGTACATGAAGTAGCTAGTAGTACTGTTTTTAAATGTTCCGCGTTCAAATCCAACTTTTGCTTCTGGGGTTGGTTTGCATTTTGTGTACACCAGTCACCAGTAATTGTGTAATATCGATCGGGGCCAATAATAGGAATCTGTGGATTTAAGTAACGCCGTATTTACTAAATAAACATAAAGTTTGAAAAAAAAAAAAAAACTACTGCAGGAATTCTGAGAAAACCCATGTGCAATTTTGGACAGTAAATAAATGCTGCTACAGAACATGTATAATGCCAAATGAACACGCAATGTTCAGTAATCAATAACCAATAATTGTTTTATCTTAGAAAATTAGATAATTACCGTGTTTGGCTCTCCTCCTTTACAATGTAATTTGTATAGAAGTTAAGCAATTATTATATCTAAGAATTGTGTGTTGGCAATTTTTATTAGTCTGCGAAATGCACTAAGTTTGAACCGAACAGAAAGTTTGTTTCGAAACTAGCCAAATAAAAATTATAAAATTTAAATAACGACAATTAAGCGGATTTTATACTTGGCGAACTACGAGAAATCACGAGACAGGAGAAAATCCATACTTAACGAAAACAGGTAGAACGCTATATAAATGCAAAGTGGGTAGTTATCATCTCCATTCCTGCCCACTGTTGTTCTCGACGGCATTTGCGCTGACACCCACAGAAATCCACATANTTCTAGGTACAATGCAATATTTAAAGTGTCGCATAATGCACACCATTGATAAGCTTCTTCTCTTCGGAATATGATCTACTTAAGTTCTTGTCGCAAGGGAAACCCAGTAAAAAAAAAAAAACAAATAAAAAAAAACTTTTCCATAACCCATCACAAAGGATATTCCGTATAAGAGTGGTGATTGGACAAATTTTCATTACTTCGCGATTTCTGGTAAAGGATTTGTAATGTGTGCATGCTGGAAGTAATACAATTTACAGCAAAGACTTTTCACTGTAATTAGTAAATCTACTTCGTTGCTATACATATGCTGTCTTTGTCCAAATTATTATTTTTATTAGTGCTGGGACACGTAAATAAAACCGAAGTTGTACGAAACATGAAACAAAGCCTGTTAACAGGTTGCATGTAAATATACATATTTTTGACATAGTTATTAATTGTATTTATAATACAAGAAATACCACAAACCATAAAAAAATCTGGAAATGTAAGCATAACTAACGCGTTTTAAAAGGTGAAAAATGTCGTGTACATGAAGTAGCTAGTAGTACTGTTTTTAAATGTTCCGCGTTCAAATCCAACTTTTGCTTCTGGGGTTGGTTTGCATTTTGTGTACACCAGTCACCAGTAATTGTGTAATATCGATCGGGGCCAATAATAGGAATCTGTGGATTTAAGTAACGCCGTATTTACTAAATAAACATAAAGTTTGAAAAAAAAAAAAAAACTACTGCAGGAATTCTGAGAAAACCCATGTGCAATTTTGGACAGTAAATAAATGCTGCTACAGAACATGTATAATGCCAAATGAACACGCAATGTTCAGTAATCAATAACCAATAATTGTTTTATCTTAGAAAATTAGATAATTACCGTGTTTGGCTCTCCTCCTTTACAATGTAATTTGTATAGAAGTTAAGCAATTATTATATCTAAGAATTGTGTGTTGGCAATTTTTATTAGTCTGCGAAATGCACTAAGTTTGAACCGAACAGAAAGTTTGTTTCAAAACTAGCCAAATAAAAATTATAAAATTTAAATAACGACAATTAAGCGGATTTTATACTTGGCGAACTACGAGAAATCACGAGACAGGAGAAAATCCATACTTAACGAAAACAGGTAGAACGCTATATAAATGCAAAGTGGGTAGTTATCATCTCCATTCCTGCCCACTGTTGTTCTCGACGGCATTTGCGCTGACACCCACAGAAATCCACATAGAACCAGCACGACGGTCGATAAGTGGATTTGCAAAATTAATATCATGCCGTGCATTGTAGTGTCATTCAATGCGGCTACGACCATCCGACCAGAAGGATTACATCACGAACCTGTTTATGGAAGGGAGGAGAATAACGCAGCCACATTTCCGCATATTTAGATGCAAACAATGTGCCATTGACTATCGTTGCATGACCGTGCAGTGATTTCAATTTCACGTGCAAAGCAGCAATAAGAGCCATTTGTTTGTTTATCTGGATTTCTAATGTGCTGGACTTGAGTATCCAAGAGCAGGCCGGCACTTTTTTCAATGGCTAGAATCTGAAGAAGTACATGTTGAGATGCCGGACCAACAATCATGTAACTTGAGTATAGATTGATAATCTTTTAGGGGAAGACACCCCAAAATTATCCTGCCGGGATATAATCGACGACCTTACTAATGCGAGTTGTGTGTTACCTCATGAAAAATAAACAGCACAGCAAACAGGAAATGGTGGTTTTACGCTTATCGTGAACAATTTAACTTAGGATACACTTTTTTATCCATTGTGGGCCCGACGACTTTATTCACACGTCGGTTATCACATGTTACTCCGAAATTATTTTGTGAAAATTATTATTTTACTGAGATGCGAATTGCTGTTCATAAGTGCATAACACATACAGAAACTAAATATATAAATTAAATTTCCACGATATTAAATATTACACTTTTAACACGGCGCTAAAACATGGAACTGCTTTCTTTGCATTGCAGTCATATTCACTCGAAGCATTTCAGTCAGCGAGTCTATTAAATTATACGCAGTTAGCACAGGGGAATTTTGTTTCAAAGGCCAACTTCTAAAGCGTTTGAATAACCGGAAAGATGTGTATTATCTGTCCCGGAAATAGATTTCTCATTTTAAGAGCACCATAGTGCCTACTGCATCTTCACATATCTGCAGTTGTTGTTCCTGAGCCACTATTACTCAAAACAATCAAGCAGTTCCTATTTCGCGTTCGTTCACTACGAGATAGATTTCTTCCCCTCGAAGCTAATAGATGGACATCTTATAGGCTACCACTGACTGCATAGACACTGAGTACTGGAGCTAAGGGGGNTTTTCAGCCAGCGGGGACATTGCCTCGCCCCCTCCATGGGTTGATAAACAGTGGCTGAGTACTACATCAGTTTGTTATAAGTATTTATAACTCATTGAAAATATATCTTCTTCGCAGGGCTTCACATAAACACAAACAGCAAAACGTCGGTATATATTATTATTATTATTTATATTTAAAAGCTTGGCCTACGTGAAATAAGTGTTGCATACATGCATAACAGCATGCACAAACGTTCAACATCACGTATAGTATATTCGCGGTTTCTTCACGCTTTTTGTATATAACCTTTGAAATATCGCCCCATGTATAACATTCTTGGTTGTGTCCTAAAATTATCTGGTATCATAAGCGTTTTACAACTGTGTTAACATAAAAATATCTTAATTTTAAATAAATATAAATATTACTTATAATTTGTTAAAAAATTATATTTAATTTATAATTAATATGATTGAAAACAAGGAGAAAATATGTTTGTTGGTAATGTCTAGTAAGAAATAGTTCTTATGTAAAATATCATTACACTGAGCGAGCACGAATGTGGTGCATTGTCCCATTGGTGTAATTTTTCTATATTCGTTTAAGCTTTGATTGCATGAGGCGGAGTAATATCCTGGACGTAGAACATTAGCAGGGCTTCAGAAAATTTGGAAGTAATCGTGAATGCACTATATAGAAAAAGGGGTGTGGTGGGGGGGAGAGAGAAGTTAGAGATTTGCTTCCCTTCTGGAAACGAGGAGCCTGTGTCTATACAACCGAGTCATTAAACCATTCCGACCCACACTATCGTAAAGTTTCAGGTGATGCAACCAAGAACAACTGTGTACTGTGTCTGTTATACATCACATAACTGCCTCTCATGCACGCGGTATTGCGCAGAGAGGCTGAAAGGGCTGCAAAAGAAATGGGACGGGGAAAAGGCTCTTATAAGCTATTCGCGGCTTCTTCACACTTTTTTAAATCAAACCTTTGAAAAATCACCCCATGTATGAGGTGTTCGCTAGTTTCCTTTATATGAAATGTATCACAAACGTTTTATACTTCGGTTAAAATAAACGATTCTTGCTTTTGGTTTAATTAAACTTTTACTTCGACTNTGTATCACAAACGTTTTATACTTCGGTTAAAATAAACGATTCTTGCTTTTGGTTTAATTAAACTTTTACTTCGACTTTATCTATAAATTATGAAATTTTATTTATAATTAATGTGAATAAAAACAGAGAGAAAATAGGAGTGTTGGCAATGCCCAGTGATAAATAGTTTTAATGCAAAATATTATTAAACTGAGTGCGCACGAATGCGGTGCGTCGTCAGTTTGGTGTTATTTAATAGACTTGATTAAGCTTTTGTTTGCGTAGAGGCGGAGGAATAGCCTGAAAGTAGAACTTAGGCAGAGCTTCAGAAAAGTTGGAAGTAACCGTGACTGGACTCTGTCTTGAATATCTTCATAGGTAAATCACAGTTCAAGCGTTATTTTTTATCGCATGCGGAAAAGTCACAGGCAGAATCTGTAACTGCCAAGAATGACTCTGCACGGCTGAAAAATTGCCTTTGTTCGTTTGAAATCTGTCTAGGTATTTTTGTTTGGCCTCATTGAGCGTATTTATTTACTTTTTTAAATTGCGGTAGCATGTCTCATGTGAATTCGGTAGGTAGTCCAGTACNCCTCATTGAGCGTATTTATTTACTTTTTTAAATTGCGGTAGCATGTCTCATGTGAATTCGGTAGGTAGTCCAGTATCGACGCAGTGGACTTATGTTGCTAGAAAAAACTATGACAGATTGACGTTACGTACTCTTGACCAGCGTTCAAGCTGAACATTTCTGTTTCTTGACGACTTACAGGTTAAATTATCACTACGTTGCCATGCTACGGTAGGAAATCATGCATTTTTGGCTTATTAATAAGCGTATTTTGTCTATTACGACTGCATGTTTGTGACAATTCTTCTAATGTTTACTGCCGGATATGCCTGCGAAATTCAAAAGAATTTCTAATAAATATATGGGGGAGATGAGTTAGGCAAATAATATTAAATTGGAGGTTTCTTCTCAGGATCAATATAATTATTAAAACAGAAAACTGTAGTGCAGAGCATATAATTGTAGGCGAAAACATTTTTACACTTGAACTAAAAAAAAACAATTGTTTACGAAATTAGAAAGCTCCTGAAGCATTAGTTTGCAGTTAGTTAGAACTAGCCTCTTTTCGCAAGTCTACCAACGAAATGAAAAATAAAACTACGATGTTAAAAACGTCTACGTATTTACAGAAATGTTTACGGAAATATACGGTAAATATCCGGAAAATCGATCCGCGATGACATAAAAATGGGTCTGAGCTACGTAAATGGAAAATAGGGAACGACTCAATACTTCCAACAGCTTGGGGTTTCGGGAACGAACAATACCGATAGGCTACACGCAGCTTTCTTCGCCGCCATAACTAGAAAATTATGGTACCTCAGGCACGTAGGACATCCACGCCACTTAACCCTGTTTTTTTCACGCATCAAAAAGTAGCTCGAGCCATCAGAACTGTTATTATTACTTCAAACACTCAAACAATATCAAACNTGGACATCCACGCCACTTAACCCTGTTTTTTTTCACGCATCAAAAAGTAGCTCGAGCCATCAGAACTGTTATTATTACTTCAAACACTCAAACAATATCAAACTAAAATAGTTTCACGACTTAAATTATTCTCAATTATACGTAAAACTACCTAATACTATCAGAATGTGGCAACAGACTACAAACGTTTTGACTCAAAATCAAATCCCGCTCCAAAAAAAAAAAATTTCAAATAATTTTTATAACCTGGTAAACACCCGTATAATGAAAATGAACGCCCCCCTCCCTCCCTCCACCAGTAGTCTCTTTTTTCAGTCAGGAACGCACACAAATATAGTAGCAAGTTTATGGAAAGTTTCTGTGCATTCACAAATGAGTGTAACATTTACGGAAAGGCATTTATAAAAAAAAAAAAAATACGGACATGCGTTTGTATTTTTACCAAGATTTCTGAATACTTTTTTTTTTTTTTTTACCAGTACTTCTCCGTAATTTCAAAGAAATCGTTTGCTAGGAATGTATAATAGTTCGCAAGTTGTGTCTCTCCGAGCTGTTAACTGAAGAGCAGGTATTTTTGTCCGTCGTGGGAAAGAGTTATCTTAAGGCTTCTCCGCAATAAAAATTTTCGAACGCCTCAACGTCGTGTGCGGCAGTGAACATGCATAGCACAAACAAGCTTCACGTCTGTTCTGTTTCCTCGGAATTTTAAGCGATGGCCGTGGGATTTTAATACAACAATCCGTCCAGAAAAATATACAGCAGTGTCCCTATAGTTTAAAAAACCATAGTTAAGAATAAATATCGAAAACAGCAATTTTTGCTTACTTTGACAGTTTTCAACGACCACGATTGTGTTTCACTATCGAAGTTTTTGAATCGGCGACAAAATATCGACTTTAATTTTTGTGTTACAATTATATTTACACTTAGACGTTCCATAGTTTTTTTAAAATTAGAATAGATAGAATACGATATAGTGAGACCCACGTGACAAGTATGGTTGCCCCTTAACGTCTTCGCTGCAAATGGACCTCGGCGTCGNTTTTTTTTACCAGTACTTCTCCGTAATTTCAAAGAAATCGTTTGCTAGGAATGTATAATAGTTCGCAAGTTGTGTCTCTCCGAGCTGTTAACTGAAGAGCAGGTATTTTTGTCCGTCGTAGGAAAGAGTTATCTTAAGGCTTCTCCGCAATAAAAATTTTCGAACGCCTCAACGTCGTGTGCGGCAGTTAACATGCATAGCACAAACAAGCTTCACGTCTGTTCTGTTTCCTCGGAATTTTAAGCGATGGCCGTGGGATTTTAATACAACAATCCGTCCAGAAAAATATACAGCAGTGTACCTATTGTTTAAAAAACCATAGTTAAGAATAAATATCGAAAACAGCAATTTTTGCTTACTTTGACAGTTTTCAACGACCATGATTGTGCTTCACTATCGAAGTTTTTGAATCGGCGACAAAATATCGACTTTAATTTTTGTGTTACAATTATATTTACACTTAGACGTTAAATAGTTTTTTTTAAATTAGAATAGATACAATACGATATAGTGAGACCCACGTGACAAGTATGGTTGCCCCTTAACGTCTTCGCTGCAAATGGACCTCGGCGTCGNAATACGATATAGTGAGACCCACGTGACAAGTATGGTTGCCCCTTAACGTCTTCGCTGCAAATGGACCTCGGCGTCGTGTTCGTTCTGACGAGGGCAGCGACAGATAAACGACACCAGAGGACGCTAATGAAAACGAATGTCGATGCGCAGCCGGCTAGGCACGCGACGGCCCAAGTCGGATTAATAGATAGCGCCGTCGAGAAGGCCGGGGCAAGAAGTAGCGGGTCGTGCCCGCGCGTCCCACAGACTGGAGCCATTCATAACAGATTATCAGATGTGGCGAAGCAGGCGCCTGCCTCGACTCGCTGCAGCGCTTTTGTTTCGTAACTCCCGACAGACGTCGTGCCCGTCAACGCTTTCCTCCTCTCCCGCTGAAGTCTTCGAACTCGTTTGCAACAGATTCTCGACACCGAAGTGCCGCGGTTCGTGACCTAGGCTGCTTCCTCCTGTGCATGATCCATAAAGGTATAAACAGGAGACAACTTTCTGAGCAGTTTATTACTAGGGGAGTGCGATCAGGACTTCCCATTAACATTCAGGCTTTTACAGATTGCCACAACAGACTGCATATAGAGAAAATATGCTTAATTACACACCAGGTGCGCACTCCCCACAGAATTGGACATAGTCCATAACCATGATAGATTTGAGCTCGGTCAGTGCTCTAATTGACAGTAGTTGAATACTGCCAATAGAAAGAGTAACGCCCTTTCCAATCGCAGTGGGTGGATGTTCTCCACCCGAGGGTGGTTCCACCTCACCTGTCAACAGCAGCGTACGGAGTTGAATCCACACGTTTGCAACAGCATGCGCGCGCATGCCGTGCATCGGGGGTGCGAGGTGTGCCGGAATGCGAGGGCGGAGGAAACGGGAGATCCCCGAGAAAACCCGCCGAGCAGTGCCATCGTCCGGAAAAATATTCCCACGCGCGAAAATCAAGGAGCGACCCCGGCTTGATGGGAGGCGAGTAGTCTGACCACTTCGCCACCGCGCCATATTATTTAACTAAGCCTTTCACATCATCCCCCCTCTCATTACGTACAACTGGCTATCACAATTCCTCATGCTCCCGTGTTAGTATTAACTTTACGGGAAATTTTTGGCTAAGGAGCAGCTTTTACACAGAACTAAAATTGGCATGGGTTTTTTCAAACTCCCTTACAAATTTTTAAAACTTTTTTTTTTAATTTTAAACGCATTTAGTGCCAATACACAAGCAGCGGCCTCACTGCTGCTTCCCTCACACCTCACCACCCTTCCTCACAAGCAGGAGAAGAGGGGAGACAATTAGGTACCAGGTCAAGTAGTTTTGGGGTATCTCACTGCTTGCTCCTGTTCTTGCCACAACCGCAGTCAAAATTTTATGGGGCTGTGGGTGGAAGGAACTAGCATTTCCTAACCCACCGACTTACAAACGAAATATGAACGGTAGGACAAGATACCCCTCCCCCTTCTTCCCCGGGACTCGTACCACCATCGCGCTGAGAAGCCTAGCTTAAATGATGAGAAGCGGTAGTCGGGAAATGGCCTTCGGACAGGTGGGACGTTTGTTACCCTTCGCTCCGTGGTTAACCATCTATGAGAGATGGCTTTTACCAAGATTTAGCAAAAATTGCAGCGACTGACGCTATGGGTAGGTATGCGTTTCAATCACTAGCTGCTGAATTTATTGAAGTAAAAAGAGGGAGACACCGTAAAAAAATCCACGATGGAAACGAACGGAACAACTGCATGAAAAGTAACAGAAACTACTATAGTAAGAGATTCTGGAAAAACCCGAGAAAATATGTTGTACCAACATTTGTACTGATGAGACTAGCTAGTTTATCCTTTTATGACTGGATTATCGAGTTTTTTTACTCGGGCCTAGGTATCTCAGCAGGCGAATATGGAAGTTCTGCTTTAAAGTATCAGAATTCTAATTGGCCCCAATGAAGTAAAACTGTTGGGAATGCGAACAGTACGTTTCTTCCTAGGAAATAGTTAACATTTCCCGCGATAAACCGTTCTCTANTAAAACTGTTGGGAATGCGAACAGTACGTTTCTTCCTAGGAAATAGTTAACATTTCCCGCGATAAACCGTTCTCTATAACTATGGCCACCTGTTTTTCGCGAAAAGATTTATGTGGGGGCTAGACTTCAATACACTATGTGCACACTTGAAGCCTTCCTTTGACTATTGGCCGATTTTCTTTGCGTGAATAGGGTCTGTTACACGAGTGAGCCAATCAGAATTAAGTATATCCGATACTGACCGCCCGTGATTCGCGGGCAGACATATAAGACGCGTAACGATTCAAATGATCCAATAACGAAAGCAGTTCTGAACCAAAGTGTTTTGGAGCACAACATGTCCTGAAATCTTTTCGCAAAAAACACGTGCCCCTATCTACAACTGCAGTGTTTGGGCTTTGAAAATGAATGTTAAGACTGGTCAGGAGTTCTCGCGGTAAAGAACGTAAGGACACTGTACGCGCCCTTAGGCATTGCTATAGTGTTTGCAGTGTTGTGGCAATTGGCGCTCCTACCAGGAACCAGCATTTAACATACAATGTGGCCAAGTATTTCACTGACGTGCCTGTTACGTCACCTTCAAAAGGCACTGGAGCCCATCGATTAAACCAATTTTTAAAAAATGAAGAATATTGCGAGATCCACTCTATTTATCGCATCTTTGAGGTTTGTCAACCCATTGGGCAGAAAATTGCACCCTAAAAAAATTTTCTGGTGAACTTATTAAGCTTAATTCCAAGTTTTTTTTACCCAAATATCACTTGTAAGTAATACCATACATCTGGATACAAATATGGCATGTTTAACGTCGCTACTATACAAAGTTGGGAAGCCTCCTGCGCATTTGACTGTTTCCTGAGCAAATGTAAGTACGGTATGGTCCATAACGTATAAGAAGGCCATATTCTGACAGTCTGTGAGTGGCAAATTGAGGTATACGAAACAAACAAAGTGCCATTTACAAAATCCTGTATCAGCTGATGCAAGAACGAACAAAAGTTAAAATTACGTTGGCTATTCTGAGTGCACTGCCGATGCACATCAGAAAAGCAGAAAATACGTGGATAAGAAAGAGTTCTTAGATTTATTAATACATTCTATTTTACAAAACAATGGTTGTTATTGTTAAAAACTAAACTTCGTGATAATGTAGTTACGTAAAGGTGTTCAAAATGAAATGTACAATAGAACGATACGACGTGGAAAAGTTTTCTGAAGTTGTGCTAACTTCAGAAAGCTTTTTCACGTCGTATCATCCATCTCCAAACTCGCTTTCAACACGTCCTTGATATTAATTCCAAAATCATACAGAAATATTGCATAATATTGTTGAATTATTTTTTCTAATAATTTGACGAAACGACACGAATTTGACGCTATCTGTTGACCAAAAAAAGGGTTGCTCAAATTTCGCAGTGACATGCTGTGCACGCTATCTGTCGGATATTATGCGAGGTATTACCAGCAAGAAATTAACCGCTTTCCTGCGCGATGTATAACAAATTTACAAACAGATGCCAATAGTTATATTTTTCCACGAGTTCTGCATAATTTTTATAGTAACATATATTTCATGTACAACGATTTGGAGTACAAGTAATTTATGTTCGGCCGGTAATCGTTCGTCTACGTAAATTATACGCCATATTGTTCTCCCGGAACCCATCTCCTTGTTTCCGTAGAAAGTGAGACACGCGTGAATAGTTTTTAAGCAATTCTAACGTTATTCCACGTCACATATTTCCAACTCGAATATATTAGCTATAACGTCCAAAGTGTGATAATAGATACAACAGACCGTCTCGCAAATGTTAACCCAAATTCACTATCTCGGACAAATTAAAAAAGAGTTAGGCAAATATTTAATTATTTGGAACATTTTATATTTTTACTTTTATAACCTACTTATTTTTTTAGACAGATGTCAGTCTTAAAATATCTTAAAATTTGTTTAGCGTTACAGTACAATGAGAAGTGGATTAGCTGACAGCGTGTTGATAAAAAATACAGCCCCGACTTGACGGACCAGTTGATGGCGGAAGGACACGAAGTCAGATGTAAACAGTGGCGCTACTTTCGCCGAGCTGTCAAAAAGTGGCCTTCTTATATGGTACAGAATATAGCATGGATGTATGGGAAATAACTTTACCATTCGCACTCTCTCACTCCTGCATATGCAACCATATAGTAAATTTCCGAATAACCCTCGCAGCGGTGAAGGATGGCTCACGAGGACCCAGCTGCCACTATGATTGACAGATGGCCTGGATTGGCGTAACCCCACACCTGGTCTATCTTCTGGGAGAGTAGGGGGCGGTGGGCTATTGCACGAACTTATTGGTCGTCTCCTCCCTCGACGCAGCCCAGCGTGTCAAGAAGACTCTGGGTCAGAACGCCCGCCACTATAAACACCAACGCGCAGCCGGAGTTTCGACAGTCTGTGATAGCCATCTGGCAAAGTGAAGCGAAGAGTGAGTCAACGGTGTACGTGTAAAGTGCGCGCCGGAGACGCACGACAGTGCGTGAGTACTGCGGAGGGCGAGGAATCCGGCGAGTAGAGTGTGGCTGTGTAGTGGAGTGCTCGGTACATTTCCAGGACATTTCGGGCGGTAAAGACTGGTGATAGCTGCACCGAAACAAGGTTGGACTGAATGGACGAGCGATGCAGACTTGATTGAAAACACTAGAAATGTCGAACGCCATTTATATAAAGTTAATGGTAATCCAGTAGGGGTTACGAAATTGCTAATAAAGGCAGGTTTTAAATAGTATTTGATTGCGTTAATTTCTGTGATGTGACGGACGATTATGTAGATATTATTGGTAAATAATAAGTAAGAAGATATTCGATCAACACAATTTTTTGACTGTTTGTAAATAATTTAAGAAATTATTCTTGACACTTTTATTTAAAAAGTCCTCCGTCTAAAGTCTTTGAAAAATGGTATCAGTATGTTTTAAAATGTTCCTAAATGATGGTTATTTACATACCCGGACTACGGAGTGGTGACATCTATGCACACCCCGTGGATGTTTTAGGGGCTGCTCCTGGATGGCTGGCGGGGGTGTCTCCCCCTAGCAGCACCGTCGTGTGACGAGGGAATTGTGGTTGGGCGGACGAGGTGTCCGTTCCGGAAGGCTGGCGCTCGGACGACGGTACCACCCGCCGGGTGCTGATGTAAAGGGGGGAAGGGCGGTGCTAGTCGCTGCTACAAGCAGTCCAGAAAAGGCCAGGGGGTTGGAAAAAGAGGGGGGGTGGCACCCCCGCGGTCTACAATCGATCGCAGCAGGACCGCGCGTGCTGCAGTCCGGGCCGCCCGAACAGCTCCGCGTCGACTTCGGTCCAACGCACCTCGTCGTTGAGAACATGGGCTTGGACCTGGGCTTGGCTACGGTTCATCCTTCTCAGGTTCGCAACGAAACGCGATTCTGTATGGGAGGGTTTGGCACAGGGGAAATTCTTACACAAGATGCGCTGTCATTCGAAAGAGGCTCCATTTTAATATAGCGGCTAAATGGAGTGGAGTGGAGTGGAGTGGAGAGATTTGGGTGGCTCTTAAGATCGAGGTCTTGAGAGCCGATGAAGATAAAACGAGGTGAATATGGAGCAGCGCCGGAATGTAAGGGCGCAGGAAAAAGGAGATCCACGAGGAAAGCCATCAACCAGCGGCATTGTCCGGCACGATTCCGACATGCGAAAATCCGGGGGCGACCCCGCCGGGAATCGAACCCGGTTCGCCTTGGTGGGAGGCTAGTAGTCTAAATAGAACACCACCACGGCCCCTGGTTAAATGGAAAAAACTCTACTTATTTGTGTGTAGAAGTTTGCGGTCCGTCCCGAATTGCAACCGATACTTACCTCAAACAAAATATTTAAAGTTAACTTTACTTTGCAACTATTATTCGCGCCCTGAAATGCTGTTTAAGTACAAACAGTAAAAATATATATATTTTTTTTTTTGCATTTAGTGTTTATAAACAAGCATAATTCAAAGTAAAAATGTTACGAATTTAAGATCAAATAAAGAAACTTTTAAGTTATGGCTTTCACATTTAAAGTATATGTGAAATTCAATATTTTTCAAAATCCTGTTTTAGAACATAATACTGCACAGCATGCGAACACATTTAGTTAAAATTCCACTCTCGGTGCGAAGAAAGTTCTTTCGTAAGTAGATTCTCCCAAAATACAAACCGGACGGGTTTTCACAATTATATTTATTTTATGAGATTTGTAATTATTATATTTNTAGATTCTCCCAAAATACAAACCGGACGGGTTTTCACAATTATATTTATTTTATGAGATTTGTAATTATTATATTTGCTTACATACAAAACGTAACACTCCGGTGTTCATTCCACACCAGTGCTTAGTGCTACCTGACAGCAAAAATTGTTGTTTGCCAAACGACTTTTTACGGTTAGACCATTGGAGCCAAAGCATGAATTTCGAGGTGAAAAATGTCATATGTATGGTAATGGATGTTTCTGGCGTTCGGCTGTCGCACGAACAGCTGAAATGGAACTGGTGGACGTTCAGGGATGTAAAAATCCACAAGTATGATGGAAAGGAGTTCCTTACTGAGGTTCACTCATGCGGGCATGGAATGGGGACTGATGGGAGGGCGGTGATGCATGACTGAAGTCTCCGCCCGCCCTCTCTTTAGCCCGCATGAAAAGTTCTAGGTCAGATGAGTTCGAACTCGTGCTGGGGGCGTGTTGAAAGTCGCACCCGGCAACTATGCTACAACCGCCGTAAAGACCAGCGTGGCATATATTACATATAAAGGAAAAAATAGTTTCACGGACGTGCAGAATGTTACCAAATATATGGGAAGTAATCGAAGAGTGAATAAAGACAAAATGTATCTATGAACGTACATACGTCGTTAAGTCAATAGTTTCCGAGTTACAGACTTTCCAATGTGGTACTGGGTGTGTTAGTGATAGTCTTCCTGGCACATTCCAGTTCGAGTAGTTGCAGAAATGTTAGTGTACCAGCAGGGAAACGTCACTTTACAAGATGTGTCCAATGTGTCCACCTNGTTCGAGTAGTTGCAGAAATGTTAGTGTACCAGCAGGGAAACGTCACTTTACAAGATGTGTCCAATGTGTCCACCGTCTGCCTGAATGCACGCCTGAAAACGCCACGTCATGGATAGTCTAACACGTTCAAATACGCCATGGAATATCGCACGTATCTGCTGGCAACCTTGTGCCACTAGCTNGTCATGGATAGTCTAACACGTTCAAATACGCCATGGAATATCGCACGTATCTGCTGGCAACCTTGTGCCACTAGCTGGCGAAGCACTGCTATGTCCGGAACTGGAGTTGTATAAACAATGGCCTTGAGATGCCCTCAACCGGTAATAAATAGTCCAGCAGATTGAGATCCAGAAAGCGTGCAGGCTAGGCGATTGGTCCTGCACGGCCTATCCTCCGGTGCGAGACAGGTAATAACATTCACACAATTCCTACTTATCACACTAAGAGGCACACCTCGTAAAAGATAGTCTATTACCAATACGTGTGGTCCAATGTTGGAAGGTATGTAACCCGGAAACTATAGACTTTAGGACTTATGTTCACACGGACATTTTGTGTTGTTTTGGGGTGTACTGTCCACTACCCAATTACTACCCACATATTTGTGAATATTCTGTATAACTCGACTAACTCCTAAATTTTGTACGTCACTGCACAAAATATATGTTAAAAAATATATTCAATGAATTATGAAGGTGTCCAAAATTATTGCTTTAGACACGCTTTACCGTTAAATATGTTCAGTAAGGGAGAAAAAGAACGAGAGAAAAAAATTCTACTTCAAAATTTGAAGATTCATCTTCCGTAGTAAAAATGTAGGGCACCACTTTTATTTTCTTAGGAAAGATGAATTACACAGACGTTCGATGAGTCGTAAAGTCGCATGTGCAATCTATTCACCTGTGAAGGTTGACAAGATCACTAACTTACTAAAATACACAACTCGGTAGGTGGCCCCCTGAAACACAGTTCATGATACGCACCATGCAAGATAAGACCAAGCTTAGTGTTGAAATATCTCCTAGTAGAGAGCGATAAATTCTGGAAAAATTTACGAGCAATGCCGGGAACGAAACGAGCAAAGGAGATGGTGCGAGGATTCCATTTTCTCACTCCAGTCGCAAATAAGTTGCACGCTGGAGAAAAAGAAAATATAGAAATCACATTGCAAAGATTTTTGTAGTGAAAACAGAATTATATTGCAGTCGCCATAAAACTGTGAGTTGATGATTAGAAAATAAGCATACTGTAATCGCAACGAATAGTGTTGTTGTGNTTGCAGTCGCCATAAAACTGTGAGTTGATGATTAGAAAATAAGCATACTGTAATCGCAACGAATAGTGTTGTTGTCTCTACAGGCTAATTTTATGTTCAGCATTAAAAAAATTTTAATTTTTTTTCCCGTACATGCTGCGCTATTGAGTTAGTAGAAACGACTTCCACTCTGTGAAAATTGGATAGCGATAAGAGTAAAGATTTCTTCACTAGGTCACCGAAAATATTCGTATGTTTGGCGACACTATTTAAATTGATCTGCCAGTCAATTCAACACATTGTCAGTAAACATTTGAGGCAATAATTCCCAGCGAATTTCACTAAACTGCATGCATGCAGCTATAGTGGAGTGGAGAGTTTTGGTCCGCTCTTAACAACGTGGTTCTGAGAGCCTGTGAGGGTGGAGCGAGGTGGATATAGAGCAGCGCCAGAATGCGAGGGCGGGGGAACGGGAGATCCCCGAGAAAACCCGTCAACTAGTGGCATCAACCGGTACGATTACCGCGTGCGAAAACCCGGGAGCGACCCCGCCGGGAATCGAGCTCGGTTCGCCTTGGTGAGGAGGCGAGCACTCTAGCCACTACACCACCGCGACCCCCATGCAAATGTAGATAACTGAATTATTGCCAAGTATTATTTTATTGTATCCACATTTTTCATATTTGGTTTACAGGTAACTTGTTTCCACGCAGAAAATACGACCAGTTCTACTCCAAACAAGGAGTGTGTCTCAAACATATTATTATACGTTTTGTTTAAGGTATAAACATGTATTTGTATTAAGGATGACGTAGAGCAGCTATTGTTATCTGTGATGTCCATAAACATTTGTAAACGATAAAAATGCTATTTATATTCATATCACTCATTATTTATATTTAAAAATGTATAAATTCCATAACTGATTTTCAATAAGCAGAAATTTTTTTACCAAGCTTTCCAAACATCCTGTATATGTGCAAATAGTTTTCTGTGTTATTGTCGTGGCATTAAATATGATTCCTTATGCATATATAGTACTTGAAACCGTTTTGCCTTTTTGGAAATATACATTGTAATAATAATTTTCGTTAAAACAACTCCAAATTCGTTATATGCAAAAAAAAAAAAAAAAAAAAGTAGATTTGGACAGTTTACTGTGTAAGCAGTAATATTCGCGCACTTTCTCAGTGTCCCAACTATCAGCACTTGTTTTTAACGCACGAGTTCACAATTAAAACATGCATTAATAACGTCCCTGTGAAATAAGAAAATGCACTGTACAGGCTGTTGCCCATAAAAATTTGGATAGTATGGTCCCAGCTAATCAGAAAACTTTACAGTGGGTGGTATAAATAAAAGTGTGGTTCAAAATCAAAACACTGTCGTATGATTTTCTAATATACCTAACATGATTTTTTACGTCACTGCATTTATTACATATAAGTACTATACAATCATAATGAAATTTTTTGATTTTTAACATTTTGTAAACAATAAAAATATAATTTGTGGTGAGATAACTTTTATAAAGAAAATTAAATTCAAATGAAACGGTTTTATTAATAATATCAATTAGTTATCTTTAAAAAAAATTATTTCATAGCTGATTTTATACCGGCAGACATTTTCTGGAAAGCTATGTTTCTTCTTAACACATCATATATTTATATCACTAATCACATCAGTATGTCATCAATCACTGCGAAGCTGAGTTGAATACAAACCTCCATCACCGTTGTCCAGACCTACGCTAACAGAGACCTTAACCGTGGATTGTAAAACTGGGCACTTGAGTTTAATTTCCGGTCGCCGTCAAGCTCCTTGAAGTTTTGCAACCCCGGGGCCTTCCAAATGTCTGTCGCTTCTAAAGCGGGGTGCCGCGAGGCTTCAACTGTGGGTGTCGGCGCAGATTAGTTTATGCTAATTCTGGGGTCTGTTTGCGGTGCCCGGCCTCTTTGTTCCCACCGTCCTGTCCCAGCCAGCTGCGGTGACTCAATTAGACGCAAGTGGTCCCGAGGAGGTACGTCGCCCTACCGCTGGGACAGGTCGAGGGGCAATGCTGGCCAAGTTCAAGGTGCCCCTCCCTCTGCCACGGGCACGCGGGAGATATGCCGTCTTCCATCGCACGCTCGCCTTTCCGAGCACTCTCCTAACATCGTGTTCTTGAGGATACGAAAACTATGACCGATTTTCATTACCTGTACGTCTGATGTCGAGGTCTTCAGTGAACGTAATCTTTGAGGCGTCACTCTCGTGTTGCGAACACGGGTAGAACCAGCGATGGCTGTAGTCAAGGCTGTACACGGTAAAGGGAGCACTTTTGAAATCAAGCTTTGAAAAATATTTTAACGCACACACTTACTGCCATGCGTCCGCAGTTCAGATGGTAACGAATGGCAGTTAAGATGGTAACGAATGCACGAAAGTAGTTCCATATTTTAACTTTGAATTAAAAGTGTTTGGTTAACATTTGTNAGTTAAGATGGTAACGAATGCACGAAAGTAGTTCCATATTTTAACTTTGAATTAAAAGTGTTTGGTTAACATTTGTTCATACTGAAATAATTTTTTCTACTGCTTTCTGTTTTTACTGCATGTAAATGTAAGAATGAGAAAATTGTAAAATATTTAATTTTCCAATAATTTAAAAGTTTTACTTCACGTGCGCATGAATAAAGTGATCAGGTCCATGACAATGTTTATTGTACGTACGATGGAACGATATATAATGTGCATAAAAGTATAACTTAAGCAGAGCTTTCAGAATTGCTTAGAGTAGACACTAACAGCTTAAAGTTACCATTCACTAAAGATCCGCGANGTTAAGATGGTAACGAATGCACGAAAGTAGTTCCATATTTTAACTTTGAATTAAAAGTGTTTGGTTAACATTTGTGCATACTGAAATAATTTTTTTTACTGCTTTCTGTTTTTACTGCATGTAAATGTAAGAATGAGAAAATTGTAAAATATTTAATTTTCCAATAATTTAAAAGTTTTACTTCACGTGCGCATGAATAAAGTGATCAGGTCCATGACAATGTTTATTGTACGTACGATGGAACGATATATAATGTGCATAAAAGTAGAACTTAAGCAGAGCTTTCAGAATTGCTTAGAGTAGACACTAACAGCTTAAAGTTACCATTCACTAAAGATCCGCGANAACTTAAGCAGAGCTTTCAGAATTGCTTAGAGTAGACACTAACAGCTTAAAGTTACCATTCACTAAAGATCCGCGAATTTCACAAATTCATTCCGAGGCAGATTACACTTCAAGAGTTCCCTTTATGATTGAACCGAAGTTGTTTCGAGTCGTCATGGACGACCGCTTAGCCAGTAATAAAACAGGAAGAAATACTGTCACCGTATCCCACAGTAGTTAAGTGCAGAGAGACTAAATGACGTGGTGGTTCCTTCGATGTGGGTGAACCCATTCTCTGATTGGCTGCGCGAGGCTCTGGGAACGGGCTTTGTGTCTGATTGCCAACTGCGTGCTGCGAAGAATTCCCTATTGGCTGGGCTGCCTGCTTGCGAGTACGTAACCATACACTTTTAGGCGAACGGCGCTCCACGTGTGGATTGAGTTCCGTGGTACAAGCGACTGTTTCACCGGTGTACACCGTGGCCGTGCCACGTACAACCAAGCAACATTAAAACAAGCCTCTTAACATGGCAACAGTCGGTCAGTAAACAACTGTGGCATTACCAATGCACATTTTTTTTCCCGTACATGCTGCGCTATTGAGTTAGTAGAAACGACTTCCACTCTGTGAAAATTGGATAGCGATAAGAGTAAAGATTTCTTCACTAGGTCACCGAAAATATTCGTATGTTTGGCGACACTATTTAAATTGATCTGCCAGTCAATTCAACACATTGTCAGTAAACATTTGAGGCAATAATTCCCAGCGAATTTCACTAAACTGCATGCATGCAGCTATAGTGGAGTGGAGAGTTTTGGTCCGCTCTTAACAACGTGGTTCTGAGAGCCTGTGAGGGTGGAGCGAGGTGGATATAGAGCAGCGCCAGAATGCGAGGGCGGGGGAACGGGAGATCCCCGAGAAAACCCGTCAACTAGTGGCATCAACCGGTACGATTACCGCGTGCGAAAACCCGGGAGCGACCCCGCCGGGAATCGAGCTCGGTTCGCCTTGGTGAGGAGGCGAGCACTCTAGCCACTACACCACCGCGACCCCCATGCAAATGTAGATAACTGAATTATTGCCAAGTATTATTTTATTGTATCCACATTTTTCATATTTGGTTTACAGGTAACTTGTTTCCACGCAGAAAATACGACCAGTTCTACTCCAAACAAGGAGTGTGTCTCAAACATATTATTATACGTTTTGTTTAAGGTATAAACATGTATTTGTATTAAGNTACTCCAAACAAGGAGTGTGTCTCAAACATATTATTATACGTTTTGTTTAAGGTATAAACATGTATTTGTATTAATGATGACGTAGAGCAGCTATTGTTATCTGTGATGTCCATAAACATTTGTAAACGATAAAAATGCTATTTCTATTCATATCACTCATTATTTATATTTAAAAATGTATAAATTCCATAACTAATTTTCAATAAGCAGAAATTTTTTTACCAAGCTTTCCAAACATCCTGTATATGTGCAAATAGTTTTCTGTGTTATTNATTTTCAATAAGCAGAAATTTTTTTACCAAGCTTTCCAAACATCCTGTATATGTGCAAATAGTTTTCTGTGTTATTGTCGTGGCATTAAATATGATTCCTTATGCATATATAGTACTTGAAACCGTTTTGCCTTTTTGGAAATATACATTGTAATAATAATTTTCGTTAAAACAACTCCAAATTCGTTATATGTAAAAAAAAAAAAAAAACAAGTAGATTTGGACAGTTTACTGTGTAAGCAGTAATATTCGCGCACTTTCTCAGTGTCCCAACTATCAGCACTTGTTTTTAACGCACGAGTTCACAATTAAAACATGCATTAATAACGTCCCTGTGAAATAAGAAAATGCACTGTACAGGCTGTTGCCCATAAAAATTTGGATAGTATGGTCCCAGCTAATCAGAAAACTTTACAGTGGGTGGTATAAATAAAAGTGTGGTTCAAAATCAAAACACTGTCGTATGATTTTCTAATATACCTAACATGATTTTTTACGTCACTGCATTTATTACATATAAGTACTATACAATCATAATGAAATTTTTTGATTTTTAACATTTTGTAAACAATAAAAATATAATTTGTGGTGAGATAACTTTTATAAAGAAAATTNGAAATTTTTTGATTTTTAACATTTTGTAAACAATAAAAATATAATTTGTGGTGAGATAACTTTTATAAAGAAAATTAAATTCAAATGAAACGGTTTTATTAATAATATCAATTAGTTATCTTTAAAAAAAATTATTTCATAGCTGATTTTATACCGGCAGACATTTTCTGGAAAGCTATGTTTCTTCTTAACACATCATATATTTATATCACTAATCACATCAGTATGTCATCAATCACTGCGAAGCTGAGTTGAATACAAACCTCCATCACCGTTGTCCAGACCTACGCTAACAGAGACCTTAACCGTGGATTGTAAAACTGGGCACTTGAGTTTAATTTCCGGTCGCCGTCAAGCATTGTGTAACATAGCTACTGATGTCACATGAAACTTGCCTGACAACTTGTTCTTCATCTCGGAAAATAAAAATAGTATTGATAGTCCTGTTTGCACACATTATTACTAGTTAAACTAATAAAGTAAACTTTAAACAAGCGGAAGGAAAAAAGAGGAATGAAGGTTACGACTGAACATGTCATACATATGGTTTGAACAGTTAAATTAGAAATTATAACATTCGGGGGGACTGTAAGAGCGAGTATATTCGATTTTCAGTCATGCAGGATTATTAATGTATATATTAATATTTATGAATATAATATATATTAATATTGAAGAACCGTATTCGATATAAAATATTTAATAAAAAACAATCAGTCATTGTGAAACTGAGTTCAATAAGTACGATTAATTACAATTAATATTTTAATAGTGTAACATTTTTATTTGAAAGGACTTAAATTTATTAAGGGCGTCATAATTGTAAAGTTTGTTACAATTTTTTTTATCAGACTGCTGTACGATAGAAATGTCACAAGACCCGTGAAATTTGTCGCGTTTGATTTGTAACGTCGCAGAAATTTTCGTGTTACCTTCAGCACTTTTAGTCTATGCGAGCGAATGCTAGCATGGGCTGTCGGAGAATGGATTGTGATCCAGCCAGTCTTCCATTTTGTAAAAAATAAAGGAGTCGTTGTTATCCCAAACATCCCCTTGGAAGTTTATGCATATTTCTACAATGTTGTAAGTTTACAAACAAAACGGCATTCTCATGAAAATGCAACGGCCTTTGGTACGATTAAACAAAAAAAACACGAATTTAAAGAAATAATAAATGGAAATAACCTGCTTTATTACATCACTTATTTCCCAAACAAGCTGTTTCAGTCCTGTCAAATGAGGGTTTAATAAATTACGTGTGTTCTCAAAATTGTTCGCGATAACTCTCTGTAAGTAAACCGAAATGTTCATTATTTAATTTAAAAAAACTTTGAAAATAAAATATATCGAATACTTAGAGGTCGAAGAAACAGTTTGATCAGCAGGAAAAATACATAATTGCATTACGTAAATGCAAGTGTATATCTCAGTGTTTTCTTAAATGTCCAATTCCTAGAATTCGTATACAATATTACATCAGACAGGTAAAAAGAAAGATGAAATTATTTTTTGGTCCTGTAAACTCAAGTTACACTCTTAAGCTTTCCTAAAAGCGCGTGGAAATCGTTCCTGGGAGTTTTTTTTTTTTTTTTCAGAGTAGAGCATAAAGGTGGAACAGGGGCCGCCTGTGAGAGCTGCGGTTCGCCAATTCTGTCGCAAAGGGCTTAGCCTTCCTTTGGCCNAAAGGTGGAACAGGGGCCGCCTGTGAGAGCTGCGGTTCGCCAATTCTGTCGCAAAGGGCTTAGCCTTCCTTTGGCCGACCTCGAGCCACAAATCTCCCTACAAGACCCTCCTAACCTCGCACAAACACCCAGTAAGATTTATTTATCTAGTANGACCTCGAGCCACAAATCTCCCTACAAGACCCTCCTAACCTCGCACAAACACCCAGTAAGATTTATTTATCTAGTCGCACCCACGATGAGAGAAATACTGTGGTCCGGAAGAGAAATCGGTGTAGAACACCAAGGAAAAAAAAAAACTTAACAAGGCTTGTTGGAACAATTAACTATTTGTTTCAGTACTTGCGAAGAAATATGCAAGTACTAATTGTTACTCATACACTTTACAGTGAAGAAAATGTGATAAAAATGTATACCTTTTAAAAAAGCTTTATACTACTGATGTGACAACAAAATTCGTTTTGAAAATAATTATTTCCTGAACAGCTGTTCTTATTTGACTGTACATATTCAAATTATTTCTTCACCATAGTGCTGACCAAATATTTTGTTCAATATAAATATATATATATATATATATATACAGTAACATTATAATATATGGAGAAATTACGTATCCTAATTTTAGCGTTTGTTATAGTCACAAAAAAGTTGAGAACGCTAAATGTTTCTCAAGCGGAAAAGGGTTATAGTTTTATAAGGTAGATTTGTTTGATAAATATACGGATTTCCATACAGACCCAGAATATTAGTGCGTTAAATCGGAACATAGTCTATACTTCACAGTTCAATAAGCACTCTACCGACTGTCTTTGTTCATTGACTGCGGCCCCCATTATCGGCTGTTTTTGGCAAATTCCGTAGCCTAAGTCACAAAGCCGCCTTAGGACGACGAGATTCCAAGGTTAAATCGTACGGGAGCCGTGGGTGGATATGTCGTTTTTGCGTGTAGGCTATTACAGTATACAAGCCAGCATCTTTATTGGACTAGCCCTTCAACACAAAGCGGGAACGTTAGAAACAAAAAAAAAACTAATAGAAAGTCAGTTTCTTTCATCCCTTGGAAATTAGGTTGCGTATGGATCCCGAACTCAAGAGAATTCCATGGGTGTACCGATAAACCCGTTGGCCGATCACAAAACGACCAAAAAGCACAAGTAGTTGTAGTCTATCCTGCAGCAGCGTTGACTTGGGAAAGTACTTCTTCAGTAGTCATCGCGTTAAACTTCACACACTGCCTGTAAAAGAGATGTCTGTCTCTATTCGTGCCTCAACTTGTGATGTTACTGGCACCAAGTTCCAATAATGTGACACAAATGTACGGTAAACGCAAGTTCATTGCATCAGTCAGGATTTTAACAGCCCTTGTGCGAAAAGTAACTAAAGAAAATTCTAAAAAAATAATTTATATAAGTTTTTAAATAGAGTTTTTAAATACTGTGCAGGCATATAAATGTAGATTTTTATCAGGTTGAAGAAAAACACATTTTACAGTAATGGGTTTGAACAAAAATGATGCCCGCAGAAATTAATAAATATTAGCAGTATTTATTACATACTGTACGTCTAGAGTTTACATAATTTCTTCCACTTTCAACAACAGTGTACACGAGGAAGATAGCTGCATTATGGAAACATTACACACATTACTGTCAGATTAATTCGTTACACAATATTTTCTTGCAACTCACTAACAAACACGCACTAAATTACATTAAAAAAATACTGTAAACGTGTTTTTACATTTGTCATAATTTATTTTCAGTTAGTGTTTTAAATGCGTGTAAAATGCANCTTTTCATTCTGGTCCTGCTCCATGCTCACCTCGCTTAACCCTCCTCGGCTCTCAAGACTTCGATGTTAAGAACCGCCCAAATCTCACCACTGCACTTAGCAATGCAACTCGGAGGCCTATACAACTCGCGGAATTCATGTTCCTCAGTCAATCAATGCAAGACTCGTTATTCCTGAGCCCTGAGTTGGTACGCCTGTAGTTTGAAGCTCACTACAACTCCCCTCTTCTTTCCTCTCTTGCTATCATCTTTTCAGATCATAATCATGGGTAGTAAAACCCATACTTTAGGAGCGCATAACTACGCTTTCTATCATGTCATATTATACAAACTATAATCTATTCGCGACACCTTCACACTTTCTGAATCAAATTTTCGAAAAAAGCGTTTTTTTAAAATATNTAATATATATCTTACTTTTCGTCAAATTAAACTACTAGTCATATTTTACCCATGCATAATATTCAATTTATAATTAATATTATTNAAAATATCTATCTTACTTTTCGTCAAATTAAACTACTAGTCATATTTTACCCATGCATAATATTCAATTTATAATTAATATTATTAAAAAACAGAGAAAATAGGTGTGTTTGTAATGCTTAGTAGGAAATAGTTCTCGTTCGAATCATTATTGAACTGAGGAGTGCACACAAATACGGCGCATTGTCCCTTTGATATTATTTTCTAGACTTAATTAAGCTTTGTTTGCACGAGGTGGAGGAATATTCTGAAAGTAGAACTTAAGTATGGCTCCAGAAAAGTTGTAAGTAACCGCGAATGAAGTATAATCGTCGTTCCCGAAGAGACCTATTGTTAAGTAAGCACTCTTGCCAGTAAAGCACAATGACTTACTTGCAGCAGTAGGGATAAAAATCCGTCCAACTGTTTGATGCTGCGACGAACATTTTATTGTAATGATGTCAAATAACTTTATTGTAGACGCAGAAAACTTTTTTCTCGAAATTGCATGTTTTTAAAAGTGGCGTTTCTAAAACGTAAAATTTTGTCTGTGTTGAAAGGTTTTTAAACAGTGTAATACTATCAAGAGCACACGGACAAATCTTCGCCGTCGATTTTGGTGTGGCACTGAAGTTTTCAACTGTAAATGGAATGAAACCTCTGTTCAAACTGACGTCCGTAAGTATTTTGAAAAATCGTAATTCAGAAGATACTTCGCCCTTATGTTACGTTTGAAACAGAAACTTATTTTCTTTAGTGATCTAAGTGCATTTGCCGCTTAAGGAAACGAAAAGTAATTATGTACTTACATACATTTTTGTGTGTTTCAGTTACACTCAGATATACACTGAAATTTGTCTTGAATGACATAGTTGGGCTGGTCGTGTTACAATTCAATTTCTTACTGTGAAAGACGTAAGCGGTTCCTTCTCTTATGCGAGCCTGGCAGCTATTTTCTCGCAAGTCGGAGTTTCTAGCTTCCGAAATCAAATTACAGGCGAGAAGTTGGCGCGAATTTCCGTCGTGTAACTTTATAACTAAGCTTGTGTAACATAGCTACTGATGTCACATGAAACTTGCCTGACAACTTGTTCTTCATCTCGGAAAATAAAAATAGTTTTGATAGTCCTGTTTGCACACATTATTACTAGTTAAACTAATAAAGTAAACTTTAAACAAGCGAAGGGAAAAAAGAGGAATGAAGGTTACGACTGAACATGCCGTACATATGGTTTGAACAGTTAAATTAGAAATTATAACATTCGGGGGGACTGTAAGCGCGAGTATATTCGATTTTCAGTCATGCAGGATTATTAATGTATATATTAATATTTATGAATATAATATATATTAATATTGAAGAACCGTATTCGATATAAAATATTTAATAAAAAACAATCAGTCATTGTGAAACTGAGTTCAATAAGTACGATTAATTACAATTAATATTTTAATAGTGTAACATTTTTATTTGTATAGGACTTAAATTTATTAAGGGCGTCATAATTGTAAAGTTTGTTACAATTTTTTTTTATCAGACTGCTGTACGATAGAAATGTCACAAGACCCGTGAAATTTGTCGCGTTTGATTTGTAACGTCGCAGAAATTTTCGTGTTACCTTCAGCACTTTTAGTCTATGCGAGCGAATGCTAGCATGGGCTGTCGGAGAATGGATCGTGATCCAGCCAGTCTTCCATTTTGTAAAAAATAAAGGAGTCGTTGTTATCCCAAACATCCCCTTGGAAGTTTATGCATATTTCTACAATGTTGTAAGTTTACAAACAAAACGGCATTCTCATGAAAATGCAACGGCCTTTGGTACGATTAAACAAAAAAAAAACACGAATTTAAAGAAATAATAAATGGAAATAACCTGCTTTATTACATCACTTATTTCCCAAACAAGCTGTTTCAGTCCTGTCAAATGAGGGTGTAATAAATTACGTGTGTTCTCAAAGTTGTTCGCGATAACTCTCTGTAAGTAAACCGAAATGTTCATTATTTAATTTAAAAAAACTTTGAAAATAAAATATATCGAATACTTAGAGGTCGAAGAAACAGTTTGATCAGCAGGAAAAATACATAATTGCATTACGTAAATGCAAGTGTATATCTCAGTGTTTTCTTAAATGTCCAATTCCTAGAATTCATATACAATATTACATCAGACAGGTAAAAAGAAAGACGAAATTATTTTTTGGTCCTGTAAACTCAAGTTACACTCTTAAGCTTTCCTAAAAGCGCGTGGAAATCGTTCCTGGGAGTTTTTTCTTTTTTTTTCAGAGTAGAGCACAAAGGTGGAACAGGGGCCGCCTGTGAGAGCTGCGGTTCGCCAATTCTGTCGCAAAGGGCTTAGCCTTCCTTTGGCCGACCTCGAGCCACAAATCTCCCTACAAGACCCTCCTAACCTCGCACAAACACCCAGTAAGATTTATTTATCTAGTAGCACCCACGATGAGAGAAATACTGTGGTCCGGAAGAGAAATCGGTGTAGAACACCAAGGAAAAAAAAAAACTTAACAAGGCTTGTTGGAACAATTAACTATTTGTTTCAGTACTTGCGAAGAAATATGCTAGTACTAATTGTTACTCATACACTTTACAGTGAAGAAAATGTGATAAAAATGTATACCTTTTAAAAAAGCTTTATACTACTGATGTGACAACAAAATTTGTTTTGAAAATAATTATTTCCTGAACAGCTGTTCTTATTTGACTGTACATATTCAAATTATTGCTTCACCATAGTGCTGACCAAATATTTTGTTCAATATAAATATATATATATATATATATATACAGTAACATTATAATATATGGAGAAATTACGTATCCTAATTTTAGCGTTTGTTATAGTCACAAAAAAGTTGAGAACGCTAAATGTTTCCCAAGCGGAAAAAGGGTTATAGTTTTATAAGGTAGATTTGTTTGATAAATATACGGTTTTCCATACAGACCCAGAATATTAGTGCGTTAAATCGGAACATAGTCTATACTTCACAGTTCAATAAGCACTCTACCGACTGTCTTTGTTCATTGACTGCGGCCCCCATTATCGGCTGTTTTTGGCAAATTCCGTAGCCTAAGTCACAAAGCCGCCTTAGGACGACGAGATTCCAAGGTTAAATCGTACGGGAGCCGTGGGTGGATATGTCGTTTTTGCGTGTAGGCTATTACAGTATACAAGCCAGCATCTTTATTGGACTAGCCCTTCAACACAAAGCGGGAACGTTAGGAACAAAAAAAAAACTAATAGAAAGTCAGTTTCTTTCATCCCTTGGAAATTAGGTTGCGTATGGATCCCGAACTCAAGAGAATTCCATCGGTGTACCGATAAACCCGTTGGCCGATCCCAAAACGACCAAAAAGCACAAGTAGTTGTAGTCTATCCTGCAGCAGCGTTGACTTGGGAAAGTACTTCTTCAGTAGTCATCGCGTTAAACTTCACACACTGCCTGTGAAAGAGATGTCTGTCTCTATTCGTGCCTCAACTTGTGATGTTACTGGCACCAAGTTCCAATAATGTGACACAAATGTACGGTAAACGCAAGTTCATTGCATCAGTCAGGATTTTAACAGCCCTTGTGCGAAAAGTAACTAAAGAAAATTCTAAAAAAATAATTTATATAAGTTTTTAAATACTGTGCAGGCGTATAAATGTAGATTTTTATCAGGTTGAAGAAAAACACATTTTACAGTAATGGGTTTGAACAAAAATGATGCCCGCAGAAATTAATAAATATTAGCAGTATTTATTACATACTGTACGTCTAGAGTTTACATAATTTCTTCCACTTTCAACAACAGTGTACACGAGGAAGATAGCTGCATTATGGAAACATTACACACATTACTGTCAGATTAAGTCGTTACACAATATTTTCTTGCAACTCACTAACAAACACGCACTAAATTACATTAAAAAATACTGTAAACGTGTTTTTACATTTGTCATAATTTATTTTCAGTTAGTGTTTTAAATGCGTGTAAAATGCAACACACGTATTTTATGCGCATTTGAGTGCCATGAATTCTTGAAGCTCCTGTTGCGCGCCTGGCGAGAGAGTTGCTGGTCCCAGTTCATATATCTCACCCTTCATCCAGGGTTGATGATGAGGGTTGGGGGGGCTTGCGTGGCGTCGAGGAACTTCATACCCCAGTCAGCAAGCACCCCCCTTCCCCCCGCTCACNTCCCCCCGCTCACCCTGCCCAGGCACCCTACCACTTCTGCCAGGGCACGGCGTTGTTCATAACACGCGAAAGTGGCGGCCTGGAAGTTAAGCCGGGGCCTCGGGAGTGGGGGATGGAAGGAAGGGGTTATCTCCGACCGCCCCTGGTATTAAAAAACCACCCCCTACCCCCGCTCTTCCCCTTGTCGTAGGGAGAGGCAGCGCGGGACGTGAACCCACGCTCTGTTGGCGGAGAACCAATATAGCACAACTTCTGCTGCAGACAACTTCCGCTGCGTTATTTCATAGCAGCATCTGCTCCGGGGACAAGTAGTTTGTGGGCCGTACTTGCCGTGGATACTGCGCATGCGTGTGTGGGTAATGATATACGCACGCACGTTTTCACCTACCGTCATCTATATATCTAAACGGGGAAACTGACTGANGCCGTGGATACTGCGCATGCGTGTGTGGGTAATGATATACGCACGCACGTTTTCACCTACCGTCATCTATATATCTAAACGGGAAAACTGACTGACTGACTGACATATCAACACCCAGCCTCAACCAGTGGTCCTACAAACATAAAATTTGGACGAAAAATTAATTACGTAATGTAGGCAGCCATTAAGGAGGGATTTTCGAAAATTCAGCCCCTAAAGCGGTGAAATGGGGGTTCAAAATTTGTATGGAGAAAAAAGTTATTAGATGGTCATTTGAAGCCACCGAAACTCTGTAATGGCATTAGGCTGCAAGTCAATCTCTACATCGGAGTATAGTCGAGGCCAGTATTTTAACTGGATCGGATCAGGGAGAAACAGTGTTTGTGCCGCGCATTCATATCGATGACCTTCCTTTTGAATTCAAGAGATTGCAGTTTCCCCTCAAAGTGTGCTTTCCAGTGACGATGTATAAGTCGCAGGGGCAAACTCTCAAATTTGCAGGAGCTTACTTGTTACAGGACTGTTTCTCCCACGGTCAGTTTTAAGTAGCGTGCTTGTTTGTAAGCCCACCACTCGGCCTGGTTGTTTTAGCGCCACTCTCTAAAAAAATGGCAAAGAACATTGTTTACAAAGAAGTACTTTAAAAAAGCCTAACATACATGTTGACACTGCCGATTACCAAAAATAACTCCAAACTTAAAAGCCTCAATTTTCTTATTCTTACACTTGCATTTCATTCGACTTTATATTTTGAAATATGTATTGTAGTTTAAAGACATACTTGCTATTTAAAATATTGTAACGAAAACACAAAATCCACGCGGACAAAGTCGCGAGCAAAAGCTAGTTCAACATACAGGCTGTTTATGGTAAGTTCGTCACTTTTGAATTCAACCTCGGGAAAAAAAAAATTCACTTAACGCCAACCTCACAGATGCTACCATACACACTTGCATGCAGGTTCCCAGTTAAATTGGCAACGTATTAAGAAAAAATATTTCCAACACTGTAAAATCGCTTTCTTTGCTGGAACGTATGATTTTTTTTCACCGAAAATAAAAAGTTGTTTAAATATGAACCACTGCAAAGTAGGCTTGCGACAAACATAATTTTTTTTACTCTTAATATAAATGACTATGATAACCTTGCATTGTCGTTACAATGGTTCTGCAGACGCCTTTGTGTGATGTCAGTTAAACGGCAAAGAGAATTTTTGCGCTGGAAAAGAACAATGAACAGCAAAAATAGAGAAAAGTAACAAATCTTTCAAAATTATATAGACAACAAAAATATTACGGCTTGGAGACTGGAACGTGCACCCATCGTGTTACTAGCCTAATGCCCTGCACCACACGACCACTGTATGAATACTGCTTTTTATAGGTAGGTCATGTTAGGTAGTAACATGCGCCACAATATAGTGCCACCTCTTGGGAACAACTGTGGGGTTAGTGATTTGGAGAATCACTGCACTTCAGAACGACATTAAACATCTGCAGGAGCACTGTACATTTCCGCAGTTGCAGTTTCGTAACTGCGGAATATATTGGTTTATGAATGATTACGTCGGGACAACTATTACGTACTGAAAACTACAACGTACGCCAAGAAAAACTTTAATATCGCTAAACCCTTACAATTGGTACGAAGTAATTTTTCTTTACTGTGAAAAAGAAAACAGCTCAAATTATGTATATTTATTGACTATAAATGAAGGTATTATTGCTATTAAACAAAACAAAGTACAAGGAAAACATTTATTAACAGAACACCTGTGTTTCTCTTACCTTATCTTCGAATTAAAGTAATATACTATTACTGTTGACAAAACCGCCTCAAAGAAATGGATTTCTTTGCCTACAGTAGACTGAATGGATTTTTTTTTTTTTTTTTTTTTAACGTACTACGAGTGTAAAGTTTAAATACATGGCCAATCGAGTGTTATTTTTCTTCTTTATACAAATAAGAGTATGAACTAGCATATTAATAACACATTTAGGTTCCCGACAATTTTTCATTTTCTATTTGCTCTCCCGTTAATGAAATCGTTAGGTCCAAGGCGATGTAAATGGTTTTTATGCAGGAAGGAGATAATATGGGGAGAAAAGTAGATACTAAGGAGGGCTTTCAAAAATGTTCAGTAAACCGTGAACAGTCTATATTATCCCAAGCTAATTGAACCATAAACCAAAGACGAGGTGGACCGATCTCGCTGGTTGCGCACAACCAGTCTCCGTGTTCCAACATTTAACTGCTTTTCTGTCGATACGCCGACCTCCCGTGGCGCAGTAGGTTGGTGCGCCGCCGGTCTGCGGTGCGGGAGGTCCTGGGATCGAATCCCACGTAAGGCATGGTTAACTTGGGTTTGTTTGTAACCCATCCCCTAATAAGCCTTCAGGCGTAACACCGGGGGACCGTTAATAAGTCCTTTCCAATTCCAATTCCGCCAATATGACTAGCAAAAAACGGCTTTGATTGGATTTGATGATGTTAGAACACAGAAAAAGGGTTCGAACTTCGGTTTTCCTTTCAATTCTTTCGTAACGACCGAAACTCTAATTTACGTAAGGCCATAAAAATCTTCAGTTGTACAAACCAAATATTACATGTTCGGGGCGACCAAATAAGAACGGTTTCAGCACCAAATCATTTTTTAGACAAAATATTTTTTCATCAACTCCAAAAAAAAAAAAAAATTGCTATCTACAATCGGTTCACGACTGGAAGAAACTTTTGAAAATCAACCTTTGAAAAAACACCCTAGCCGTTAGCTACATGCATATAACATTACAAACAGCGGCGAGCGCGGATACAGTTATGCCGTTAGGTTGCCAGCACAAAGAGAGGAAATAGTTCTAAAGTTTTAACGTAATTGTTAATTTATCGCTTACAAATGGGTGTTGAAAAGACTTTGATCGTATTATGCCAATTATTAATGACATGATGCTAACGTATTAAGATTTCAACGTCTTTTGCGTAGTCACATGATCCCGCTCAAGGTGAAAGTAGAGCGGCCATTTGTTTACTAACCAGCGTTCCTTGTGTTGTTGACTGGGTGTGGTTGACACACGTGCCAGAGAATTTGTGCGATTATCTTGTTTAACCTATAATAATTCATTTATTGGTTTTTTTTTTCCTAATAGCCGTTCTTTATTATTTGGTTTTTAATAACGTATGATTTTAATTTGTGCTAACTTTCTCGTACTGTTTCCTTTTGCTTCTGCTGTATAAGAGATTACTCGTAGTGCGTTCTCACGTGTTTAATATTTTTTTAATTTATTTCAGGTTTGCTTAAAATTTTATTTACTGTATTTTACGTTGTACGTTGCGGTAGTTTTTGTGTGCAGTCATGAGTTCTAGCAAGGTGAAGTAAAGAGAAGTCACCACTCATCAACGTCAACAGGACATCATTAACTTCACCGAATCGCTGTATTCCCTAATTAGGCGAGGGGAAATGAAACCCTGCAACGTCGCGGAAAGAGCGGCAAAAATATGTTGAAACTCTCCAGATCCACAGTGCTAAGGTATTTTAAAATATATGCAGTATTTACAATTGCGTTTGCAAGTTGTGTGTGTTAAGGTCAATTATGTTGGCCTACGAAATGTGTTTACAAGAACATAAAGAAAATTAGTTAATAACTTGATAAGGTCGTCGAACGTTGTATATGTGTCTTTTTAACGTTTTTTTGGGTAATTATTAAGTTTTGGGGCTTTTCTGTAAAAAAATAAGACTAATTCACGGAAAATGGTATATTTCCACTCTACTAATGATGCGGAACACGAATATACGAAGGGCATTAACGTCCGACTAATTTCGTAACATGTGCCCACCTAACCTAACAGAACCTAACCCGACGATGGGTGAATCACTATTTTACATTTTTTGACTAACCTAGGATTTTTGGATTTTACACTAACGTAGGATTGTAGGGTTATGTAGACTCAAATGTGTATGAATCACCTAACCAAAAGGTGGTATTACAATGTGTAATTAAAAATAAAAACTACTTTGTGTTGGAATTTGTGTACCCCTGCGAGGGATTCTTCATAAACAACCCAATATATACAGTGGAAATTTATTATAAAGACAACTGACAATGGTAAGGAAAATTGCCTCTATAGTGAGTTTGTTATAGCCAATTAATTTTATATAGGTTATGGAGAGATGGTGCATTTTATGATTCTGAAGAAACTGCTCGTTTTGTATTTAGAAGTTACATTGCAGCATTAATTGCCATTGCATTATTATACATCACTAAATAGATTATAGTCGATATAACTGCAACTTTTCCTACTATAAAACATATCTGTATCACTTCACTAAACATGAGAGGACATCGTAATCGATGAAATCGCAGTCATAATATTTTAAGAAAACAATTGTGTATTAATGCATTTCCCCAACACCACTGTTCTACAGCCATTGTCTTTTAGTTATTGTAAATTATCAGTGTCATATTTTTCACTTTCAGTGCTACATAGCCAACCTAATATGCATTATTGAAAAAGGACCATAATTCAGTTTCTGGGTCAACTACAGTCACTGATACCAAAAACATACAAGGGTCATCGTCATGGACAATGCACCATATCACAGCACACAGGTGTGAGGTCCAACCTTTTGTTTTTGAATAAATAAAATGTTTATATTGTTTGTGACATGTTATATTATGTGTTAGTCAACACAGGTATCAGGAAAACAGTTACATGTAATATGATAAAAAGTTTAAGAATGCCGAGCACAGTAGTTATAGACATTCTTATCACGTTCACATTATAGAAGTCTCCAATCATACATTTGGTATCCAATAAATACTATGCAACCAACCAACTATTTAAAAGTTTATGTTTTGGAAAGAATTGTGCTTAATTCAAACATTCTATACAACAGACATACTGTTGGCAACATTCAAGGGTAATGCATTTTAATTTGTTGTATCGTGTGGTGATTTCAGCTAGAGAAGTTCCCGAACAGTAGCTGGAGGAAGGATGCCATCATCAATTGGCTGCAGGAACACAATATTCCGTTTGCTGTATCCTTTTTGTGCAGAATCTTTTTGTGTAGTGTTAAATTGTAGGGTAATGTTGTTGAGCATTGCTTTATAGCATTATATGTAAAGTAGCAGTCTACATCAGAGAGCAGCTATTGAAGTATGTAATTTTTTTAAATAATTGCTTTCTAATTTTTGGAGTGGAAATGGGTGTATTCATTTTTTTTTATATAGTTGCTGCTGTGTTGAGTTGTTTATGTACTTTTTTGTTTTGATCTATGGTAATTCTGCTGCAAAAGGAATCACTACAATCCATTAGTTATTACCGGTACTTCTAACTAACTAATAAATAAATAAACAGTATTTATAAGTACTGCAGCTTATGCCTTTAGGATGTTTTAACTTAATGCAAACTAGAGATGTTAGGATACACCATTGTCAGCTTCTTTAATTATTGTAAACAACAGTTCTCCCTAATATTTTGTTTACTGGAGCCACATTTTTTAGTTATGTTTAATTTGTTATTGTCATTTCTTTACAAAATCTGTGGCACACTTATTTTGTTCCTCCTCTAAGCATTTGCTTAGCAACATGTTTCAATTTAATTGTTTGAATATTAGACATTAGTGAAACCAATGTCTTTTCGTATTAGTTTTAAGTTAGATTTTTGTTTGGAAAAATATTTTAAGATAGCAACAGAGGTTAATAGCATTAAATACGGGCCCGGAGCCCAACTAAAACATAAACACAGCGGCCTACCGCCGGCTAAATTATTTGAACAAAGTCTGTCGGGTTGCATTTTTGTTGCAAACCCACTATAAGAGTTATAGGAACTTCGGTTCCTGACCTCGTGACAGCACGGCCATCCGGGGGCCTATGAGGGATTGGCAGTGCCATGTTTATGTTGTTGGATGGACTCCTTGAATGTTGGCACATTTCAATGCAAAGTATTGTGCCACATCTATAATATGTAATCAAAGGGAAAGTTTTTCTCCCCCACCCAACCCCCCAGTCAAAATCAAACCTTCACACACACACACACACACACTAACACACACACATACACACACACACACACACACACGAAACATCAAATTTTTAATACTCACATTTTGGGTTTATAGAATGAAATGTTTTTCGCTTGCATCGCACATTCTTTTGTGTGAAATTCTCAAGATTAAAAATTTTACGCTTGTGGAATATCTATTAATAATATATACATGACTTTTATAATGGGTACGTGCATGTACGAACACATGTACACACACAGTGGAATGTAAACATTGCATGTAAACATTGTCATGTGATTTCCACATGGCAATGTTTGTTTACCTTTGGTGGAAGGATACGAAATGGGCTTGAAAGTAGATCTTTAGCAGGGCTTCAAGAAAGTCTCTTCCAGTCGTGAACCGACTATAGTAATGATTGTCGATGGACGCGGGGAGATCCACGGGTGTGCGATGTCTCAACGACGGCGAGAGACGAGTAGCGACAGCTCGCGTCTCGAAAGGTCACTTCGTCAATTCGTCACTTCGTCACTGAGGAGTTCTGTTCGCCGGTCGCACACTCAATACGCCCTCTGTGCGCGCGACGCTGCAGCACGCGCTGTTTATCACAACAGCCGGCCGACTGCTGCGGACGCAGCTGTCAAGCGTCTCTTTCATATTATCCAGAACACAGTCAGCCGTTGGCGGCAGGCATTACAGTCATTTATCATGTTACGACACAGGCAACAAATCTAGGAGACAAATTATTAGTATTGTTTCTACAAAACAATTAAAAATCAAAATATAGTGGAACTATTTAGTTTATTTAACTAACACAAAATACTCGCAGTATATTCACACTTTTTTAAAATCAAACCTTTCAAAAATCACTCCATGTATGATGTGTTTGAGTTTTCATGAAAGTGTCTTACATTTTTTGTTTTTTTTGTTAAATTTAACTTCTACTTAATTGTAATTAACGAGGATAAAAAAAGACAGAAAACGGGCGTGCTGGAAATATCAAGTAAGAAATAGTTGTCATACTAAATATTATTACATTTGAATGTGGATGCGGTGCGTTGTCCCTTTGCTGTAATTTTCTGAGACTTAATTAAGCTTTGTTTACACGAGGTCGATGAATAGCCTGACAGTAGAACTTCAGCAGGGTCTCGAGCAAGGTTGGAAGTAACCATGAATTGGCCATAACAATTAATTTAGCTAAATGACAAAAACGTTTATAGCTCGCATACTTGTTAGGCCCTTATATTTAACTTGAATAAAAATTTCAATAACATTAGAGTAAGTAGAAAAAATTAAGAGACAACATTTTAAGTTGTGTGCACTGGACTCGCATTCGGGAGGAATTGAGTTCAGTTCCCCGTCCAACCATCCTGAATTCAGTTTCCCATGGTTATAGGAAATTACTACAGGAGAATATTGGATTGCTGCCTTAATCCAGGTCCCGGCTGATTCCTTCCCCATTTCTGAATATCTAGTGTCTCCCGTAACTAAGGACTTTTTTGCTGTTAGAAAGCACCCAAATCACCTAGTTAAAATAAAAAAATAATACAAACAATATAAGCAAATATGTGTGGAAAGTATTACGGAAGAATCTCCGCGTTCTTTGCGTTTCTCTTGCATGATTATGGAGAGTCTGGCATAAGAGAATCTGAGATAGGCGCCAGGCACCAGCCGGTCACCATGTTCTTACGTCACCCAACCACCATGTTGGATCCAGGGGACCTTTGACTTTGACCCATTACCCATGACCTTGGATGACTTCGAATCCAAAGAAATTTCAAAAATCCCAAAAAGATATAAAAACTTTTAAAAATTTATTAAAAAAATAATTTTTGTTTTATTAAAAAATTATTTGAAGATGTACATGTAGGAAGTCAAGGATTCGATGACAGGTGGATCGACTAATTCCCCGACACAACCAACCCTCGCCAGGTCGACCGGTGTCCACCTAGTCAGCCGTGTTAGTTGTCGATGACGACTTAACCAATTTCCGTGACCTTGAATGACCTTTAACACAAAAAAGTCTAGAGTTTTGGGTCAAGTGTCAAGGGTTTTTTTTGGGATTTTTCAAATTTGTTGGAATTTTTTGTGTTCATGGTCATTCAAAGTCACGGGAATTTGGCCAAGGTAATGGATCAAGGTCATCGACATCTAACATGGCTGACGAGGTGGATGCTGGTTGACCTGGCGAGGGTTGATCGTGCCGGGAACTTAGTCCACCCACCTGTCATCGAACCCCTGACCTCCCACANTTTCCGTGACCTTGAATGACCTTTAACACAAAAAAGTCTAGAGTTTTGGGTCAAGTGTCAAGGGTTTTTTTTGGGGATTTTTCAAATTTGTTGGAATTTTTTGTGTTCATGGTCATTCAAAGTCACGGGAATTTGGCCAAGGTAATGGATCAAGGTCATCGACATCTAACATGGCTGACGAGGTGGATACNGGATCAAGGTCATCGACATCTAACATGGCTGACGAGGTGGATACTGGTTGACCTGGCGAGGGTTGATCGTGCCGGGAACTTAGTCCACCCACCTGTCATCGAACCCCTGACCTCCCACAAGTAAATCTTTTAATAATTTTTTTTATGATACATTTTTTTTATTTTTTTATTTATTTTATAATTTTTTGGGATTTTTGAACTTATTTAGTATTTCATGTAATACAAGGTCATGGACACTGGGTCAAGGTCAAAGGTCACCTGGATCCAACATGGTGGACGGGTGACGTCACAACATGGCGGCCGGTCGGCGCCTGGCGCCTAACCAAGATCCCCTTATGCCAGACTCGCCATAATCATTCTACTAGTAACGTCTGGCGTGAACTGTATATATTGATATGACGTATTACCAAAATAATTTGCAATTACTGGTGGTTTCTTTTAATTTATGGAAGCTTTATGTTTCGGTCAACAACACGAAACTCGCGATAAGACAGGACATTATTATTGTATGGATGTTGGAGAAATAATTGGCGTCAATCTACCTAGCGCTTGAACTGCAGTGAAGGGTAATTGAAATGCGTGTCTTTTTAAAAACGAAACTACTAAACGTGGTCCCAAAGTATATCAATTGACGGCGAAAAAATACTTCAGGCGAGATAGCAACGGTACTGTGAAGACGGTGAGCATATGCGAAACACTATTTCAAGACCCTCTAACGTGGTTAAAAACGTAATTTTCTAAACTGTTGCAGCTCTTAATATACTGACCGAATACATGTGAAACTAGAATAGAAACCTGCATTTAATTTTGCTGTAGATACTCCACTAAAAATATTTAAAATGGAGCAGTGCACGATTTTTGACTGGGATCGCCAAACGGTGCACATCTATGCCCAACCGAGTAAAACTGGGGAACCTTAGTTTCTTTCCTGCATAAAAAATTGAAAACTTATGGTTAAGAAGCTTACTGTTTAAGTATTTTTACACGTCTGTGTTTGCACCTATAACAGTGGGGATGCATGCACTATAATAATGAATTATTGTGCTGTTTAATTGCTTAATATACTCATCAGGGGCAACCTACAGCTACTGATATTTCACGAAAATATTAATAGACAAGCTCTGTGGATCGTTTGGTTTTTGATATATAGGTTTATGTTTCTGTATAAGCTACTTGTTTGCAGGCGAATCACGAAGATTTAGTACCGAAGTTACCGTATTCTGATTGGCCCTATCAAAATTACAAAAATGGCTTATCGTGTAAGCAGCATCCAATAGGAAAAAAAACCTATGTCACGTGCATTATATCGTCAAAGTGTACCGTGCATTCAGACTGCTATCCCGAAAAATCACTCAAAATCACTTCTCTAATCATTTGACTTTCTGCTAACTGTCACATTAATACACACCGGTAGTTAAAGGTTTAACATTTTAAGGTAGGAAAGTGTGGTTTAACCACTGTCAGTCACAGANCATTAATACACACCGGTAGTTAAAGGTTTAACATTTTAAGGTAGGAAAGTGTGGTTTAACCACTGTCAGTCACAGATAAATAATTGTAGTCGCTGCATCGGAAATAAGTTTTTGTTGGGAACTGTAGTTGTAGGGCCAATCGGTACAATGCTCTGTCACATACCGCGACCAATATAAATGTGTTTGCAGGTTGACGTTACTGATAGCAGCTGGTTACGAAACTGTAGGATACGGTCTCAACAACGAATGCTATCTCCGCCGAGTGTATGAGACGCTGTATTCTCTCCTGTGCTGTGCAAGTCAAAGAAATACTTAAGAACAAAGAAGTGAAACGTCCGTTCGTACCGCGAACTCCAGCGAAACGGCGTTACTGGCCAGTCACATGTCGGAACGTCGCCGTTCGCCAATCAGAAACTGGTAACTTAAACTTAGTAGCCGGCAGTCCAGCCAGTAGGGAATCTTTCGCAGCACGCAGTGGCCAATCAAACTTCAGGCCCGTTCTCACAGCCTTTCTCAGCCAGTTGGCGAATGGGTACTTCTTGAATTAAGTCCTGTACTTCGGACGTTCTGGCTGAGAGCGTTTACAAATAGCTACACAGAGGCGTTGTTTATAGGGTTGTGAGAATAATCGGTAGACCGAAATGAAAAGGAAAAATTAAAACTTTCGTTTCCATTTTGGTAAGAAATATAGTTTCCGAAAGTTATAACGAAACAAAAAAAAACTTCTCGAATCTAATTGATAATTGTATTTTTAATAAGGTTCGTTTTGTGCACCAGCAAAAAAAAATTTTTCTTTGTAAATCGTCTTTTTGGGTTTTGTTTTTTTATAACTAAAATAATTACGTAAAACGGAAATAGAAATATAAGCGAGAACCCCTGTGGTTTATTACTACATATCCTACTTTTTTTTTTGTTTTATTTGGCAACGAATGTGTTATAAGAATAACTTACTACAATGTTATGTAACTAATTTTATATCCGCTAAGACTGAGCTCTTATGAAATTATATTTCATTTTCCNAGTCACATTCCCACAAACATAATTGTTCTTCTCGAAAATGCTGGACAACTTGTTTGGGCCCCAGCGTGTTATACATACATCTGTAAAACATCTGTCATAACTGGCTGTCGTTCGTGTGAGAAGACATCTCCGCGATCGACTGATCTCTGATACAGTACGTTAAAAAATATCATGAGGTGAGAACTTTTTTGCAAATAAACAAGAAACTACGTATATGGTATACAAGAGGATTTTTCTTCTGTACAAAATCACAGCAAGTAAAAAAAAAAGTTATATTCACACACGACGGACGACAACCGATTTTTAACCTACCGTGTTTCCTCCTCCCAAGCGGAAGATGGCACGCGCAGGGGTAGCGAATTACTGTAATAGNGTAAAACATCTGTCATAACTGGCTGTCGTTCGTGTGAGAAGACATCTCCGCGATCGACTGATCTCTGATACAGTAAGTTAAAAAATATCATGAGGTGAGAACTTTTTTGCAAATAAACAAGAAACTACGTATATGGCATACAAGAGGATTTTTCTTCTGTACAAAATCACAGCAAGTAAAAAAAAAAAGTTATATTCACACACGACGGACGACACCCGATTTTTAACCTACCGTGTTTCCTCCTCCCAAGCGGAAGATGGCACGCGCAGGGGTAGCGAATTACTGTAATAGCCGGGACTCGGGGTGGACTGAACTATCGACACGCACGCACACAGGCAAGGTCATCCGAGTCACCAGAGCTGCACCTGCGCGTGCGAGGCCTGACAATACTACCAACCCACACTTAAAAAGTAAAACACATAATCCTTTCGGCTCTCAAGTCCTCGGTGTCGAGGGCCGCACAAACCTCTCCGCTCCGCAGAATTCTTAACGCGTTCAGTGAAGAAAAGCTAGTAAAGAGATTCGGGTGGCTCTTAACGGCGAGGGGTGAGGTGAGGCGAGCATGGAGCAGCGCCGGAATGCAAGGGCTCGGGGAAACAGGAGATCCCCGAGAAAACCCGCCGACCAGCGGCATCGTCCGACACGATTCCCACGTGCGAAAATCCGGGGGGCGACCCCTTGCGGACTCCAACTCGTTCAGTTACGAATGATCAAGGACATGTTGCACATTAAGGATATTTATTATTGACAGTGCACACGACAACGAATTGGTGGCTTGTGTTCCGAGCATCGTCCTTCCGTGTAATCTGATTTATTCATATTTATGTATCTCTTGTTTATGAATGGTTAATGCTGAAGTCAACGAATACGCAGTACGTTGTTCGCTAATTGCTAACAGTCCGCTCGGCACAAGTACAGCGGCCATCAAAACATTTAATGACTGCAACACCATATAGTACCATAAGAGAGGACACTGCCATGTTAACAAATTAATCGCTAAATAAGGGCGTAGAATGAAGACGACGTGGTAATTACAAATATGAAATTGACAGGTTGGCCGCACCGCCAGACAGCTGTTTTGTTTCTGGCGTCATCCGCTAGGAATCGTAGCAATATATTGTCCTGTTTCCCTCGCTGCCTGCTAGATGCGCTGGTGTCGTGCTGTTGCCATATCGCTTCTAGAAACGGTAAGGTGAACTCAAAAAATCCTGGGGGAGGNGAAGAAGCAGAATCCCTACCGATTGAGCTCCGAATCTTTGTTTACAATATATATATGTTAAAGTTATTTTATATTTACTACTAATTTAAAAGCTTGCTCACGTTTGGCATTTATTAAAACATTTGCGTGTCACCTTCTGCTTATAAACAAATACAAGCAAAAAAAAAGTATAGCAGAACAGTGATATATGCGAAATTGACTAATTATTAGAGCCAGGCTCTACTAGTTACTCAATTAATAAAATAAGACATAAAAAATTAGCTGGTCATTTTTTTTTAATCGATTACCATCATCGCCTACGACTTAACTTCGGTGTTACTAAAATTTGAAATTGATATCAGTTTATGTTAGTAAATATATATTATTTATATATCAATTTATTGTGTCCCATTTATTTTGGGCAATGGAAATAAAGTCACTTTTTTTTCGCAAACATTTTTCTTTATAGTGTTGTCGATGAATGCTGCCCACGAAATTAGTGGTCCAATCAGCCCTATTCGGTGTCCACCCCATGTGCAACAGTTCGGATCGTAAATTAATTCAGGACTGAACGGGTTAATAATACAGAGTTAAAGCATTCACTTGTACCGCGAATTTCAGACAAGGCCTTTTTGTAGAGACTCGCGCGGCCAACCAGCGAAGGCCAACTATGAAGAAGCGGCGGAGTGAACAGCGGCCATGAATGAATTTTTTTTACATATTTATAGATGCAGCAATGTTTCGCGAAATAAATTCTTGAGCATACTGTAGACTAAATAACTGTAGGCTAGTGGCAGTGACTTTTCGCGTAAAAATGGGAGCACACACTAGACTTCAATACTATATACACACCTCAGCTGTTGTTATACCTCCATTGGCTGCTGGTGCCGTGTCCGTCTTTGACCAAGCAACTCAGGACTCAGTAACTCCGACATTGAACCTTCGTGATTCGTGTGCAAACGGTTAACACGGGCCAGAACATTTTTTAGCCAATCAAAGAATCTGGACGACCTTACAGTGCTTTGGACTGTATCTTGTCTCGAAATCGTTTCGCGAAATATCACTACCCCCTACTGTAGGCGCACAATAGCGGTTTTTATAGTACCGTTGATTGTCGTCTGCGTTAGACGTTGTTTTCGTTCCTGACCGAGTCACTCATTATTCGGCCAACTCCAGCATTNGTTGTCGTCTGCGTTAGACGTTGTTTTCGTTCCTGACCGAGCCACTCATTATTCGGCCAACTCAAGCATTTAAAATCTACGTGATTCGCCGGGAAACAACACGTGGCAATACACAATTCAACCAATCACGAAAGGTAATGGATCACATTATTCGTACGAAATACAGCTAACCTTGAACACTTCTCGCAAAATTTTACGGCCCCTTTTATATTTCTGTGTTTACTTAAATGCGCACAATAACTCCAGGTAGGCGGGCATCTTGACAGCCTCAGATTTTAAAGCAGAATTAAAAAAAAAATACATGGGCGATGTACTTGGTAAATTGCAATATGTAAAGTCTTGGCTTAAATATATATAAGAGTGGGAGAGAAAGTATTTGTACTATCACACTTGAGACGACACAAAATCACTCACATACAGGCTATTTGCAATAAGTTATTTTTAGAATGTATTGCCCTCCTTACACTCAAAGCATTTTGAGATTATAGAAGAAAAAANGCTTGCTCACGTTTGGCATTTATTAAAACATTTGCGTGTCACCTTCTGCTTATAAACAAATACAAGCAAAAAAAAGTATAGCAGAACAGTGATATATGCGAAATTGACTAATTATTAGAGCCAGGCTCTAGTAGTTACTCAATTAATAAAATGAGACGTAAAAAAATTAGCTGGTTATTTTTTTTTAATCGATTACCATCATCGCTTACGACTTAACTTCGGTGTTACTAAAATTNATTTTTTTTTAATCGATTACCATCATCGCCTACGACTTAACTTCGGTGTTACTAAAATTTGAAATTGATATCAGTTTATGTTAGTAAATATATATTATTTATATATCAATTTATTGTGTCCCATTTATTTTGGGCAATGGAAATAAAGTCACTTTTTTTTCGCAAACATTTTTCTTTATAGTGTTGTCGATGAATGCTGCCCACGAAATTAGTGGTCCAATCAGCCCTATTCGGTGTCCACCCCATGTGCAACAGTTCGGATCGTAAATTAATTCGGGACTGAACGGGTTAATAATACAGAGGTAAAGCATTCACTTGTACCGCGAATTTCAGACAAGGCCTTTTTGTAGAGACTCGCGCGGCCAACCAGCGAAGGCCAACTATGAAGAAGCGGCGGAGTGAACAGCGGCCATGAATGAATTTTTTTTACATATTTATAGATGCAGCAATGTTTCGCGAAATAAATTCTTGAGCATACTGTAGACTAAATAACTGTAGGCTAGTGGCAGTGACTTTTCGCGTAAAAATGGGAGCACACATTAGACTTCAATACTATATACACACCTCAGCTGTTGTTATACCTCCATTGGCTGCTGGTGCCGTGTCCGTCTTTGACCAAGCCACTCAGGACTCAGTAACTCCGACATTGAACCTTCGTGATTCGTGTGCAAACGGTTAACACGGGCCAAAACATTTTTTAGCCAATCAAAGAATCTGGACGACCTTACAGTGCTTTGGACTGTATCTTGTCTCGAAATCGTTTCGCGAAATATCACTACCCCCTACTGTAGGCGCACAATAGCGGTTTTTATAGTACCGTTGATTGTCGTCTGCGTTAGACGTTGTTTTCGTTCCTGACCGAGTCACTCATTATTCGGCCAACTCCAGCATTTAAAATCTACGTGATTCGCCGGGAAACAACACGTGGCAATACACAATTCAACCAATCACGAAAGGTAATGGATCACATTATTCGTACGAAATACAGCTAACCTTGAACACTTCTCGCAAAATTTTACTGCCCCTTTTATATTTCTGTGTTTACTTAAATGCGCACAATAACTCCAGGTAGGCGGGCATCTTGACAGCCTCAGATTTTAAAGCAGAATTTAAAAAAAAATACATGGGCGATGTACTTGGTAAATTGCAATATGTAAAGTCTTGGCTTAAATATATATAAGAGTGGGAGAGAAAGTATTTGTACTATCACACTTGAGACGACACAAAATCACTCACATACAGACTATTTGCAATAAGTTATTTTTAGAATGTATTGCCCTCCTTACACTCAAAGCATTTTGAGATTATAGAAGAAAAAANCTATTTGCAATAAGTTATTTTTAGAATGTATTGCCCTCCTTACACTCAAAGCATTTTGAGATTATAGAAGAAAAAAAAGGTCATGACATCTGCTGGATGCCAAATAACAAGTTACTTATAAATTGAATGAGGAAAGTAAACCAAATAATTACGTTTGCTGTATCTTTCGGGGTAGAATTATATGAACTTCTTTAATAGTAGTTATGAATAGTAGGTTCTACATCACCTGGCGTCCAGACTGGGAGCCACGGCAATCATCTCGGATGAAATTACGAGGCAACCTCCTGCTCTGTCATTCCTTTACAAATTTGGCCATGTTGGATTTCCCATCCCGCTCCATCATTCCTGGCCAACGGTGGCCTTATTAGATGTCTTCACTTCACGCTCTTGCATACCATATGGAGTTTTTTTTTCATAGTCCTCCCGATTGCCTTTATTTTCTCACACTCTCTCATTCCTTCCTCTCTTGCATTCCACGTGGAAGGTTTTCTCAGTGCTATCCCACCAGGCTCCCTGCCAGTAAGATAGGGTTTTCTCCGTGCTATCCTTTCTGGCTCCCCGCCAAGATACCTGGTTATATCCTATGGGATTATCTCAGTATTCTCCCGGTTTCCTTCCTACCTCTCATCCGTTCTCGAGGTCCCCACTTCAGGCTCTTGCATTCCGAGTGTGGGGTTTTCTCAGAGTCCTCCCAATCTCCTATATTTTCTCAAACTATCTCTTCTTAACATAGGCATCATCCTCGACAACGAAAAGGACCGCAGGGTCAAGTATGCCCTAAGTCTACTTATAAGCATAGTTTACGGTAAGTTCCGAACCGTTTGCATACAGTCACCAAATTCACAACATAGGCATCACCCCCCCCCCCCCCCC
>NQII01001243.1:74287-88199 GCA_002778355.1 Clitarchus hookeri
AATTGGGTCCAAAACCCCTAACCCCCCCCCCCCAAAAGGGGCCGTGTATCTCAATTCTACACCGTCCTACGGATATGGACCAAATTTGACAGGGATCCCCGTAAGTAGCCAACTTAAATACTATGCAGGCCAAAATAGGCTATGACCCTCCCCCCTCCCACCACTAAAATGGGATAGTGTATCTCGTTTCTACACTGTTGGGCAGATCTGGGCCAAATTTGGCAGTTGTGTCTTTCATTGCCTAACTTGAATTACGTTGTAGACCAAAATGTGCTCCAGTCCCACACTTGACACAATCCCCCCCCCCCTTTTTTTCCGCCCTCTGAAATTGCGTCATATATCTAAATTCTACACAATTCGACGGATGTCAACAAAATTTGGCAGGGATACGTTTCAATACCCAACTTATACTCCGTAGACCAAAATGGGATGCGGATCTCATTGGGGCCGGAAACCCTCAAATCCATAAAACGAGGTCGTGTGCCTCAATCCTATACGGTCCGACGGATTTAAATCAAATTTGGCAAGGATGCCCTTCAGTTCCCTACTGAAAATACTGCATATGCCTAAATGGGCTCCAGCCCGTTTTTAGGCCCGACACCTCTAAAACCAGTTCGTGAAACTCCGGGAACTATTGAGTCCAAAATCCTTAAAACGGGATCGTGTTTATCTTATTGCCCTATAGTAACCGGGCAACGCCGGGTAGTTCTGCTAGTAAATAAATACAATTTGAAATCTTTCGGATTGTCAGTTTTCAAATTTCCTGACTGTAAAACGCAGAACGTTTCGTTCGATTCTATTTAGTCATCACTCATAGATATGATACCTGGCATCCCTAAAACACTGAGGGTAAAGGAACTAAAGAGGATATACATTAGTGTGTATGTACATAGGCTGTTCTTAACTAATTGAGCAGTTTTGAAAGCCCTACTGAGGATAAAATTTTCTTCTCATTTTGTAATCCTTCTCTTATACATAAAATTGAAATTAACGTGGCAGTGATCACTTTGTTAATAGATCATGCAACTGAAACGGTAAAAGTTTTAGGAATGTGTGTTACCATTTAGTAAAAATATAACTAGAGTGGCCTTGGGATAATGAAAAGCCTGACCAGCGTATTATGTTAGTTCTTGGGACGATTCAGAGGAGCGCTCGTGTTCTCGACTAGGAGTTAACAGGCAGCAGACGACGCAGCAGTCAAAATACTTCGCCATCCGTGCGGTGTTGCCAGTTCTGCAGCCGGCAAAAGGAGGTAATCACTAGAGACCGGATTATAAGCAACATATAAATACTGAAANTAATCACTAGAGACCGGATTATAAGCAACATATAAATACTGAAATATGTATGAAAAATGCCTAAAATATGTAAGTTATATGCGAAAACATGCAAAATAAAATAAAACAAAAATAGAATAGTTTTTTTTATTTAATAAAATAGAATAAAAAATCTTTGATGTTCTCGTAAACGTTTACAATCACGTATTCTTCTAAATGTTCAGTTGTAAAGTTGTTCCTTCTATCACTGAAAATATTTTTATAAGTGGAAAAGGAACGTTCCACGTCCATCAAGGTTACCGGGCAGTACTTGAATTTAGGTGCTATATTAGCAGATATCGTCTGAGGCAAAAGTTCACCCGTGCCATTAATAAAAATATTAATTAGTCACAAAGATTTGAAGACGGAGTTATTGTGTACAATTTTACCAAACTTTTCTTTAAGTTTATGCGGGAATATTTCTGGAAATTCGGAGTTCATTTAGCGGATTTTACACATCAACTGAATAGATTCATTCAACGTCAAACCATGAGTTTCAAACTTTTTAAAACTCTTCGGTATTTGGGGAAAATGGGTGCTAATCAGAGCAATGTTCTTTTTAATGGAAGAGTTTTCAAATGCTTCCTTGCACTGACAAGCTGCCATAGAATCTGCGTTGTCGAAGATATTTACTACACCTTTAATAACATCGAAATGTTGATTGTAAAACAGTACAGCTTCAAGCCATGTTCCCCATCTGGTCACCACCGGTTCAGGTGGTAAAGACACAGTAGGGAATTTTTCTTTATAGGCTTTAATGCGAATGGGTACATTATTAAACGTGCATCGTACTTCCTCGGCGAGTCGATGGACTCCGTGGGCAAAGCAGGTGAAATGAATCAAATTAGGATAAAAATACTAGGGATGGCTGCCTTGATCACATAGGGGGCTGCATCTGAGAGAAATATGTACACTCTTTCTTCTACAGAAGGAACTGGAAATATTTTTTTATACCCTCATTCACAAATCTGGCGATGGTAGAATGATTTGTCTTTTCAAATTCTTTGCAGTCTATCAAATAAGAAGAAGGCTCTAGTTTCAATTTCCCGATTATCAGATTCGCAATATAACGGCCGCAACTCTCTGTAGTTTCGTCAGCTGAAATCCATACAATGCTATCTTTGAGGTCATTCCGTATTACTTCCAAGAAATTTTGGTAAATTGTTGGTATGAAATTTTTACGTAATTTTGATTCATCTGGTATATTTTGATTCAAATAATGTTTTGGTAGAAAACGCTTGAAGATAGGAGTTGATAGTTTGTAAACAGGAATATTGCTTGCAAGCAATGCTTCACACAAATCCAAACAAAACTAATTTTTTGGTTTGCCTTTAGAAGTAGAGGCACTGCTACTTGTCGCAGTTAAAAGTTGTTGTCGTAGACCCTTCTTGTTCAACGCTGTGATATGTAGATTTGTATTAACATGCTGGTTTATTTGAAATTTTTTCATGCACGATACATTTTTCTCACAAACTCGACAGAACAAAATGTTCCCGTCACAAGTAAATCCAGGAGACACGTTGAGACACTTTTCTTCTCTGGAGGCATCGTACACTTCAAATTGTCACAAAATCAAAAAACGAATGGAACTAGCGGTGCACAGCAAGATATTATGTCAACAACAAAACCGCGCGTATTTTGTTTTGATTGGCCTGTGGGAGAAGTGCGGTAGAAGCGAAAAGGTGTCACCCGTTCTTGTCCCGCGCGATTCTGTGTTTACTTGCTTAAGGAAAAGATGCGCGAATGCTAAGAAAGCCGTGCGTTTTATTTATGTTGGTAGCAGGCAACGTTGTTACGTTTGGAAATGTATTTAGATCTGTAAAAATAGCGCAAATATGACATCAGTAGGTTTTTATTAAAATATGCTAAAATCTGTAAAAAAAATAGACAAAATATGCATTTGCATATGCAAATATACATTTGCATATAATCCGGTCTTTAGTAATCACCCTGGCCTCGGCTCACCCACGTGTTCGTTCGCGTTCTGCTAAAGGCGAGCCTGTCACACGCGAGTTATCAGCTTTCGTTGCAGTTGTGAATACCCNATCACCCTGGCCTCGGCTCACCCACGTGTTCGTTCGCGTTCTGCTAAAGGCGAGCCTGTCACACGCGAGTTATCAGTGTTCGTTGCAGCTGTGAATACACAACTCATGATTTACCAGTGGCGACCATGGGATGTGTTTCGTTTCTGTCGTAGAATTCTGTATTTGCTGAAATGTGCAGCGATATAAACTAATATTTGGTTTTATTTACCTCTGCGAAAATGAATTATCATAAATATATAAAGGTCATTGTTTTTAATTCTACGTTATTATTTTACTATAGTTTAAGTGTACATGATAAAATACGAGTACAGTTAGCACATACAATTACAAATTTAATATTATTCATGAATGATGTCATACATTATAGTAGCTTTTTCATTACAATCTTATGTGAAAGTAAATTGACAGGAAATGATTGTTCACTAGTCGAGAAACATATGTTAGACGCACGAAGGTCTGCAATGTGACTCAGTGTTTACAGTTTGGGGTTGTGATCTACTACGAAGGTGACTGTTCGTACAAATAATCAGTACTTTAAATTTGTCCCTACAAGTGTCATTAAGGCTGTGTCCGAACCTAGGAATGCACTATGCATATAAGCATACTCCACTCGGCTCGATACTTGATACATTCCGATAGGCATACTTTTTTGCATCCATTACAGCAACTAGCCAACTGATCAGATTGTGAACACCCATATTGACGGAAGACAAATACTAAATCTGAGCTGGAACGTAGGTAGGGAGGATATGTCCCAATATCCACCGCCGCCGCCACGTCCCTCCCTTTTTTTTCTCTAGGCTACGCCCCTGTATTGACAAATGTATCTTTAATTAGCAAAATAATCAATCTTGTGCTTTCTGTAATTTAATAAGTTTTTACGGTTAGAAGGCCAAAAGAAGACAAAACTATCACAATATTAAACTGACGGCTTTTATGTGTGCCTGTTAACATTACTCACGCTATGCAGCTCAAACTATCTACTTTAGAAACCAATCGATTTGATTAGGAAACAACCACAGATAGTCGATTGCACTGTGCTGTTACTTACGTATTATTGCTTTTAAAAAAAGGGATTCTGAAAATAAACGTTTTCTAACAATAACATAAGTTATAAACAGCAATAACGTATCGCATTAAAATTATCGTTACACGACGGAGATTTGAAATATAAATCCTATATTATGTGGCACAGATCCGCGCACCAACCCACTGAACTACATACACAGCCTACAGAATGTCTGTGAGATAGTGTACATACATAACCTAACACCACATTTATCGCGTATATTATAAAGTTGTGTTTATAGTTTTATTATGACGGTGTTAGTAATTTGCAACGTTTCCCGTTACCTAGGCATACATTAAGTTTCATTTTGTTCATGCATACGTTTTACAGAACCCGTAATATTTTCGTAAACGGGCATACACGGCTTGAGATGATTACTAGAGTGTCCGCCATCTTGTCTGTCCCAGTTTCGTGGGTATAGCAGACATTCAGAACACGTTCTACTGTTGTGGAGTTTGGTCTGGGCGACAGAGATGTAGTATGAGTGAGAGAGAGGGTAGATGTCACAGTGGCAACGCTGACGACTTCCCCACGCAGCCGCCACGAAAATGGACTAGCGCTACGTGGTGTTCATACCAAGAACTACAGATTCTTACCTGCTGGAGCGGTCAGAATCTTTAACCTGGGGAAGTCCACTCTAAGTATATCTTTAATCAATTGTGTTACTAATAAGAGAATTCATACGTTAATGTGTACAAGGACAATTCTTAAGCTGAGTAAACAAAATTTTAAAAGCAAAATAACGTATTTTGCTTATATATCAAATTACACAATTGAATAAAGAAAACCTCTGCGTTGGGCCCAATAAAATTAGACTGTCAACAAAATATTTAGTTAAATCAATTTGTATATGTCTGCTTGGCTGCACATTTAATTGCATTTTTTTTTAATACAGCTCGGGATATGGGTTTAAGTTTTGTGACAATTAGTGAAAGTAACAGTGTTTTTAGTGCATTTATTGATGCTTAATAATAGTATGAAAATCCCAATAACTTAAGTTCATCACTACTATAAACCTTTAAATCCTAAAGCTGTAAAACTTTAAATATTTATTCACGTACGCTGTGAGTGAAGAGATTTGGGCGGCTCTAAAACATCGAAGTCTTGAAAGCCGATGAGGGTGAAATGAGGTGATAATTGAGCAGCGTCGGAATATAAGGGCGGGGAAACGGGAGATTCCCGAGAAAAACCCGCCAAACAGCAGCGTCGTCCGGCACGATTCCCACTTGCGAAAATCCGGAAGCGACCCGGCCAGGGATTGAACCCGGTTTCCCTTGGTGGGAACTTTACTGGGCGCATGTCACTCAGTGCGCCCATTAAAATATATGCAGGTAGGAGCAGTGACTTTTTTCTGAGGTAGATTTCAAAAATGCTCAGCGCCGAGACATTCGTCGGTGAATTCACGTTCAGTACCGTCATCATCGTAGAAAAGATCATTAATTATTGGTATAAAACGCCCTTACAGGTACAAAAGTTTTATAAACCAAAAATGTTATCCTAATTAATATTATTGAATCTTTTTCTGTTAAAATATGGTATGTTTTACTGAAAACGAGGCAAATATTCTTTTGTAAGCAGAAACCTTGACCGCAATATGAAATGGGTGGTGTCAATTTTGTTTTCTGCTCGATATTAATATAATTAGCTTTTATAGAGTCGCCATCGATAGTAAGAGACCACTTCCGATTGTAAGGTTTTTTACAAGATTAAAACAGTGTCGGTTTTCTACAAGTGTCTTTCCCAGTATTTATTTTTAAGTTAATATGTATCAGTGATAAACAGCTCCATTTTTTGCACCGTTTAAACACTGCGATTATTCCGTAAAAACTTTCTTAACATGCAATGTTTTCAAATTATTAGTAATAACTTATGACTAGGGGCAGTGATATTTCGCGAAAAGATTTCGAGACAAGATACAGTCCAAAGCACTGTAGGGTCGTCCAGCTTCTTTGATTGGCTAAAATAATGTTCTGGCCCGTGTTAACCGTTTGCGCACGAATCACGAAGGTTCGGTGTCGGAGTTACTTAGTCGTGAGTGGCTTGGTCAAAGACGGACACGGCACCAGCAGCCAATGGAGGTATAACAACAGCTGAGGTGTGTATGTAGTATTGAAGTCTACCGTGTGCTCCGATTTTTACGCGAAAATTCACTGNATGGAGGTATAACAACAGCTGAGGTGTGTATGTAGTATTGAAGTCTACCGTGTGCTCCGATTTTTACGCGAAAATTCACTGGCCCTACTTATGACTTATAAGTAAGTGGAACAAAATCTTAAATTTTCTAAGCACCTGACTATTTTCTCGCACGATGACTGGTAACGAAAGGTGATGCACTTCGTTGTGTCGCTCCTGAGGTATACTGCAATACAAGAAATTGGAGAACAACACAGAGAGCAGCGCACAAGAAGTTTAATATTGGATTTGTGGGGAGAAGCCGCCTTCTGTACACTTTCAATAACGCACGTACATGACTTGACTTAAAATATTCGAGAAACTTCAACCCAAGACTATATTTGGTTGAGAAAAAAAAATTATACTACAGTGGCTACGACACCGAAAGTATTTCAGAAACAAACGTATGGAGCATTTTCCCAAAACANTGTGGCACAGATCCGCGCACCAACCCACTGAACTACATACACAGCCTACAGAATGTCTGTGAGATAGTGTACATAACCTAACACCACATTTATCGCGTATATTATAAAGTTGTGTTTATAGTTTTATTATGACGGTGTTAGTAATTTGCAACGTTTCCCGTTACCTAGGCATGCATTAAGTTTCATTTTGTTCATGCATACGTTTTACAGAACCCGTAATCTTTTCGTAAACGGGCATATACGGCTTGAGGTGATTACTAGAGTGTCCGCCATCTTGTCTGTTCCAGTTTCGTGGGTATAGCAGACATTCAGAACACGTTCTACTGTTGTGGAGTTTGGTCTGGGCGACAGAGATGTAGTATGAGTGAGAGAGAGGGTAGATGTCACAGTGGCAACGCTGACGACTTCCCCACGCAGCCGCCACGAAAATGGACTAGCGCTACGTGGTGTTCATACCAAGAACTACAGATTCTTACCTGCTGGAGCGGTCAGAATCTTTAACCTGGGGAAGTCCACTCTAAGTATATCTTTAATCAATTGTGTTACTAATAAGAGAATTCATACGTTAATGTGTACAAGGACAATTCTTAAGCTGAGTAAACAAAATTTTAAAAGCAAAATAACGTATTTGGCTTATATATCAAATTACACAATTGAATAAAGAAAACCTCTGCGTTGGGCCCAATAAAGTTAAAGTCAACAAAATATTTAGTTAAATCAATTTGTATATGTCTGCTTGGCTACACATTTAATTGCATTTTTTTTTTTAATACAGCTCGGGATATGGGTTTAAGTTTTGTGACAATAAGTGAAAGTAACAGTGTTTTTAGTGCATTTATTGATGCTTAATAATAGTATGAAAATCCCAATAACTTAAGTTCATCACTACTATAAACCTTTAAATCCTAAAGCTGTAAAACTTTAAATATTTATTCACGTACGCTGTGAGTGAAGAGATTTGGGCGGCTCTAAAACATCGAAGTCTTGAAAGCCGATGAGGGTGAAATGAGGTGATAATTGAGAAGCGTCGGAATATAAGGGCGGGGAAACGGGAGATTCCCGAGAAAAACCCGCCGAACAGCAGCGTCGTCCGGCACGATTCCCACTTGCGAAAATTCGGAAGCAACCCGGCCAGGGATTGAACCCGGTTTCCCTTGGTGGGAACTTTACTGGGCGCATATCACTTAGTGCGCCCATTAAAATATATGCAGGTAGGAGCAGTGACTTTTTTCTGAGGTAGATTTAAAAAATGCTCAGCGTCGAGACATTCGTCGGTGAATTCACGTTCAGTACCGTCATCATCGTAGAAAAGATCATTAATTATTGGTATGAAACGNCGAGACATTCGTCGGTGAATTCACGTTCAGTACCGTCATCATCGTAGAAAAGATCATTAATTATTGGTATGAAACGCCCTTACAGGTACAAAAGTTTTATAAACCAAAAATGTTATTCTAATTAATATTATTGAATCTTTTTCTGTTAAAATATGGTATGTTTTACTGAAAACGAGGCAAATATTATTTTGTAAGCAGAAACATTGACCGCAATATGAAATGGCTGGTGTCAATTTTGTTTTCTGCTCGATATTAATATATTTAGCTTTTATAGAGTCGTCATCGATAGTAAGAGACCACTTCCGATTGTAAGGTTTTTTACAAGATTAAAACAGTGTCGGTTTTCTATAAGTGTCTTTCCCAGTATTTATTTTTAAGTTAATATGTATCAGTGATAAACAGCTCCATTTTTTGCACCGTTTAAACACTGCAATTATTCCGTAAAAACTTTCTTAACATGTAATGTTTTAAAATTATTAGTAATAACTTATGACTAGGGGCAGTGATATTTCGCGAAAAGATTTCGAGACAAGATACAGTCCAAAGCACTGTAGGGTCGTCCAGCTTCTTTGATTGGCTAAAATAATGTTCTGGCCCGTGTTAACCGTTTGCGCACGAATCACGAAGGTTCGGTGTCGGAGTTACTTAGTCGTGAGTGGCTTGGTCAAAGACGGACACGGCACCAGCAGCCAATGGAGGTATAACAACAGCTGAGGTGTGTATATAGTATTGAAGTCTATGTGAGCTCTAATTTTTACGCGAAAATTCACTGGCCCTACTTATGACTTATAAGTAAGTGGAACAAAATCTTAAATTTTCTAAGCACCTGACTATTTTCTCGCACGATGACTGGTAACGAAAGGTGAAGCACTTCGTTGTGTCGCTCCTGAGGTATACTGCAATACAAGAAATTGGAGAACAACACAGAGAGCAGCGCACAAGAAGTTTAATATTGGATTTGTGGGGAGAAGCCGCCTTCTGTACACTTTCAATAACGTACGTACATGACTTGACTTAAAATATTCGAGAAACTTCAACCCAAGACTATATTTGGTTGAGAAAAAAAATTATACTACAGTGGCTACGACACCGAAAGTATTTCAGAAACAAACGTATGGAGCATTTTCCCAAAACAAATTATTTGAATAAATATTTTATTTTAACAAAAATAAGATATTTTTATGTGAACAGAAGTATAAAACGCTTGTGATACATGACATATTTAAGAAACTTTACGTATAGGTTATGTATAAATTATAATATTTAATTTATAATAAATATGAATAAAAAAAGAGAGAGNAAAGAGAGAGAGAGAGAGAGAGAATAGTTCTCATGTAAAATATTCAAATGGGCGCGCACAAATGTTTGCATCAGGCGGAGGAATAGCCTGGAGTTAGAGTTTTAGCAGGACTTCAGAAAAGTTGGAAATAACCGAAAATGACTATAGTTGTGAACAGCTAACGGCTATCCGGGGTAGTTAGCTGATATTCAGCACAATATCTACGCCTTGCTTTACGCAAGGTACATGCATGTCCCAGGCCTCCCTGAAGAAACGACGAGTTGAGGTTTCATTGAAGGAATGGTGACAACGGAGAGAGGATAACGGGATAACCCTGATAAAATCGCCATACCACGGACTGACTCGGACTGACTTCCGTTCGTGCCACGACGACTAATTGATCATTAAAATGCAGAAACATAAACCGCCTAATATTCTTGCCCAACAGCATAGATTCATACAGCGATCTATTAGCTCACGCCATTCGATTACATCACACATTTAAATCACGAATGCGATAGCAATATTGTTTTTTTTTACTAGCTTACCCGTTGCTGTGGCATAAAATATTTTGGTTCTATTCATTTCTGTGAAATTAATTGAAAGAAGTATATGTATACTAGCAAANAACATTGACAACAACAAATTGAAATGTTTAAACAGACAGCTGTCAACAAAGGGGCTTCCTGACGTGGAAGCATGGTAAAAATGAGCTTTTTGCAGATTTTAGTACCTTTGCAGCTAATACAGATAAAAAAGAAAGGCGTACAAACACTCGTGAGAACGAAATGAAGGTTTATAACAAAAACGGAATGAAAATTAGTTGATTTTTCGGCAGTTATACGCGTCCAAACAAACGGACAACACACACACACACACACACACACACATACACACACACTTGCATACACACACACATATATATACATATACACACACAGACACTGAGACAAAAAAATTCATGGGATAAATCCTAATATCGTGTCGTACCTCCTTGCCCGGCGAAGTGCAGTAACTCGACGTGGCATGGACTCAACAAGTCGTTGGAAGTCCCCGGCAGAAATAGTTAGCCTTGCTGCCTCTATAGACGTCCATAATTGCGAAAGTGTTGCCGGTGCAGGAGTTTGTGCACGAACTGACATCTCGATTATGTCCCATNCAACTACCAGCTTTGCGCTTTCCGCGTTTGGAAGCTCCTCTTAGTTTCACGGACTGGCGACAAAGGAACCTTTCTCACTGCAAACTGTAATTATCCTAATGGGGAATGTCAGCCACTTGCCGTCAAAAAGGTTATCAGTCATTAACTGGTCTCAAGAGGGTAATCAAATCGATCAAACTCACGAGACCCTTGATACGAATTGGTCAAGCGACCGGGTTGCATAACCACTTTGCCTGCAGCGATTCGCACAATGCTTGATAACGTCACGGCTGTGCGATATATCGATTTATAGGTCATGATACGATATCTATGAAATATCGCTACTACGATATGGTGGCAAATTCGGAATAAATTTCGGGTCCAAAATGGAGAACAGTTTACTGCATATAGCGATGTTGCGATATTAGCAATTATTGCGATATTTACAATTTAATAATTCGATTTTTTCTATTTACTGTATCAGTGTTCCCAATATCAGCATTACTGATGGTTCTGATATTATTACTCAGAGAAACGCTGTCGCGATTTGCAATGCCGATACAAGCGATGTTTGCGATCTGTGTTTTTGCCCTCGATTTTCGATGCTTCGCACGAGGAGAGTGATATGGCCACGTATGTTATTATGAATTTCCGGTATTAAGNTTGCCCTCGATTTTCGATGCTTCGCACGAGGAGAGTGATATGGCCACGTATGTTATTATGAATTTCCGGTATTAAGGTCACTGAAAAGATAACACTGGATTTATGCACTGTCATCTGACCATATATAGTAATTATTTTAATAACTGGGTAGAATTTAGGTCCACAAAACATTAAAGAGTATTTCTTATTAGTCGATAATTTTAAAATGCTCTCCTTAAAAAAAAAAGTGTCTTTATTTATGTGGCGATACTACACGATGTTTTAATCGCTCTCGACCTCTGATGTTCGCTCATAACTATCAAATTNTCTTTATTTATGTGGCGATACTACACGATGTTTTAATCGCTCTCGACCTCTGATGTTCGCTCATAACTATCAAATTATCAGTCATAACGTAATTAAATAGGCTAGGGACATACTTTGGTTTATAAGAAGCACAGTGACGTCACTATAGATATTCCGGTGACGTCATTGGACGTGGTGCCACAGTCTCTCTTACTCCTTGCGTGGGCGTGTGCTTTAAGTCTTAGTTCATGTCCCTGCTGTTGCGATGCACCTGATAGTGATTCGTGTTTGTTCGGGCGCTGCACGAGTCGGCATTCAGTGAAGCGGCGCGTGTTTATTGTCAGCATGCACTGGTTACGAAGTCCATAAAGGCGTGTTAACTAAAAGCAAAACTGCGTGAGTATCGTGCTGCTGCGGTGCAACAATGNTGGTTACGAAGTCCATAAAGGCGTGTTAACTAAAAGCAAAACTGCGTGAGTATCGTGCTGCTGCGGTGCAACAATGTCAACCTCCCGACAAAGCGAAGAGAGTCTGCTGTTATTCGTTGTATCAGCTTGTCAGCGCGCATTCGGTAATTCTTGACCAAACACGTGGTTCTTCGACGAAACGTACTTCCATCTCATTGGGGTCATTCAATCACAGAATTTCCCCAGCTTTGGGNAAACACGTGGTTCTTCGACGAAACGTACTTCCATCTCATTGGGGTCATTCAATCACAGAATTTCCCCAGCTTTGGGCTACGGAGGATCCTCACACTGTGCACGAAACACCTCTATATGATGAAATAATTGCAGGGTGTTGCGTTTTATGAAGGCGCCGCATTACTGTCCCCATATTTCTCAACACGACAGTGGATACCGACGTCTATGTGGCAATCTTCCAAGGGCTCGTGAGTCAGTTAGAGACGTGAAACTCCGTACTGACTATTTTCAGCAGGATGGCGCCACTTATCACGCTTCCGAAGCCAGCATGAGAGAAACAGCGTCCTTCTTTGAAGACCGTGTCACTCCCGAAGGACTTTTGGTNATGTAAAAAAAAACATTGACAACAACAAATTGAAATGTTTAAACAGACAGCTGTCAACAAAGGGGCTTCCTGACGCGGAAGCATGGTAAAAATGAGCTTTTTGCAGATTTTAGTACCTTTGCAGCTAATACAGATAAAAAAGAAAGGCGTACAAACACTCGTGAGAACGAAATGAAGGTTTATAAAAAAAACGGAATGAAAATTAGTTGATTTTTCAGCAGTTATACGCGTCCAAACAAACGGACAACACACACACACACACACACACACACTTGCATACACACACATATATATACATATACACACACAGACACTGAGACGACAAAATTCATGGGATAAATCCTAATATCGTGTCGTACCTCCTTGCCCGGCGAAGTGCAGTAACTCGACGTGGCATGGACTCAACAAGTCGTTGGAAGTCCCCGGCAGAAATAGTGAGCCTTGCTGCCTCTATAGACGTCCATAATTGCGAAAGTGTTGCCGGTGCAGGAGTTTGTGCACGAACTGACATCTCGATTATGTCCCATACATGTTCGATGGAATTCATGTCGAGCGATCTTGGTGGCCAAATCATTCGCTGGAATTGTCGAGAATGTTCTTCAAACCAATCGCGAACAGTGAAGTCCATAAATGGCTGCAAGTGGTCTCCAAGTAGCTGAACATAATCCTTTCCAGTCAATGATCGGTTCAGTTGGACCAGAGGACCCAGTCCATTCCATGTAAAAACAGCCCACACCATTATGGAGCTACCACCAGCTTGCACAGTTCCTTGTTGACAACTTGGGTCCATGGATTCGTGGGGTCTGCGCCACACTCGAACCCTACCATCAGCTCTTACCAACTGAAATCGGAACTCATCTGACCAAACCACGGTTTTCCAGTCATCTAGGGTCCAGCCGATATGGTCACGAGCCCAGGAGAGGCGCTGCAGGCGATGTCGTGCTGTCAGTAAAGGCACTCGAGTCGGTCTTTTGCTGGCATAGCCCAGTAAAGCCAAATTTCGCCGCACTGTCCTAATTGACACGTCCGTCTTACGTCCCACATTGATTCCTGTGGTTATTTCACGCAGTGTTTCTTGTCTGTTAACACTGACCATTCTGCGCACGCGTCGTTGGTCTCAGTCATTAAGTGCAGGCGGTCGGCCACTGCGTTGT
>NQII01001243.1:91249-102785 GCA_002778355.1 Clitarchus hookeri
CAGGCATGCATTTGTGCTAATTGCGACCACATAACAACACTCGTTGGGACGTCACCACGTTTCACATATACCATCAGGGACCGAGAGTGAGTGGAACAGCCTGCCCTACTCTCTGTGCAAGGCTTTACGTAATCGATATCGATAACGCAGACATGTATAGAAGCAATATCGTAGCGTCACCAATGGACGCGCCCACGCGTGCGAACGAGGTGTGTTCGAGGTGCCACGTTCCAGAGCCAGTCACGACGTATCTCCCGAAGGAGATGGAGGGTTGAGTAAAGTAAAAAAGGGAGAAGAGGAATGGGCGAGAAATCCCCTTCCCAAACCGGAAGTTGCGCCCAGAGACGCTGTCGCTCCCGAGGCAAGTTGGCAACAAGTTCTGAATTATACATCAGCCCGATCCCGCGGCAACAGTACTCGCGAGGGCGCGCGCCCGACTTGGAATAACCCTTCGCTCTCCGCCGAGCAAAGTTTATTTTCTTTCCCCCTTTTTTTCTCTTCCGCGGGGAGCGCGGAGATATTATTTCCCCTCCTTTTCCACGGCGAGCAGAGAAAAAGGCAGCAGGGAAAATTACATAAATCCCCCTCCCCAACATCCCTAATCCTTTCTTGAGGTCGGTGTGGGGCAGAGGTGGAAAAGTTTTCTTCAGGGGACAACCCGCCGAAGTATATCCCTCATCGCCCTCTTCGGATCGGTCGATGATTGATAGCCAGTCTGATGGAAAACGACAGATAAATCGCGTCAAAAGAAATAAGTGTGGCAACGAGCTTGAGGTAGCTATTTCGACAGCTGTCAAGTTTAAAATAAATCCTTTTTGGAAGCTTGTCCTTCGTGGTACCGAGGGAGGTGGTGTAGTGGTTAACCTTCAAAATCATATTTGGGAGGACCTGTGTTCGAATCCTGGTCTGGCCATCATGATTTCGGCTTTCCATGACTTCCCGAAATCACTTCAAGGAGAATGCTTTCTTCCCCGTACTTGCTGCTTCTCTCTGCGAAACTTGCTTCGTCGCTAACCACCTCGCTGTCGACGTGACTTTAAGGCTGCAGTCTAGTAAAGAGCGTGTTTGTGTGTGTAAAGAAAAATCGACGAAGTGCTACGGCTAACGCCGACTGGCGCGTGTAAAGCTGTCGCTACTAGGCCACCTGAGTTATACAGGATGATGGCTAGTAGGGTACAGAGTTACTTTACTTGGTGCATTCTAGGGGCACTTGTCGTTGTTGAGTAAGGGGTAAACAAATACGCGTATTCTCCGTTAGTTAACACACAAGTATTTTATTTGCCTGAAGGTAACATAGGTATTTATACACACACTGGTGAGACTGAGCCCCCCTACAAGTCGTAGGCCTGAAGGGCTGGTGGGCGGAATGCTATGNTATTTATACACACACTGGTGAGACTGAGCCCCCCTACAAGTCGTAGGCCTGAAGGGCTGGTGGGCGGAATGCTATGTGTTGGGGGAAGGTTTCTTGAATGGAGACGTTCCTACTTAACGGCTTGACTGGACTGCAGCTTTTGCTGAGTTGCCTTCGTTGGTCGGTGCAGCTGGGTCAGCTCTGCTTCCCTTCCCGGAAGTCNCTGGACTGCAGCTTTTGCTGAGTTGCCTTCGTTGGTCGGTGCAGCTGGGTCAGCTCTGCTTCCCTTCCCGGAAGTTCGGGGTTGGTTCCCCGGAACTAATGTTGTCTCCTCGATCTCGGCTGGCGTTCCCCGTTGGAGTCCTCGTGTATCCTGCGTCGACGTTCGCTCTCAATCTGGCTCGTGCTTTCCAACTTCTCCACTGACCCTCGTCTCGGCCACCGAACAACTAACTTCCACCTCGGCTGTTTCGTGAATATAACTCCTGTGTCGCTATATTGAAGTTACANCTCGGCCACCGAACAACTAACTTCCACCTCGGCTGTTTCGTGAATATAACTCCTGTGTCGCTATATTGAAGTTACATTACTCAGCACTTTCTCAAGAGAGAGTTCGGGAGATCCCCTGTTTAACTCGCGCGTTTTTGTGCATGATTTTGCGTCTCGTGAGCAGCGTGTGTGCTCTGACTAGGGCGGAGGGAGGGTGAAGTTACTGTGGCGAGCATTCCTACGGAGCTGGGTCTGCACTAATTCTCGTCGGGGGCACCCCCGGTGTCCTTCGTCGAGGGTTTATCTATCAGCTATTTCTCGGGACTTACCCTATTTCATTCGGCTTCGGTTCTTCCCGAGTGTCCTTACGCGTCAGGACTGCTCCGAGGGTGAATCCCCGGATTGAAAGTTACGTAGTCAGCTACCCGCTCTGGCTAGCTGCCTTCTCCTGGATAGCTATACAGGCTGTGGTAACAGCGCAATGCCTATCCCATGTATACGCCATGCGTCAAAGCTATGTCGCGTCTACGCGCAAAGTCGTGAACTCGCGTGCAGTGATCCCGCCGGACTCCTGGAACTATGAGACTTAAAGTAGTGACACTATCATTTTATTGGACGCGACATTGTAGCTAAGTTCAGCGCACTCCTCTATCATAGTTTCGCATGAATCCGGTTCGTATATTTTGAGAAACAACCGTCTGGAAAAGCAGTTTTCAACCATGTTGGAAGACATAAAAATAATGCTTTCAATGTGCGCGATGTCTTGAAAGTACGACACTCAACCATTCTGAAGTGTTTTCTTTTCGTAGATAATCATTTTGAGCGAACGTTTATTGGCATTCTTAATTTAAAAACAAATTAGGATTTCAAACACACTGCAATGCAGTACAAGCACTATGTAGGTGGCCGCCTTAAGCTCTACCTACCTTACATCCTGTGTGGTGTGGTATATTACCAGGCCACCAACTCAACAGAACCAGAGGACCGTATCATTATACACACCTGTTATATGGGCGAAATGTAAGGTAATCTGGGGGTAGTGCTTCCGTTTTCTTTAACGAGTGCGTTTAGTGACGCGGCAATATACATTAATCATTCAGGAGGAGGTCGTGGATTCGCCACCATAACAGACTGCGATAATGACGGTTTTGCCCAACCGGTTTCCAATCCCTATTTCCGGCAAGTACAGGTGGAATTATTTCGTACGAACGTCACAAATCCCTCATTGATTAGTTTAAAATTCGTTATTTGTCTCAGCGGGTTATAAAAATGGTCGGAGATCACTTTTCATTCACATTTGTTTCTTGAAATTACTGGAATCCTACTTTTTTGCAGCAATGCGACTGGTGGAACCACCCTCGGGTGGAGAACATCCAGCCACTGCGATTAGAAAGGGCGTTATCTCTTTCTATTGGGAGCATTCAACTGCTGCCAATTAGGAGCTCTGATCAAGCTCCAAAATAGACATGTTCTGGAACAATGGCCTGGCTGGGTGCATCTCCACGTTATGATACCTGACGTGAATATGTCTGTAGTGACAATCTGACAAGGCCTGAATCCCGAGGTGCACTCTTAATATTAAGAGCTCGGAATGGTGTCACCTGTTATACCGTGTCGGATCATGCACAGGAGAGAGAGCTCTGGAGAACGCAATTGCTGTACTAGATTACAGAAGACATGTCCTTAGAAGTACACCGACACGACATGGCGTGGCGACTCCTTCGCTGACTGGCTGCACGAGGCTCCCAGAACGGACCTTGCGTCTGATTGGCCACTGCACACTGCGAAAGGTTCCCGATTGGTTGGGCTGCTGGCTGGCGGGTAGGTTACCAGGCGGTGATTGGCCATTTTGCTGCCGTGCGCGACTACGATTCGCGGTACAAGCGGATGTTTCGCATCTGTATTCTTGAGTACTCTGTGGCCAATTTTACAGTATTTAAAAGCCCGGCTTCCATAAAAAGTGATGACCTTAGTATGTTTTGTTTATAAAGACTTTACAAATATAGCTACTACATTTTATAACGATATTTCATGCCAGGCTCTGCGTTTTCCAATCAATGAACAAACCAAATATTTCTTAAAACGGAATATGCGATACTTCTCACTCTTCGATGAATTTCGGTAAATTTCAGAGAAATGTGGTAATTTTATTTTCCGTTTCAACTTTTATTTGCACTCGTTACGAAGCAATCACGCACCTATACAAATTGTTATTTTAATACATCCAGACACTGAATAATGCGTAAATGGTGTGAGACCACCCTTTTGGCTTCTGACGACGGTATTTCAAATCACCTTGGCTTTATATATCTACTGACAAACGTGAATCAATGTTACATAGTCTCTATCACTGGGTACCACACACACTACAAAAATGAATCATTGGACAGTTATTCTACATCAATGACATCTTATTCAGAATTAGTAAAAATACTCCAATGGACTCACTTCGATGTCACTTTTTCATTGTGACTTAACTCCACTGATCTAATGATTTTTTCTAAAGTCCAATTATTTAGACCTCTCTGACTAGTCTTCAGATTGATCCTTTCATACTTCAGTTGGTAGCATCGTATTTTCTCAATTTTCAGAGGGCGTGATTTAGCTTATAGTAAATGCAGATTCCACGTTAGAAATGGCATTATTGAAGTAAACTTATTTCGCCCAAACTCATAAATTTCACTTACTCAAAAAAAAAATTTTATACGCGTTTTCGCTGGTGAAATAATTGCGATGGTATGGAAACACTCTAAACGAAACATTATTTTGTACATTATCCACTGCAATGGGTCTAGTAGAAAACCAGAATAATGCGCAGAGGCAAAGAACAGAAGCCATGTTGGGCTTTCGTCAGTACACATACATGACACCAGCACAGAGAATTCTGAATCAGGAATTAAATCAGAAAGCAACAAGAAAAGCAACAAATGAAGGTGATGACACAAACTTAAAAAAAAAAAAAAATTTATGAAAAATACAACGCAGACAAAAACGACTAAAAACTTGGCCGAAAAAACTTACGTATCTGCACAAAGACTAAACGAAACATCGAAGACAGTATACAGAAGGACACGATAGTTCTGTCTTCACTGGAATATTTCGTTTGATATGTTAGCCCGATTGCAAGAATTTTTTTAATGTATGGAAACATCTCCAATGTNGTTAGCCCGATTGCAAGAATTTTTTTAATGTATGGAAACATCTCCAATGTGACTGAAATGCCCCGCATCGCAATGCAAAAACTAGTTTTAAGTTTAGATACGAAAGTTTAATGCGCCATAAGACTGTTTACAAAGGACGAATTGCGGGGAAGGAACGCAGGTCTGGACGCACCGGAAATTAATAACCGTTAAAGACATCAACGAAGCGACACAAGCCTACAAGGTGCGAGAAAGAAAAAAAATAAATTTCTGACAGGCAGGTAAATTGCTGGTCAGGGAAGTAACTTCTAGTTCAAATCTTTTCCGCAGTTGGCTGTAAAAAGATCAATTCTAGTGTACGCTACCATGAAAGTGAGAAGAAAAAAAACTCGCTCACGTACAGAAGTGTAAATTATCTACAGGGTGGACACGAAGTCTACCAACAAACTTCGCCAGGTGATTCCTCGTCGAAAAATTGGTCGAAAATACATACGCGGCCTACAGCCTAAGTATTAAGAAATGGTGAAACCACCCTTGAGAGNCGTCGAAAAATTGGTCGAAAATACATACGCGGCCTACAGCCTAAGTATTAAGAAATGGTGAAACCACCCTTGAGAGTGTAGCCGAAGCTGGCCTTTACTGTTATAACACAGCCAAAAGAAAGACAAATCTCTGAGTTTCTGGATAATGCATTATTGAACTACGATGTGCAAACCAAATAATAAAAAAATTGGGTGCGGTTATCAACCCCCTTCCATAAAATCGGTTGGGTTTGAATCCTATTTGTGCATTTAAAAATTAACTGACCAAAAAATTTTTGTTTGTTCATGTGGCGTGGTAATTTAGCCGTACATGGTAAATGAAATAGTAGTATCCTGTTTTTACGCCGAACGCCACCGTTTTCGAGAAATTAATGCGTTGTTATCTAACACTGCAAATATTGCAATTCATTATGCACCGATTTCTTGAAAATGGTGGCATACAGGGTTAAAACTCAAGGCTAACCCTTCTTTTTAAACACGTATAGTCGATTATTAATCTGCAGGGAACTACCCAAAAAACGCCACATTGTTACATGTGTAAATTCACAAGTGGGGTTTCAATCTATCGGTTTTTATGGAAGTCGACTTGATGATATTCGCCACCAGTTTTTTATGGCTTGCACTTCGTCGATAAAAAATGCATTATTCAGAAACTCGGAGATCTGTTTCTCATCCTGGCTGTGTTACGAGCAATAAACGCATGCTTCAGCTACGTTTTTAATGGTGGTTGCATGTTTCCGGAATATACTATAAGTCGTATATGTGTGTGTATGTATATATATATATATATACGATAATTTGCTATCTATTTTTTATGAGGAATCACCTGCCAAAGTTTGTCGGTAGTGTTCATATAAATCCTTGTATATGCGTATCCATATACGGTTTATAACATTCCTTTACTGCGAGAGAATTCTGAGTGAAATGTATTTTCCAGGAAAAAAAAATGCTGTATTAAAAAAGACGTGAACTCCAATATGTAGGTACCGGGAAGTTAAGCACGTATTTCATGTCATCGATCAAATCAATAGTGATGGAAATACTGCTTCCCCCTCCCCCCCCCCAACGCGGGCTACTTTGAAACCTGTAAACACATTTATCTGGCTAACGACTCCAACTGAGACATTCAAGGGAAATATTTTGTTAAGGAGGTCGGAGAATGTCAAACTATTTCCTCGAGAAATAGACGTGGAACCAAATTTGCCATTTCGTATTTATGGATATCGTGAATGTATAAAGTTTTGAAGGATTCTTCAGCTCACAAAAGGTGTTTGTATACGAGGCGCTGACCCAGTTTCCACCATGAGATATGCAAGTAGTCTAGTTTCTGATTTTAAAAAAATGGGCTGCGATTTAGACAGCATGTTAGTATTACAGGCTACTTCAAAAATTTGCACTTCGTGAGGAAATACTGACTTATTTTATACTCTTGAAAATATAGGTCCTATGCTTTTTCGAAATTAAAAGTATTATCATTGTGTCTGATTTGAAGATAGGCAGTTGGGCTTAACACCTCGTCGACAGCGAGGTCATAGGAGACGGAGCAAGTTGGTCAGTGAAGAGAGATTGGCGAAGGAATTGGAAGGAAACGGCCACGGCCTTTGTTAAGGTCCCATCCCAACATTCGCCTGGAGTGATTTCGGGAAACCATGGAAAAACCCAAATTAGGATGGCCGGACCGGGAATCGAACCCATTCGGGTCCTCTCGAATGCGAGCCCAGTGAGTTACCGCTGGGCCACCCCGCTCGGAGGCTAATTTCAAGGTTTCTTATTTATACTACATAAAACTATTAACTATTACACTTTTAGAGGTATTTACATAATACACGTGCAGTCACATTCTGTTTGATTCGTTGAACTCAATTTCAATATCTTGCTTCAGGCAGCGCAGAAGATGGGAGATGAAAACGAAATCATGTAATTTTGTGAGCCCACAATTGGAAAACTAGAATTCGATTCGAGAGCAAAGCATCGCGAGAGTATGGACTTCTCTCGCAATATTAATCGAAACTGGAGGTGCCAGAACAGTGCGGCGATAAAAGTTATTAGCACCACATGCTGCCCCCGAGTCGGAAGTTGGGGAGAGAATCCAGAGGCCAGCAGGAGGTGGACAAGGAACACGATCTCACCACACTTTCAGTAGAAGGGGAAGGAAGACGAACTGTTTCAATTAGGGGGGGGGGGAAGAAGACAAGAGAAAGGGCACACAGCTGTTGTTTGTTGATCAGAAACCACGCTAAGATTGCCCAGAAAAAATTTTGGAAACAAGCCCGTGTTTCTCCAAGGAAAGTTAAGCCATGTGTTGTTTTCTGAACACAATAACGCCTCAAGACATGCGGCAGGCACTAGGATTGATACAGAGTTTAAGAATCGCAGGTTATGAATTAATAAATTAACACAAACAGCAACTTCATTTCCAAAACAGGCACTAGAACTTACTGAACGAAAGAGAATATCCGCAAGAAATGGTCGATATCTAAACGAGGTCAATGAAAATACTGTCTTCATAGATTACATGTAATATTTGAAAGTTCCACATAAAGATTGTAGCGGTAAGTGCCTACAATGAGAGTGAAAACTCTGGTGTGAAAATCCCCGCCCCTCCTCCTCCTCACCGTCGAAAGAATCCAAAGCAGGACCTAACGAATGCATAGTTAATGCAGTGGTTAATCTAATAGTAGTTAAATTTTTAGTCACTACCAAGCAATGAAACATTTTTTTGGCAGAATAGGGTAGTAAGTAAATTATTCTAAATATGAAAATATTCCACGGACGTATTCCAATACACAAAATAAATATTCCTACAGACATAGGTCTGGATAGACTTGCACTTATGAGGTGAGGAATTTTTTTGTTTAGTAAACTTATACACAAGAAATACAATACGAGGAAACTGATTTAATGTTTGCTGGAAAAAGAATGATCTACCCTTGAACTTGAGTTTCATATAATTGTATTTGGCTAAACACTGATGATGTATGTCTTACTAGTTTATCACAATAAGAACTGCCTACTCGTCAAATGTACATTCCATACTTAATCGCATCGTGCTTCCTTTCGTACACAAGAATTTCCACGGTTTTCTTTTTGGAAGATGTATACGCTCAGCAATGAGTGACAATTTTTGCGCTGTTAATGTAGTAGACGTGGTCAATAAAACTATTTTATATTCTATTAAATGCATTACTTTTGTTGAAATGGCAGTTAAACAAGACAAACGACTGACTTTTAAACCAAGGGCGTGTTCTGATTCGTTTCGAGTTTTGTAATTTGTATTTAGCATTTCGTAAGGTTTAGTCGGAACAGCACGACATTCATCTGTCTAGCATCTGTCCATGTGGAAGGGCGTATCTTGGTCGTCCTTGACAATCAGGTTGGGGCTTTGGATCTGGTTACTTCAGGTGCGTAGCTGGGACCCTTGCGATGAGAGGGCGTGATCCATCTTCCCCAACGATTGGGCGGTCGTAGCGCGGGATGGCCTGATGTACGTAAAAATTGAAAAGCACAAGACCGAGAGGTTACGTATATTTCAACTAAGTTGTCTAGAACGCAATGCTGCTATTATTTTGATGTAATAATTATTCCGAAATTAAAAGTACACGAAGTCTTAATATAAACAATAATTATTCCAAAAAGTTTTTCGAAGGCCGTTTGAAATTCAAAATTAACAAAATGAAACCAATATGATGCGAAATTGTTACTTCACAAAAAAAAAAGTGTAATGAGAAGATACCTATTTCAAGATCATCTCAGCAACTTGCTTTGTAATATAAATGCACTTGAGTAAGATACAAATTTTTTTTTATTCCAATAACCTTGTCTGTATGTGTATTTAAAAGTTTCAAACTGGCAAAACTAATATGGCGACGGTTATGGTTATTTGTGTTTTGTAATTTGTCAGCTTCGAAGCTGACAAAACGCAAAACGCAAGGGGTCACGTGACCATTTAGTTTACAAAATGTGCCAATTGGAACACGGCCAAAGTGTAGGCGAGGCTAGTCACGCTGTTGCACTTCTTGAAGAAGGTGGCCCATGACAATGTTATTTCTTTTTCTTGAGGAATATCCCAAATAATACTTTCTATAAATGTAGTTCTTCTCTTGCTCTCTGATTACAATGACAATGTCTCGAAGAACTTTATTCTGTGTTGCAGCATTTTGCGCGCCTAATTTCCTCCAAAATGAACCTGTCTCTCGAAAACGCACGCGGATCTAAGCAGAAGTTCTTCGGCATGGAAGGCGGCTGTTCGAAAAACTTTTCTTTGTATAAATTTTACACATGCTCTTAATTAATTTCTGTCTGCTAGATCGTAAGTGATCTGCATAATGTGGCATTTCACAAATACACGCACACCATATTGACCTTCCATTATTGATGTAATCCTTACTATAATAGGCTGTTCACGGTAAAGTGAGCTCTTTCGAGACCCTAGTTACTTTCTTCCTTTCAGGAATTTTTTTATCCTTGAACCACCTTTTAAAATAAATATTGCCATGTAAGTAATAAACACAGTGTACATATTCCACCGCGCTAAAAAGTTTACGTCTAAGGCAAAAATAAAATTCATATATTGAGAGTTATTCCAAATGAGCGGGCTTTCAAAAGTGCTCACTTTACCGTGAATAGCCTATAATTTGATGATTCAGATGTTTCTCACTACAAACACTGGCGTAAATAAACTTTTTTTTAAATCCGCAAAGCCTGAAGAAAAAAAAGCATCGCCGCCAACTCCAGTGGTATTTGGGAAATGTACGCAAACGGGAAAATACATTCCAGCTCAAGAGCTATTCTGTTCTGGATCCATCTATTCGTGAACTTTCCGAAAATTAATTCAACAGGAACACTGCCCAATAGCTTTTATAATTTATCGGACTTTTAACGCCCTCGCTTTACTGCTGCTAGAGTGAAGTTAAAATGAAAGAAATAATGTTCGCGCAGCTTCGCGGGTGGGAACGTATGGGAGGCAGTGTAGGGAGGAGATCTCCCGAACGTTCGCCACTGAAGGGAGAGAAACTATCTACGTGAAACTACTGACGCTATACATACCTAACTGATAACATCGCTCTCTGGTGTCGCGCTGGCACTGGTACAACTAGAGAAACTCACGTATTTCCGACAGGTAATATGCACGCGTGGAGCAGCCCTCGCCCAACCCAACTCGGCCGCTTCACTTCTTTACTGAACAAACCGCCACCCCTTCATGCAGCGGCAATGAACTCTCCCAACTCGCCCCACGCGTTTTGGACTTCTGCGCATTATTATTCTCGTCCGGATCTCACTTTACACGCTGCCGTGGGAAGGAAGGGGACAGGATTGAAACGTTACGCTTTACAATAATCTATCTTACGTTTATGACGAATACACACGTCCATGACGTCACTGGGACTCCAGCCCGTGACGTCGTGGTACAAAGGCTCCTGAACGACGACAATAGCCGAGCCAAGCTCGCCACAACAAAGATAAATAGGACAAAATAAGAACGTAGCGAGCCGTTATTCGCAAATATTTTGGAAAACACGCCCGAGACGAAAAAAAGAAGAAGAAAAAATTTGAATTTACTGTCAAGATATAAGCGCGACGTAGGGTCAGCGATATTAAAACTCGGCACACGCCTGCCCGATATATTCCTATTCTTCCTCCTGGGAACAAATTCGCAGCATCTCGTCTTTCCATATACCCCCTACAACCCTCCCCCTTCCCCCTGAAACACACACGCACATAGCGACGCACGCCACCGAGCTTCTTGACACCCGAGAAATTTCGTACCGGCAAATCTCGAGAAATCTCATTCTTCACGTGGCCGGTTATTCGCTTTTCGGTGGAGCGGAAGAAAAGAAAAGGGCAGGTCAAAATAAAAAAAAAATAGAAAAAAAGAAGAAGGGGGACATGTAAAACTACGTCTGCCGTCCTCCCGAGCAACAAGGAGGCTCTCTGCTGTCGGCCATATTTCTGCGAGGTTTCCTACAGGCGATATAGGGAGGACGAAGTCTGCGCGCGGAGACATAGTTGCC
>NQII01001243.1:102892-122218 GCA_002778355.1 Clitarchus hookeri
GCTTCGCAGCTTCCGCGCACCGAGTGCGGCTGATGTGGGGGGGTTTTAAAGCTATGAGCAAGGGGAAGTCGTGCGACATAAAAAAAGAGAGAGAAAGAAGACGAGGTTTCGAAGAGTGAATGCACGTCGTCTGGTAACGTTGTCTGGTGAATTTTGGACGGGAGGATCCTGCACGATGTTTCCAAGAATTTAATAGGGAAAAGAAAGTACGATTACTATAAACCGATAGCTGTTAAATTCCAGCCCTCTTCTTTTTTCTGTTTGAAGGAAAAATGTTGCCACGTTTTGTCTACCACTTTATTTTTTTTTCCATTTTCACATGCTGAGATCTTGAATTACGCGTGATGCTGCCTCCCTAGGCATACCTATTACCAAAGTCAAGAAACTGCGTGATCCATACACAACACACGGCACATGCTACCATGTTTATTTTGGGCTAATGGACGTCTAGTTTTGTGCAACTCTGTACCAAATTTATGTGTAAAAAATTTTATTGCGTATGCCTACCTGTGAGGGATTTTGCTTTACTTAAGAATGTGCATAAAACACATTATAATATATTTCACGTGGATTATTAATACGACTAATTTGCGTATAACCTTAATAGGATGGTTCTAATAAAGAGCTCTGGTAAGACCGGGTGAATAACTGTAAGCACCAAAAGTCATGGCCTCCCTAGATTTCTGAGCTTGGGCCGCCGACACGGCCCGGCTGGCAGCAGCTGATATTAGTGACGGCCCGGCTGCGCATCAGCGAACGTGCAACAGATTATATGAAGGTGACTAATGTTTTTAGTACGCCATCATATTGCGGCAGACTGCGCGCGCAGCTACCTCTCCCCCCTCCTCCCCTCCCGTAAATTCACCCGCCAGCAGTTGTCGTGCTGACAGTTCCATTCGATGAGTGTTAGCAGAATGATTATAATAATTCCAGACCACTCGGGCGGTAGTAAAATACACGAAGGAATTTTCTATGAACATGCAGTAAGGAAGAAAATCTTTTAAACCACTGACAAGGAGATTCGCGCATTTAAATTAAATCGGTATGTTATTTATAAGCACGGACAATTCAACCACTATCATTATAGCAATACAAAATGAAAAATTTCATTTTATAACTCCTGTGTGAATATCTTACATCTCCCGTTTATTCGGGCTTCGACAAAAAGGCAAAATACCTATTATACACCACCAGTTAGTCAATAAAATCCTTACTTTTTGGTCAGCAGCTAATTCGCAGCCATTCACACATGTTCTCTGTAACTTTGTAAAGGGGAGTGAAATAAAATGGTATAATATTACTTTTTCACGAAAGATACTCGTGTATAAAAATTAGGATTGAGGCAGTTATTTACTATATGCACGCCTTATGGCCTTATGGCTTGTCGGGTGTTTTTTTTTTTCTAAATCCGCGGTGGAAAAGGCGCGGCATGTGAGCAAAACTGTACTGGGAGTTCGGTCGTATATCCCGTTCCCAAAAAAATTTCTGCAAGAAATTTTTGTGGATATACTTGCCCTCTAACATACAGGTCACGGCGGAACGGATACTTCGAAACGACTCGCGTTTCTCCCATCACAGTTATTACATTCGTCAATTGCTCGGGGATTCAAAACTATAAAATACGTTTTTTTGCTTGGTCCGCGGTGAGAAAAGCCATAGCACAAATAGAACAGGAACGTTTATGTGCTGTTCACGGTCAACTGAGGACTTCTGAAAGCCTGCTTGAGATCTACTTTACGCCTCGTTTGGTATCCTTAATTTTAAATATCACACTCGCAATAAAACGGCAAGTCTCATAACTATATTATTTGAATTCGCTGCCAACTTAAGTGGAAGCGTGCATGCCAGTGTACACGGTAGCATGATATAACCATTTAATCGGCAATGATTTTTTCAAATGTCGATTTAAAAATGTTAGCTTACCGTGAATATATACATATATAGACANGATCTACTTTACGCCTCGTTTGGTATCCTTAATTTTAAATATCACACTCGCAATAAAACGGCAAGTCTCATAACTGTATTATTTGAATTCGCTGCCAACTTAAGTGGAAGCGTGCATGCCAGTGTACACGGTAGCATGATATATGCATTTAATCGGCAATGATTTTTTCAAATGTCGATTTAAAAATGTTAGCTTACCGTGAATATATACATATATAGACACACACACACACTCGCGCAGGCAGACAAATATACATACAAAACTACACTACATGCAGGTATGCGGATGGTCGAATACAATAGTAATGGAAGTTATGATACGTAAGTGGTAAAAGATACCGAATCATTAATTACCATGATATTAATTGCTTATTGTTTACAAATTGAAATTTTTGAAAGAAAAAAACTATAGCAACATCAGTATGATGTTACAGTTGTTTCTAAAAAATTTTGTAAGATCACTATGAACAAGAAACAAATCTATCCTCAAACAAGTAATGGTACACTAGAGTTACCACAAAAGTATTAATTCTCTACAATTAAAATGAAAAAGCTAAAACAATTCGAACCTTGTGTATGTTATATACCTCGCATATTGCCTATTTCACGAGAAAAACAAAAAAATAAGTGTTTTTTCTTGTCTAGATACACATAATAACTGTTATTCGACGTTCCTGGAAAATAACTGACGTCAGCTTTGTAAAAGATACAATTGGAGAATATATTGGTCATACGAGAGAATAAGGGCGGAAACTATAAATGAGTGCCTCTCAAATAACTTTTAATAGACCCTGACAAAAACTTTGTTAAGCTGCTTTATTCATGAAGGAGAGCTTGCTCGTTTTCCATTGGTAAAAAGTTATCTACGGGATTTTGCACTACTTTGTAAACACGTTGTAAACTACGTGNGCTTGCTCGTTTTCCATTGGTAAAAAGTTATCTACGGGATTTTGCACTACTTTGTAAACACGTTGTAAACTACGTGCCTATTAATTTAATTTCTACAACTTTCAAATGCAGAGTTTTCACATAAATATTATTTTAAGGCGTAGAAATAAAATTGGTTTAATGAGTCAGACAAACGTCAGTTTACTTTACTTGGTTCACATTTCCCTTATATCACACTTCTTACGCGCAAATACTACGTTAAGTCCACGGAGATCTTTTACAAGACAACTACACCGCAGTTCGTGTTATTATTTGGAGTTTACTTAGCGCAAGTTTTTGTGTGTTCGAGTTAAACATGTGCAAATATTCTTCGAATACCAAGCGGGTATTCGAAGGAGGCAAAGGTCTTTAGAATGTGATGGAATGCAGTTCGGGCCTCCACGAAACCATTGAAATTAACCAACCCAGACCCTGCCACGATTCTTGGGCGTGATGGTTGCTGGCACGATGGGGGATACTCATCCTGAACCCTTGGTTTCGTGGGAAGTACACTCGTACCCTGCTGAGGAAACCGTACACGGCGAATTTGGACAGGTGAAGGTCCTACAGCTACGCAGGTTTTACATGCCTCTGCAAGTTATCGCGCATAGCAAATGCCATGCCATGTTTTACATACTTATATGTCACTCGATCTGCATTATTCGAACATTCATACTTTTCGTGTCTTCGAACACATCTGATGAATGAAAACGAAGTGTTACAGTAGCATCGCAAGAACTGAGGTAACGCCTTTGCATAATAATCACGTGGTAAATATATAAATTAGAAAAAAAAAAACGAATTTCTAGTACCATATTTTATGAGGTTGCGTTCCTCCAGAGACTAGCTGGCCCAAACCGATATTTCAAATTTAAGCAGATTTGTTATTTCGCGGGAAAAAATATGCGTATTACGTGCACGCTTGATAATATCCTGTGACCTGATGGAATTAAATATCTCAACTTACCAGTCAGAATGCTAGAAGACGACGGTTGAGAGAGCGATATGTCATCTCTGGCATCAGACGAGAAACTGTGCCGAAGGTCGACATATTTCTCATTATATACTTTCCCCACACTAGCACGCTCTGGAGAACAATGCCGAAAACAAGAGCGGTAGTGGTAAGGGATTAAACTTAGGTGAATAATTGATCGGATTAAAGTGGTGGTGTGAGAAATAACAGAATAAATACTCAATTTCAATAGCAAGTTGCATTAAAAATAAAAATGAATTTTAATCAGTTTTAATTCAAGTTTTTAATACAAAAAATTCTCGATTTAATAAATTATGCATGTAGGTATGCCGCTGATTGGATATATATATATATATATATATATATATATTAATACGATGAAAAATTACAGGTTTTTGTATGTCTACGAAACAAATGTGAGTGCCGACAGCTCACTTTGCGGCTGAATTGTCAGAATGAGCGGATTCCGACAGCTCACTTGGCAGTGAAATCGAGAAATTAACGCTAGCTGTGTGTTTAAAACTGAATCTAATATGGAGGGCACAGACGGTACCACTCATACTTGGCTAAATCGCTGGTGGCTAAATAGGCAGGTCATCTGGTGACAAAATCGGCAATTAATACACTAGTGCTACCCGGGTGTTGAAAATATAAACAAATGAAAAACGAAAAAACCAAGATGGCAGAATGAGTATAGCTGAAGGGTGGTGGGGATGGAGACCCGCCGACTAATTTGTCAAACGAAGGTGAGTAATTGGTGGTGGGGGTGGGGCAATTAGCCAATGAGAAACATTGGCGGAGCAATTAAATATATTGGAAGGGGCAGTGGAGAGGTCAGTCGTCTGCTGTGGTGCTGGGAGGACTTCCAGCAATGTATAAACCAATGACAAATGAAAAAATCTAAGATGGCGTTCTTCAGCAATGTATATATAATGACAGACAAAAACCAAGATGGCGTCCTCCTGAAATGTATAAACAAATGCCAAACAAAAACTAAGATGGCCGTACACGGCAGAATGAGTAGGGATGAGGGGTGGTAGGGGTAAGAGGTACCCCCAGAAATGCAAGTTTTTAAATAAATATTTTAACAATACATTTTTTATAATGTTTAATAATTTTTTTATAATTTATAATTATATGTATATATACTTTTTGGATTTCTTTGGATTTTTTGGGTTTGCAAGATAAAAGGTCACCGGTGTCAAAATCAAAGGTCACCGGGATCAAGGTCAAAGGTCAAGGTCAGTGCCACCTGGATCCAAGATGGCCACCGGCCGGAATGAGCACGAACGGCTCCGACGCTCCGCTCCCAGGTCCCGATAAGCCAAAGTCCCCATAATCCCTCTACTCTCTTGCTTCATGGAGTATAAGAGTGTTTACATTTAACAAAATGCGCGTATTGAACCAAACCTGAAAACGCTGTAAGATATTGTACTCTTAAAACATAACTTAAACATTCTGCATGAATGGCTATAAATACAACATTGATTAATAACGTAGAAAAAGGGCACGGCTAAGTTCCAATTTAGCTGTAACTTGCCACTTTGCAATGTACAGAACGCAGGGAGAACAACAACAGTGCTTGGATGAACTCTAAAATTTATGGCTTTCATCTCGCTCATGCCACGTTCGGATGCTTCCACGGTTCGACTGCGTAATGGGATTGCAGGCCATCTGCAAGCGCCACGGACCAACTCGAAGCAGTAACCGCGGGAATTGAGGGTTGGTGGGATAGTTCGTCGCTACTACCCCGTAAATTAAACTGTTCGTATCCGATGTGACTACTTGGGAAAGGTTTGGTAGCCCCAGACACTCGAGTAAAAACTAATTTACAATTGCAAAAAAAATATTTCACATGTAAATTTATATGGCCATTACCACCACTCGCATATTTATAACATATTTTATCACGTTGACAATGCTGAATCATAATGTATTTTTATTAATATACATGCAAATATATGAACATCACTTATAACCACGGACATGGAAAGAGGCGAGTAGATCCGGACAGGAATATGGAAAAAATTTAAAGTATTAAAATAGCAGGTCCGGTAAGTCAAGTATTACCTACTTTAAAAGGCGCATAGCCAGGCACATTCTGATTTACGGTGTTCACAAAGATAAAATGCATCAGTTTCACAGTTAGGGATTTTTGCATGTGTATCTCTGTTCAGCGCATCTCCCCCAACGCTGATGCGCCTTTCACCGTCAGAGCTGTCAAAACCACGTGTCCAGATTGTGATGAAAACGTTTGACTAAATTTCGTTTCCATCATTTCCGTTCTTCTAATATTTAAATATATATATATATATTTGGCTTAACCTGAATATACTATAGTTGCGTTAAAACCCAGCCAGAGATAAGGTTGATGGAGCCGCGGAGACTGAGCGGTTAAACTGCTCGCCTCCCACCTATGCAAACCGGGTTCAATCCCCAGCCGGGTCACTCCCGGATTTTCGCAAGTGGGAACCGTACCGGACGATCCCGCTGGTCAGCGGTTTTTCTCGGGGATCTCCCGTTTCCCTCGGCCCTGCATATTCCGGCGCTGCTCCATTCTCACTTCATTTCACCCTCATCGGCTCTCAAGACCTCGTTGTTAAGAGCTGCCCAAAATCTCTCGGCGTGCGCACTCCTAGACAGTTGATTATCAAGCATTTGGAATGCCCGGCGGTGCCATGGTCCAGACGAAAGATGCTTCGGGATCATCGCGAGTTTTCTTTCACAGACGCCGTATCCCCAGAGGGGCAATCATAGAGGCTCCTACAGGACAGCTGCGGCTATTGACCTAGGAACGACCTCCCCCTTACCCTCCTCTCCAACCGCTGTCCTTCGCACCAGTGGCGGTTCCTCAAAATGTTTTAATAAAATGTTACCACAGATGGGGAGAGAGAGACGAAATGCAGTCGGTCCCTCCACACGCTATGAATACAGAGAGAAGCGCAAGCCTTCCAATATCATCTGCCAGTGCGGATGATGAATGTACCCACCCCTTAGCGCATGTATTATTCACGTGCACCCCTCCCACCACTAACTCACCCCCCTCCCCCCCACCACGGCGGAAGATTCTTGGGTGGCTGGCTACATTCCACTCACGACTCCGGCGTTGCCCGTTATACACGTACGTCTCGAGGCCTCTGTTTCGGCCGGCAAATAAGAGAAGAGTTCATATCTGGTGCGTATCCACGTTTCAAGTTCCGGATTCTTGGCATTTCATTGGAAATATCTCGTCTCCGCACTCTTTTCAGTCTATGCGCCCCATGCCGGGAAATATGTGCATTCAAGTAAGCGATGGCATCCGAATTGCGGATTATTTTCGTTCTAGCGCAATCATGCATGTTTATCAAAGAACAACCGAAATATAAAGAAAATATTTAGGCTTACTATTCATGTCGTAAAACAAAATTTTAGTTAATTTGAGAATACGAGTTTGTTTTATTACTTTACAATTAATATCTTTACCCTATTGATACATACTTCCTAATAGTTTACAAAAATAATTTTATTCCTACTTAATCTGGCGTAGAAGTTTTTATACAAAGAATGATGCATTTTTGCTATTGGCAACTCATTAAAATATTGAAATAATGAATAAATATTTATTTTTTTATTCGTTATTTCTGAGTAGCCTCGAACGGCGACCATACCCTAATAAGGTAACTTGGAAGGAATCAGCCAGTGTCTGGAGCGATTTCGGAAAGCCCTGGAAAACCCGAATCAGGATGACCGGACCGACAAACAAACCCAGGTTTTCCCGAATGCAAATCAAGTGGTTTACAACTGCGGTACAGATAAATAACGACAATCGAAGACCTCTTTTCGGAGGTATTGGATTCGACGTGCTCTTCAGGGATGGAAGAGAAGGGCCTATTGACAATGAATGCATGAAAGAGTGCATCGCTTCCGTTGCGGAGAATTCGGTTGCTAACAAAAGACAGCGGCGTCCATTACAATGAATCCCTTAGCTAAATGACCCTTTAGGGCACTACTTGAAAAATCACCCATAAAAACTGTCAACATAAGAAAAACAGTCAATAACTCGTTGGCACCACCTACTTAATGCTTACCTACCCTGTGTTCGAATTGACTTACCAAGTGCCCTTACCTTGCTTCGAACCCTTCAAAAGTGCAAATAACCCATAACGTCACTGCGCAGCTGTTCGAATTCAAGGAAAGAGGACGAATGTACCCTTCAATAGTTTCATTCCGCCAAAGGCATGAACCATGTCCCCTTCGCGTACCCTACACTTTACGTTTCATTATTCAACTGTTTATAACAGTTTGACGATACCGATTGGTTTTTCTCGTCATTGGCTGGTCACGGTTGCTGGTGCACAAACCAAGGCAACAAAAGAATTTGCTCTTAGTTTATAAATTGGAAACTAAAACAACTGCGAAACGAAGACGGGTGTTCGAAATCACACGCACGTAGACACGAAGTGATCTAGAGGACGCGGGGAATTTTAAGTGCTGAAGGGGTCAAGGACAAGAGAACGAAGGTAATGTGGTAGTGAATTCAAACACGGCTCTAGACAATAATACCAGCAGAACTCTTAGTTTTGGTCCTGTCTGCGGGCTGTACCTGCAACTACTCCAGCTAAGCACTCCGTTCCTACTGCAGAGAGGTCGTAGGTTCGATCCCGGCCGGCTGCACTCGGGGGGCGTTTTTGCCCCCAAAGTGGTATTCCCAACCCCCATTCCAGGCGATTGCTGGTGCAGCTCCTGCACACACGCCGTTCCAGTTCCCTACCCTCTGTGTTGTCCTGTGAAAAGTCCTAGAGCGGTTGACGTGAACGTTATAATAAATAAAAAAATCGAATAAATTTTTATGTCGTTTATCTATTCAATTCCTGTGCGCGTTATTGAGGACATGTTGCACATAAAGGATGTTTTTGGCCGGCACTGTACACGAGGAATCAGTCGCCGATATTTGAGAGTCTTCCTTGTGAGAAATCTGATTTGTTGAAGTTTCTGCAGCTTTCATTTGAGAATGTTTAGTGACGACATTGCGGGACACTCAACACGTTGTACAGGGGCCGCGGAGTTGCGGTGGTTCTCCCGTTTCCCCCGCCCTTGCATTCCGGCGCAGCTCCACACTCACCTCGCTTCATCCCCATCGGCTCAATGTTAAGAGCCACCCAAATCTCTTCGCACACTCACTCATCTAAAATATATAAAACCCTACCATTTTCGTTCGGCCGATCCCGCACTAGACAGCGACCTTAAGTCACGGACTCACGACAAATTCCGTGTGACAACATACGCCGACTGTGGCGAAAGTATTTTCGCCCTAAAATATTTTACTTTCTCATTCTCCAAATAGCGCTAGGCTATATTTAATTGAGAGTGGGCGCGCCCTTAATCAAATATCCCGAATTAGCCGTTCCGTTCCCCACCAATTTTCACGAGCCTTCTGAAATAGAAGTCTGCAGTTTCACTCGGGTTTCAACCTGTATCCCCTCAATTTGGAACTGTTACAGCGTCCCTGGCTACGACCACATTGCTTTACAAAATGATATTGCATGCACGTTTCTTAATAAAAAAAATCCGAAATTAAATATTTGTAATTTTTTAAACAGTATGCTATACTTTCAAAGAAACGTGCTTGAAAAACGTTTCTTAATTATAACTTTTTCGTAGGGATTTTCAAATCGCATGTGTTGCTTCTGTGCAGGGATGTCTGAACGTATAAAAAGGATGGAGTTGACGTCTACTGAGTTTCAAAACAGTTTCCTCATAGAAGCCTCATACCTTCTCAAACTTTGAATTTCTTAAAACATTAATTAATTTTGGTCTAATATTACAAAAAATAAAACATTTACCAAAACAGATAATAAGAGAGAGGAGAAAGTTTTCTGANTTAATTTTGGTCTAATATTACAAAAAATAAAACATTTACCAAAACAGATAATAAGAGAGAGGAGAAAGTTTTCTGTTTCCATTTTTTTTCATGGTGAGGAAACACACATAAAAATGAGTTCCGTAGTAGTCTGAATTCTCAGGCAAAACATTATTTCACAACCTCTTGGGAATATCTGCCAAAAGAAATTTCTAAACTCCTGAATACGAAAACTTACTGCCCGGATACATGCGTAAATTGAATTGGTAGCGTTCTGAATTGTTCGCCGACTCTGAACCAGAAAAATAATAGATTCTCCACCCGAATCTCCTTGACAATTTTAACTCTTTTCTCCTTGTTTCGGCAAACTTTATCGTGGTGGTAACAAAATGGGACTTGCTTTTTGAACGAGATTGTATCGGTTTCCCCCCTCATCTCAATGCACCGCTAAGTCACATAGGTGGAGAGATACCCATTACGTAAAGGAAGGGGGTAACACAATTTATAATTTATTATTTATAAAAATGCAATACATCGCGATTTATTTTTAATGTCCTTCTTGTATTTTTGTTTGGATGAAATCAATGACGTATCACAAGAATTCTTTTAAGGGGTCTTCCTAGTAAAAGCACATTTGTGACATATGTGCCTACGCGTACACGCATGTCTGTATAAATACATGCTCCACAAAAGTAAGTTTTTCTCAGAAAATGGAAAAAAAATATTCATCTAAGTTTGTCATTTTTTTACTTCAATCCTACTATATACATTCAAAAAGAAAGAAAAATGGGAATTGTTAAACCAACGTATACAGGAAGCTTCAGTGAAGTCGTGCAAAAATGAAACTGTTACCCACTTTTTATTTTATTAATTTTCCCTACACTCGCAGTTTTACTAATGACTTGGCTTAATACTGGAACTTTACTGTGGCTGATAAATTCAATTTAATACGCAGAACATACCTTCGCCGTATGGAGAAGCCTTCATGCGGAGTTGGCAAGACAAATTAACTATTTCAGATAAACAATTTGGTGTTTGTAAAACGAGGTGTGTGTGTGTGCGTGTGTGTATGTGTGTGCACACGCGCGTGTGAACATACAGGGCCACATGTTTGTTTTTGCGGTACTGCATTTACATCCGTGTGTAGCAAAAGAGCAGGGCTTACCCCGCGATGTACGATATGAACCCCAGTTTTGACAAACTAAGTAGAAACAAAGGACCGTCTATCGAAAGGGCCAACGGCGGCCTATACACTGCTTCCCTGCTGGGGGTTGATTATGAACCAGTTTCCTCTGCGACCTGTCAACACGCGTCATGACNTTCTCCATACTCGCCTCGCGTCACCCTCACTGGCTCTCAAGACCTCTCTGTTAAGAGCCGACCAAACCTCTTCACTCACTCACTCTGCACTTTAAGATATTGTGACGTCCACAATAGCTTTCCTACATTTGATCAGAAATGAGTCGAATAAATAGTGATTTTCTCAGTTTTGCACAGCAACGAAACACAAAGGCGTTGGACAAGAAAAAAAATATTTTATAGTTGTACCTTATATTTTTCAACTTTTAGACATTAGGCATCACTAATTACATTTTCCTCACAACAGTATTTTTTAACGTATAGTTTTTGCATAAATACATGCCAAAGCCTGAATTTTACCGTTTTAGGAATGAACAAATATGAAAACTAACNTTTTACCGTTTTAGGAATGAACAAATATGAAAACTAACTAACGCACAGAAACGAGATAATTTACACTTAAAGAAGATGCCAAAAGCTACTTCAATAAGTTTAGAAAACAATACCAGGAAATGTTTATGCAATCTAAAAAAAATGCTAAAATTGAGAAAATTATTTTTGTATTTTTTAATTGTGGCTGCCCCTGAATTTTTGTAAAATGACTTTTGCTAAACATACCTTAGAATAAGACAACACCTTTCAGTTGCCCTCATTAAATTTACTGCATATAGTTTGGTTAATTTTATTTGTACATTTCAAAAACAGTAAAATTTTGACTTCCACTTGTCATTTTGCGAAAACCAGGCCAACTAGATTAATTTTATCTGAGGAAAAAGTAGTCAAAGATAATGTTTACAAGTTGAAAAGTACGTGGTACAAAATAACAAATCTTGTCGTGACCAACGCCCTTGTAGTTTTCCTCATAAACGAGTGCAGTTTTATGACTGTTCTGGTGGAAGTGCTGTTTACATCTGTTTCCATGGATACAGGAGTGTCTTCCCCACCACAGATGTTGTTTACAACAAGCTGACTGTCAACCTGCCCAATATGTCAACAGAAAATATCTTGCCAATGAAACAACTGAACACGAGACTACTTTCATAACTGTCTAAAAATTGCAATCGTTCGTGAGACAAACTACATATTTCTGTATTTGCAGCCTCGTGGATGGTCAAATTTTCTATATTACCTACGTATAAATTAAAAACTTACATTACAATTTAGGACGTCAGCAAAATTGTTTTTTTTTTNAATTTTCTATATTACCTACGTATAAATTAAAAACTTACATTACAATTTAGGACGTCAGCAAAATTGTTTTTTTTTTCAAAGCGTGAGCACAGGCGTGTAAATATGTATACGCTGTTCGCGGTAAAGTGAGCACTTTTGAGGCCCTAGTTACTTCTTTCCTATCAATAATATTTTATCCTGCCGCCACTTTTTAAAATAAATATTGCCACATAAGTAATAAACACAGTGTATATATTTCACAGTACCCGAAAGTTTANCCGCCACTTTTTAAAATAAATATTGCCACATAAGTAATAAACACAGTGTATATATTTCACAGTACCCGAAAGTTTACATCTAAGGCTACAATAGAATATATTCATTGACTATTATTCTAAATGAGACGGCTTCAAAAAGTGCTCACTTTAGCGTGAATAGCCTATACATATTTAGGTTTGTAGATGAGACTGTTATTTACNGACGGCTTCAAAAAGTGCTCACTTTAGCGTGAATAGCCTATACATATTTAGGTTTGTAGATGAGACTGTTATTTATGTTTGGCTTCAATTTCAACATATTTATATCATAGATAGGTAGTTCACAAATATTTATGTTTTGTACCAGAAATCAAGCTAATATACCGTATGGATTTGTTTACTGGTACAATCATTTCTATTCACCCTTCATTTAGGATATGTGAAAAAATTAGTCCATTGGCAAATGATTGCTTTTCAAACCGACATCAGTCAGTTAGGTACATAATAATCACTGGATGTCAGTTACAGCTGGTTTGCAGTTAGTTCACCGCCTAGATTATTAAATCCACTTTTGAAAAACAAAATTCTCTGTACGTTATTTGATATCAACGGACACACTGGTTGATATTTCCACAGTAANAAAACAAAATTCTCTGTACGTTATTTGATATCAACGGACACACTGGTTGATATTTCCACAGTAAAGTTGGTATCGATAAAGGAAACGTTATCCACGTATTATCGTCGTATTAAAAGCGAAACGTTAAAATTTTTGGAAGCTGTATTCATTTACTTTAGTTTCTGTTTGTTTTACGTTAGTGAAAGTAAGAGCTGGCATATTAGCAACATATTTACGTTGTTGGTAATTTATCATTTACCTACTCTCGATCGACGCTCGAATAAAGCGAACAAGTCCATGGCAATGTTAATTCTTTTGATGGCGGAAGGATACAAAATTGAGAGGAAAGTTTTTAATGAACCGGGGCCGTGGTGATACAGCGGCTAGATCACTCGCCTCCCATAAAGGCAAACATGACTTGATTTCTGGCGGGGTTGCTCTCGGATTGTCGCACGTGAGAATCTTGCCCGACGATGCCGCTGGTCTGCTGGTTGGCTCGGGGNCATTCTAACACTGCTCCATATTCAACTCCCTTCAAACTCACTGGCTCCTAAAACCCCGCTGTTAAAAGCCACCTAAACCTCTTCACTCATTTTCACAATACATTTTGGTCATTGTAATAATTATTGAGGAGTTGAACCATCCTCAGTAATTTCACTGGATTGGGCTAGTTTTTTTTTTCTTTTACCAGTTTTAAAATGTGACACGCGATGTCACTTTCGTTAACATGTTTAATCTGTTTTAAATCAATAAAAAACTAAAATTAAATGCAAATATAAAAATAAAATAAAAAGGTCACATTTTACTAAATAATGGCATACAAATATCACTGTCACGGAAACAAATTAATGTCGTGCATTGTTCAGATTCGCACTAAGTCATTTAAAGGCAACATTTCAAAAAAATTTCCTGCCCGCCAGAAATAGAAATTACGTTGGCTGCCGGCTGTCCATCATCACGGCAGCGAAAAGAAGTAAAAAAGCGCGTGCGGCTCGGGCGGGNGAAATTACGTTGGCTGCCGGCTGTCCATCATCACGGCAGCGAAAAGAAGTAAAAAAGCGCGTGCGGCTCGGGCGGGAAAAATACGAGACAGGGAAATTAAATGATAGCATCCGAGCGTCCGACAGTGGGCGTCAGCTTTANGATAATTACCAAGAGACCCGGATATTTCGCGGATTCAATCGGCAAAAACCTGGACTCCGCAATCCTTTGTGCACTCGTTCTCACTACAGTTTAACCGCAAATCAGGTAGCATGGCGTTCGGTCCTCAGATTTCTTTTGGGTTTTTTTTTTTTTTTACTGTTCGAAAGTTGTCCGGAGCTTGTCTAACAAACTCTGGTCCGACAGAAGCAGAAACTGAAGTGTACACGTGCTTGACGTTTAACTTGTACTCAAATGAATTCCCGAAATTTTCGGGGATCTAATAACCTTATCCTCACAGCATAATACTGCTATTAAGCGTAAATTTCAATAAACACAATAATTACAGATAAACATGCCCGCTTTACACTGACGGTACTTAAGGTGCCCGTCTACCTGGCGCTTGAACTGCGTTGCAGAATGTTCCAAATACACGTTTTTCAACTAAACTATTAAGCGTGCGTCCAACGTGCTGATCTACGAAAAGAACACACTCTTCAGACGAGAGCTGTTAAGTACTTTCAAAATATCACGTACGTTAGAAAAATCAATTCAGAGTACTCCAAAACCGCTAAAAAACGGCCTTTCCAAGGCGCTGTAGCTCAAAATGAACTCATCAGATACATAAACAACTGCTATAGGGGCCTGTATTGAACCTTCCTAAAGACTTCCCACTAATAAAATAAGATGGTCATCGCTGAAAGCCCCATAGGTACACGCAGCACGACGAGAACACTGCACGCCAGTTCAGAGCCTTGCGCTTAGCGGCGATGGCGTACTTGATGCGCGTGGCAGTGACGTCCTTATCGCTCCCGCGCTTCTCGGCCTAAACGTGGGAAAAAGTTCCAGGTAGACGGGGGTCTTAAGAGTATATATATTTATTTGTAAGTAATTTTATTTCTTGACGTTGTGCATTTTGGCTACGATATATTATTTTTTACTTCATGCAAATTAAGATCTCGTTACGATAAATTATTACATGTTACTTGAATTTGTTTTTCACATTATTGTTGCATTATTATTTTTGTTCGATTTAAGGTTTATCGGACACGATCATGTTTGCAAACTGAAATTAACTATGCGTACTGGCGATAAACGTGAAGAGAAAAATTATGTGATTTATTAGGAACACACACCTGTGCACAACACTGTAATGCGCAATGTAATATCACAGTGAGAAATGAACTAGAATCAGCATTCCCCAGTAGTTACAACACACTTCATCGCTAAATTTGTGATTATTTCTTAAAATGGCGAATAAATGTCAGTTTCAAATATTCAATAATATACTACAGAATTTNGTACTGGCGATAAACGTGAAGAGAAAAATTATGTGATTTATTAGGAACACACACCTGTGCACAACACTGTAATGCACAATGTAATATCACAGTCAGAAATGAACTAGAATCAGCATTCCCCAGTAGTTACAACACACTTCAACGCTAAATTTGTGATTATTTCTTAAAATGGCGAATAAATGTCAGTTTCAAATATTCAATAATATACTACAGAATTTNCGCTAAATTTGTGATTATTTCTTAAAATGGCGAATAAATGTCAGTTTCAAATATTCAATAATATACTACAGAATTTACTTATCGTCCACCTCAATTTGTTTGCAAAAATTAAAATACTAAATGAGTATAAAATTACATTAAAATGGTAAATGAATGACTGCCAATAATTAAGACAATTGTTTTAATTCATTTTTATTTAAGAGCATGAGCAGAACAAATAGTCTATTCATCATTCTACACCTGTGTCAAACACAATTGAAACCTTGGCTATGTCGTGTAATTCGTGTTCAAGTGAAATGAAGTGAAGGTATTTGGGAGGCTCTTAACAGCGAGGTCCTGACAGCTGATGAGGGTGATTGAGGTACGGGGGGGGGGATCCCCGTGGCATCGTCCGGCACGATTCCCACATGCGAAAATCCAGTGACAAGGCCGGGGATTGAGCCCGGTTCACCTTGGTGGGAGACGAGCAGACTAAACGCTCAGCCACCGCGGCCCCAATTTGTGTTCATGCAAATAAGAAAATTACATTTAATATTTTCCACGTAATTACGTCCTGCAATCACGATTATATTTTGGCAACACAGAAAATAGAGACAGGCTTACTGTCGTAAATTAGTTTATTATCAATTTTAAATAGTGAAATGAGCTACCTTCACGATATCTAGGTAACAATTTTTTTATGTGCTATACACACGGACGTTTTGGCATATTTGCATTTGTTCCTGTCCCTGATATATTGTGATATAACTTTTAATGTGCACGTCTTAAAAGTCTATATAAGGGTTAAAGTTCTAAGTATTTTTTGAAAAGGTAAATGCTGTAATTATTTTTATTTATGTGACCCAGAAATTGTCACTACCCAACACGCTAAAGGGTGCATCAACTTCTATTGCAGCAACACTTGATTTAAACGACCCCACAAAGTATGAAATGCGTACCGAATGCGCCTGCGCTTCCCCGAGATCCGATCTCTATGCCCCTTTCCAAAAGAGTACAATGAGTAGTGGCCGCTAAGCACAGAGCAGTAAACTTCACTGTGATTGGTCTGGAAGTTGCCGCACTTCTCCACGGCAATACTCGGTCTTCAAGGCCGTTATCAAGTGTCTGTTCGTCCTCCGCCCATTCTCGCAAGCATGTAGGACTTCTAGTGACCGTATTAGCTCGCGTAGCACACAAGTAAGACAAAAAATAATAATAATAAACTACTGGTAACCCACCCACGACAGGATACATGACTCGAGCACCGAGTAAGAACCCTAAGAGGTTTGTGCCCACTAAAGCGAATGCCTTTTTCGCTTGGCAACCTTCCCATGTACAGCTATACGTAGGGGCAGTGATATTTCGGGAAAAGATTTCGAGACAAGATACAGTTCAAAGCACTGTAGGGTCGTTCAGATTTTTTGATTGGCTAAAAAATGTCCTGGCCCGTGTCAACCGTTTGTACACGAATCACGAAGGCTCAGTGTCGGAGATACTTAGTCGTGAGTGGCTTGGTCAAAGACGGACACGGCACCAGCAGCCAATGGACGTATAACAACAGTTGAGGTGTGTATATAGTATTGAAGTGTGCTCCCATTTTTTACGCGAAAAATCACTGCCCCTAGCTATACGATGTAAAACAGAACGCCATCCTGCAACGATGTTTGGTATTACGTTGCCCTCGAACGCAGGGAACAGACAGAAAACCTTTGACGTGTGGGAATGCATACACCGGTGCATGCGAGGTGTGGAATGGGCCGACAAAAGTTGCGAACCGACTCGAACCCATTTTTGCAACAGTTCACCAACCACCGACGTAAAACATTTGGAGATGAAAGAGCAGAGCTCCTGAACTCTTGGCTCTGCAACGGAAGAAGCGATTGTTTGCACGTTCCCATTTGTCCAGACGTAATAAATATTGTAATACGGGATTATGCTGTTTTCCTAGCGTTTACTTAACTTAACCTCGACAACGCCACGCCACAGCTAAATTTATATCGACTAGTTGAAACTAGCTAAACGGTTTCCTCGTACTTTTGCCTCANGACAACGCCACGCCACAGCTAAATTTATATCGACTAGTTGAAACTAGCTAAACGGTTTCCTCGTACTTTTGCCTCATGTAACGAAATGTAAGACTTCTTTTGAAATACAAACAAAAAAATCGTTCGCTGTGACAGATTTTTACACGTGAGAAAAAATAGTTTACAGCAGCATGACTGATTTAACAGAGCTATTTCCGCTAGCGGTCCACAACTCAATTTTCCCAAAAAATGATCATTGATTTCCCATAAAATTCACTATATATATACCATTGTCGTTTACAGTTCGACATCACAATAATCTGTAAGCCTATCTGAATAGTTCACTTTAGAGAGTAGACAGTTGGTTATATTATATTAATTTGCCTCGGCTATTTAAATGGAACACATGTACCTTCTACTAAACTTCAGCTAACATGTGTCATCTCGTACTCATCACGCGGAGTCCATGGTGCACAAAGTATCACGACGAACTACGGCGGAGAGTTTTTATGAATATCGAGTGCACTTTGAAAGTTGGATGCATTTTTTAGGTTACATAAAAACCAGTACTTAATAAAATATTCTTTCAATTAAAATTAACTGAATTCGTTATTATTCCAACAATTACCATTTATGAATAACATACAATTAATTCTTAAAAAAACCAGTAAGATCTTTGGGGCTAGGTTTATTCACTTATATAACAATATTTTATGAATACTCGAAAGAGTAACAATGAGTAATTTAATGTTTGAAAAAGTGCTTGATTTTATTTAATACGGATTAATATGCAGCTGATGTACTTTCGAGGCACTACAGCCATGACGTTAAAACCTCGTTACATATCGAGAAATTGTATTCCTTACACTCTAAAACATGTTTTGTACTTTTACAAGAAAAAACTTTGGAAACCTAGTTGCCAAGAAATCATTTGTAAAACTACAAACAGTTTCCCTTACATCATTAAAAAGTGTATATAAAATTATTTTTCTTCTAGAAAACCAATGTAATGAATTAATAAAAGGATAAAAAAAAAAACAAAAAAAAGTTTAATTTACGAAAGAAGAAAAAAATTACACTTTGCCAACACGTGGACTAGTACCCANAAAAAAAAACAAAAAAAAGTTTAATTTACGAAAGAAGAAAAAAATTACACTTTGCCAACACGTGGACTAGTACCCACACCCCCTGTATTATTAGGCCACTCCCTAAACCACAACACCAACGTGACTAACAATAATAATTCTTATTTTTATAGTAAATATAACTGTAAGTACCTACATAATATTAAGGAAGTTATTTGATGAAGAATAATGCATTTATTTCATTTTAAGTGTCCTGCGTACCTAGGAAACATAACAGTTAATGAACAATGCGGTCACGTTTAAGTTAAATTGTCGTTTTATTATGATTGAGTTGTTTTAAGTGTTCTACGTTATTCAATCTTGCAATGCATTTCTTTTTACACGCAACTGCACTTTACATCACCCATAGTGTTTACACAAACAGTTATATATGGTTTTACGTTGTTGAGGGAGTGTCCACCATTATGCCGAAGCTCGTGGATATGAGTCAGTATCGTACAAATATTCCTTGAGGTCTATAACAAACACGGCCCTTGTAGTTTTACAA
>NQII01001243.1:127887-233786 GCA_002778355.1 Clitarchus hookeri
TCGTAAAAAGTACACTCGAAAGAGTACTATTGCTGCAGTTAAAAGACAGCACGAAGAAGAACAAGCCAGTACATCTACAATAAGTCCTCCTCGTACTAGAGCACGTGTAAGTGAATCAGCTTTTTGTTTTAATCAATGTTGCTTATTTTGCGGCAATGGATTGAATGAAGAGTATGAGAAGAAAACAGCACTGGATGCTCGGCGTATAATTAAGTTTCATTGATGTGAAATTAAATTTCTTAGATAAGACTTTCATCGACAGACTCGTTCTCATGTGGCAAAAGTTGTTACTGCTTGAATTGGGTTTGATTATGATTTAGTTGCTGCTGAGGCTAAGTATCATAATTCCTTTTTGAGACCGACCACTGGGGGTAAAGTCGGTCGTCCTCAAGATGAAGCTACGAATGTCACAATGGAAGAAATATTTACATACATTGAAAATAGCGATGATTGTCAGTTTACATTAAACGAATTAAAACATATTTGCAAAAATGCAGCTGTAGATAACAGAACTATTAAGATACGATTATTGAATTAAACAGGACCACAATAGATCGTGGAATAGGCCTACCGGGGAAACCACGTTTAAAAAAAAACGTGCCAAGTACACTGCCTCACAGGTGGCGTGGAAACGTGTGCATATTATGAAGAACACAACATTTTCAACTTTTTGAATTGTTATATCTCAGAAATGGTGACTCTTAGGAAAAATGGTGTAAGAACAATTTGTATAGATAATTGCATGATCTACAATTTTTGTCTGACCTATTTGAGTGATAAAACTTACGGTTTGGCTGAAAAATGCAAAAAACCCATATTTGCGAACTTTGACCTTGAATAAATTTTTTTGCAGATGTGGGATCGATGGGGACTTTTCACATTTAATTTATAATGATGTTCCCAACATTCGTACCAATTTTTAGCTCTATGCGAATTTTTGTAACCTTGAATGTCGATTTTGACCGGGCTATCTAGTGACAATGTGAGATATAAATATGGTATTTAGTTACGTGATATACTTAACTCCTTCAGTCTGTAGTATAATGTTTCAGTATTTTAAGTGTGGCCAATTGTTAAAGGTGCCTGACGTTAGTTATTGCTGTTTGAAAAATATAAGCATACGGGTTTAAGCGGCGTGGATGTCCTGAACTGCCACATAAACGATATTTTCCTTGTTACAGTGCCTAAAAGAGCTTCTGTGTATTCTCGACGCTGTTCGAGAAAATATATAACCTACAGGAAATGCGGAGATATTCCGTATTTTGTATTTACGGAGCTCAGCTCCGTTTTTCGTCATTAGGTCGCGATTACGATGACTTCTCGTTTCATGTAACTCGTAACGAGTAACGCGTTCACGTAACCTGGCTACACCTTGGCTAATGAGATTCAAGTAGACCCACCACGACCATTTAACGTAACGTTCGCGTGATGGAAAAGCTTGTCAGTGTCTAGCTTTTGCGTGATACGTGACTCACAATATAGGGAAGTTGTGTAATCTTTGCTTTTCAGGGGTTTCCTTTTATTTTCGCGACGTCGTCTGCTCTGGCGTTTCTAATTAACATGCGGCATATACAATTTTGTCCCGAAAATGAGCATAAAAGAGTAATGAAAGTTAGGTTAGGGTTGTTTAAAAAGTTAGGATATGGTAGTTATTTATTTTATTTCGTAAACATTTAGGCAGCTTACATTGCCACAGCTCATTAATTGTGTTTCTCAGAGGTGCAAAAATGCTTGCATGAAAAGCAGAATGTTCACCATTATGTTTTCAATGCCTATTAGGCCTACTTCATGAAACACAATTCAATTTTCTCATTAGATCAAAGTTTATTACTTAAACCATTCAGACCAAGTGTACACATTTGTGTACCTTACGCAGGCGATGGTAATTTTTGGTATGTGCTGCACACTGCGAAACTCAACGACCAATGATCTTACGTGCGGGTAAATTATTCGCAAGCCGTCTTACTGGTCTAGGTCATAATTGGTTCATATAACTGCAGCAGAACATATAGGCTACAGCTCATTGGCTGTGACAGCGAAACAAGTGTTGTGTCGACTTAAGTACAGCAAACATCATAAATTGTTTTGTTTGCAGCACCTGAAACCCTAAATTGAAGTGGGTCTGAAATGGATAAGATATAATTCTGTGCACGCAAAAAAATATGTCTACATCTGCAAGGGAAATTTTGTTCTGGAGGTTATGGCAACCTCCTAGTTGTTTTCGAAGTTAGTGAAAGTCACAAACGCCATACTTTCGCAACCTGTTCTAGCCACGCCAGTGTTGGGACACAAAGACGCCCGTATAACTTAAATTTTCACATTTTTAAATCTGAAAAGCAAAAATACTTATCCCCGACATGTTCCTTCAGTACACAAAGGGTTGCGTGCGTACGTAAAGCATCATAAAATAACACCCAAATAGACCAGGTTCAACTACACTTGGAAGACTAGCGTGATGCGTGTGTAACGTGAAATCGTAATCCCAGTCTTACCGATCGCTTTTCCGTATGTTAACTATAGATTTCCTAAATATGTTCCATGAGTAAGTGAATATTTTTTTTAGCAGTGGCGTAAAGGCTGCTCACGATAAAGTGAGCACTTTTGAAATCAACCTTTGAAAAATATCACTGCACGTACCTGCATATATTTTAACGGGCGAACTGAGTGGCATGCGCCCAGTAAAGTTGGTAACGACGACGGTGGGAATGTAGTTCTATATGTCTTAACGTTGAATTAAAAGTGTAAGGTAAATATTTGTGCAAACTGAAATTACTTCTTNAATCGTAATCCCAGTCTTACCGATCGCTTTTCCGTATGTTAACTATAGATTTCCTAAATATGTTCCATGAGTAAGCGAATATTTTTTTTAGCAGTGGCGTAAAGGCTGCTCACGATAAAGTGAGCACTTTTGAAATCAACCTTTGAAAAATATCACTGCACGTACCTGCATATATTTTAACGGGCGAACTGAGTGGAATGCGCCCAGTAAAGTTGGTAACGACGACGGTTGGAATGTAGTTCTATATGTCTTAACGTTGAATTAAAAGTGTAAGGTAAATATTTGTGCAAACTGAAATTACTTCTTTTGCTCTCTGTTATTTTAATACGTCAAAGTATAACAATAAGCAAATATTTAAAATATCTACTTTTTAAAAAAAAATTCACAGTTTCACTTGACCGAAGCGTGAATGGAGTGACCATGCCTAATGCAATGTTAATTTTACAAATAGTGCGAGAACACACAATGTTCATACACGTAGATGTTAAGGCCCCCGTCTACCTGGAACTTTTTCCCACGTTTAGGCCGAGAGGCGCGGGAGCGATAAGGGCGATACTGCCACGCGCATCAAGTACGCCATCGCCGCTAAGCGCAAGACTCTGAACTGGCGTGCAGTGTTCTCGTCGTGCTGCGTGTACCTATGGGACTTTCAGGGGTGACCATATATAATTTTATTAGTGGGAAGTCTTTAGGAAGGTTCAGAGCAGGTCCCTATAGCAGTTTTGTATGTATCTGATGCGTGCATTTTGAGCTACAGCGCCTTGGAAAGGCCGTTTTTAGCGGTTTTGGAGTACTCTGAATTGATGTTTCTAACGTACGTGATATTTTGAAAGTACTTAACAGCTCTCGTCTGAAGTGTGTGTTCTTTTCGTAGATCAGCACGTTGGACGCACGCTTAATAGTTTCGTTGAAAAACGTGTATTTTGAACACACTGCAACGCAGTTCAAGTGCCAGGTAGACGGGCGCCTTAAACAGGGTTTTCCAAAGTGCTCAGTTTACCGAGAACAGCCCTTATTTTACTTACCGCTGGTAGCGCCAGAAATTGAAAACAATATTTCGCGCATCCTCGCTATTCCGCGATCGTGCCGAAGGTAGCTCTCTGGCGTCATAGTCTTCCGACCAAGTGACGGTACAACATCCAGGGGCGAGGCACTCCCTGGGAAAAACTTCGACCGCAGGGAACCCGGATGGTTTAATTATATAGCCATGTTTACGGCCAAGTGGGAAGGCAAAACTTTTTTAATTCGCGTTTTTTTCCCACCCACCTCACCCCTCGGGGGGGATGGAGGACGAGAGGATTGGACGAGGAGTCCCGGTTCTCCTTCCGCCAACTCCACCGGATGCGGCGAGAGTGAGGACCAGGGGGCCTATTCTAAGTTTTCTTTCCGACGGTAGAAAGTTGTTAACGAAACAATTCCTCGTTACAGCCTACTATTTGGTATTCTTAGTTTTTAAACGACGGTAGTTTGACGTCACGAGTCGGCGGGGACGAAACAACTGGCTACGAGCAGTTGGAAGGGAGTCGGAAGAGAGTCGGTTCAACATGGCGGCGATGTGGCGTAGACTGTTATTAAATGAGGCGGCAGATTTGGACGACGAGGAGCGAAAGCAACAGATTTTGCAAATGCGGCGCGAGAGGAAGCTTTTGCGGGATAAAAATAACCCCTTCGACATGGAGGACGGAACATTTCTTAAAATGTTCCGTTTTTCGAGGGCGGTGGCAATGCAACTGTGCAACGACCTCAGTGAACCACTGCAGAGAAGAAAATTAAACGGGCTTTCGGTTGAAAAGAAGGTGAGTTCTTACATAACATCCTAATATTTTACAGTGTGAGGTCGAGTTCAGTATTTTTTTTACCTACAAACTTGTGTTTTAACATTTAAATTTTAGTAAAGGAGGTTATGTTAATGTAGTGATGTTTTAATTGTAGAGTGAGAATTTAGTGAAACGAGTGCCCATGTCCAGTGAACACGCCAATTACAACTTTCAAAATCACATGTTCAACATTAAGGAATGTGTTTGTTTAGGCTACATTTGAATTTTCAAAAGACTCCCTTTTATTTGAATAAGTTTCTTTTACCTAACTGCATTTCATATAAATTCTTTAAATATTGTTTGGAGGAAGTAAACAAACATCTCCACTTGTTTACGTAATTAATGTTCTAACNTTTATATATTTAAATATGATCATAGATTGTAAAGACGCCGTGAAAACGTTCTTTGAAAATAAATATTTGTTAGATATTGCCAGAAGCAACAAAAAATATATATGGAAAAAAATAGTAGGTTAAATAAATAATACTCTATTTTAAGATGATGTNTTGCCAGAAGCAACAAAAAATATATATGGAAAAAAATAGTAGGTTAAATAAATAATACTCTATTTTAAGATGATGCACTTTTTTTTTTTTTACCTTAGAAAGGAAATGTACTCTATTTGCTTGAAAAAAAGGTGGCAACCCTAGTCTTGAGTGCCGATGAGGGTGAAGCGATATGAGTATGGAGCAGCGCTGGAATGCAAAGGCGGGGAAACGGGAGATCCCGGAGAAAACCCACCGATCAGCGGCATCGTACGGCTCGATTCCCGCGTGCGAAAATCAGGCAGTGACCCCCGCCGGAAGTCGAACCAGTTTCACCTTGGTGGGAGGCTAGCACTCTAGCAGCTGTGCCACCGCGGCCCCCTACACAAGTGTAATGAGGTAAATATTTTATTTTCCTGTATGTGTTTTACGTACTGCCGTAGTCAGTAAGTTCGTGGAATGACCGGCGCCCCACGTGTAGGCAGCCGCGCATCACGGCGTGAAGGCGCAGCGGTGGTGTAGTGGTCAGACGGCTCGCCTCCCACCTAGGCCAACCATGTTCGATTCCAGGCGGGGTTGCTCCCGGATATTCGCACGTGGGAATCGTGCCGGACGATGCCACTGGTCAGCGGGTTTTCTCGAGGTTCTCCCGTTTCCCCGCCTTCTCATTCCAGCTCCATCCCATACCGCCTCGCTTCGTCCTCACCGGCTCCCAAGACCTCGATGTTAAGAGGCGCCCAAATCTCTCCACTAATTCACCAAAATTTCGTGTTTTAAACATGCACGAAGCTAAGCTCTACACTTTTCTACATACTCGAGCAAAGGCCACTCGCTCATTGGCTGCCACTACAGGCAAGACTCATTCTCGTGTTCCACCCAGACAAATGGAGGGAAGCCACAAGCATAATGAAAGTGCACTGGTGGTTGTGAGCTCTGCAGAGCGTGTCAAATGAGCGAAAGTCCAGTGCCACACGCACAACTTTCATATACTTGGACGCCGTCTATCTTGATACAGAAATACAAAGATAAATGATCGTGTATCTGTTTATGTATCTCAGCTACTTATGATTCCGTGATGCTGTTTTTGAAGTGGGGTGTGTAAGAGGGGTTTAAGTGAAGAGGAGAATTGATAATTTTGTGCAGGGCTGATATAATAATTATAATTTGACTTCCAGATATTAAAACTTACCTATTAGGTAAAGAAAATATTATAGGAACACAAATCTTTGAACTCGTTCTTTGAGGCGACAAGAAATAAAAGTGACTCCGAACTGTGACTTAGTTGTGCTATACGAAATATCATATTTAAATGCCATTCTGTACCCAAAGTTAATTAATTTCTTGCTTTAAGGTAAGTTCAAAGCACTGCCAATAAGTGGAAAATTCAGCTGCCAGGCTGAGAATTTCCGTACGAAAATTTGTTCCTGGACATTCTGCATAACCATACGGTAGCCGTGCGTATTTTTAATCCACATAAACGAAGTGGCCACGCTATTTTAGAGTAAAACAGCTGGATGTTTGAAATGTGTATTTGATGTCCTGCCCACATTATTCGAGTCGGCNCCACGCTATTTTAGAGTAAAACAGCTGGATGTTTGAAATGTGTATTTGATGTCCTGCCCACATTATTCGAGTCGGCATGCAATTTGTTTAACTATTTTGTTTGCTTCAAACCACAAAAACATTTATTAATACAATTTTATTTTTAAAGTTTTAAGGCGTTGCAACACCAGACTCTTTTGTATAATAAGTCCATATAAACACGACAGAACAATGATAAGTAGGTCTTAACGTCTCTACGATAGCAAGGTCATTGGAAAGAGAGTAGGTTTCTCAGACGAGCAGGACCGGGTAAGAAACAGACCACGACCTGTGATTTCGGGAAATTATTGTAAACTGAAATCAATGTGATGGGAGCGGCAATCGAACAGAAACTCTCTCAAATGTGAGTCCAGTGGGTCGCTCTATTGCACCACGTCGCTCAGTTAATGAAAGGAGCTATGTTACTGGACTGCACTTAGAGAAGTGTGCCGCCAGCGACCGGTAGCATCATCTGTAAAAAGGCGATGACTCTGATGATGTTTGCTTCTGACCGCGCACAACACAGGTCACGATTTTACTAGCTTTGCACGGCGCCGAAACTGAACGAGTATACTCGTGAATTTTACGGGGGCCCGCTTACCTGATGCTTGAACTGCGGTGCAGAGTGTTTGAAATGCAGGTTTCCCCACGACGCTATTACACTTACGTCCAATGTGCTGCTCTACAAAAAGAACAGCCTACTTCAGACGAGGGTTGTTGAGAAATACCATTTCAGAGCACTCCGGCATTGCCTAAAAAGGCTTTTTCAAAGTTATGTATATTTAAGTAAACGCGTCAAACACATCCAAAAATATTCAAGGGCCCTGCATTTAACCTTGCTACATACTTTCCGTCACCCAAATGATAGGGCCACCTCTTAAAGCCCCATAGGTGCACGCAGCACGACGAGAACACTGCACGACAGTTCAGAGTCTTGCGCGTAGCGGCGATGGTGCACTTGATGCGCGTAGCAATGTAGCACTTATAGCTCCCGTGCTTCTCTGCCTCAGACGCAGGAAATAGCTCCAGCTAGGTGGGCTCCTTAAGTTACACGGTATGTTAAGTTACATGGATAACGTTAAAGTTATTTCTTAAGTTACGTGGATAATGCCGTTTTAAAATGCTGCTTCCACCAACAAGTGCATGTTTTCCAGACGGGTGATATCGGTAGGATAGCCTTGAAACCAGCATACCTGTGCGTCCTGCACAGGTATGCCGGCTGGCAGCTATGCAGCAGCTGTAGGAATGAGGGGCGTTATTGTTGACGGAGAAAGTTTGTTGGGGTTGGGTAGACAGGTGGCTAGCCGACCAGGTGAACCAAGAAGCAAAGCGGTCCATCGCCGAGATTTTCTCTTATTTCTTTTGGAGAAAACTCTTCGGTTCTCCATTTTTTCGTGGGTCGAAGTACGACTGGTACGCCAAATCTACCTTCAGAAAAATTACTGCCGATATACACATTGCTGACGTTGTCTATAAGATGTCAATACATATTTTCAAACATTAAGACAAGCTCTAAGTTAATCGCCTATATTCAATACTGCAGGAACATAGTAAGTTCTGTTAGTATCTAATTCCCATTAACCATCTTGTTTTACTGTAGGCCTACTTACTTTATTCGCCTGCTCTAATTACTTTATTCGACTGCTCTCAGTCAATAAAGTGTCGATTTGACCACGCAGGCCTGCAGATCGAACATTCTTTCACATGTAGCGAAGTGTAGTGTTGCCTTGTTTAAGCATACAAAAATATTCCTTTATGATCCCGACAGAAACTAGTGATGCAGTGTAATTACAGCCCCGCGAGTTTTGGTGTCAATGACAGGTGCGCGGGCGAAACTAATGAAGGGATGTTGGGAGCGATAAGGGAAAGTAGCGTCATGTTTCAACGTCCCATTACGCATTTCCGGACGCGGGTTCCCTCTCCTAAAATGTTATGTATCACGTAATGCGAGTTGCGGTGTTTTTTTTAACGCTATGTGTGTGGATGCGTCAATTACGCCTACCAATAATGGTCAATATTAATAAAAATCTGACATAAAACATATACGTTTGTAACAGTAGAAATATATTTTATTTATATAAAATCGTATAAAAATATTTTCTGCCTTATTTTTACTAGTAAATTAAACTTTTATTACTGTCGTATTTAGCATTTCCAGAATTCTATGCTGGAAACACATGTCACTGTTTAAAACACTAGTTTCTGATTGACCGTCCAGCGCATAAAAACGGTACGTTTGTTTTCCCAAGGAGTTTTCTTCCACACTTTTTTACGTTTTGTTTACTCATGGTGGAAGGATGTGTAGTTAAAAGCCCTAAAGCTGAATTTATGCAGGGCTTCAGAAAACTTGGAAGTTACCACAAATTAATGCTATAGCCCTGTACAAACTGCCCGCAGTTCTCTCCTAGATTCCGTGATTTAACTTTTGCTAGTGGTATCACGACCATACACCAATGGGATCTGCCATTATGCTAGCGGCAATTCCGTACTTCGGGTGACGGAACACGTCCCGTTTATCACCGCGCTTACAGTTAGTGCGCATGAGCAGTAAGCTATAAGAAATGCTAAAAAAATATGCTCCGAAACGGAAGGAAAAAATCGCCACCTTGTCTTTAAAAACACAAAACTTGACTTACAGCCGGACTACAAAAAACTCCAATAATACGGAGAAATACAGTTTCTGTTCCTAATAATTTGTCCAATTTTTATTCAAAAAGAGTAGAGCCTTTTGCCGTGTATACTTTTATTTTCTGCAAGATAAATGACAACATTTTTTTTTTCTGCGAAGGAAATTCTAACTAAAAACGATTTTCGTGTAAGCGTGATCGAGTTTTGCCACAGAAATCCGTCACTAGAATTCCGTCGTAGTTTGAGTACTTAGTCGTGTGCAGAATAGTCGTGTGCAGAATAGTCGTGTGCAGAATTAAGTAGGGAACCGGGTTTTAAATACGGATATTGTCTCCGAGCGCCTGCACATGCGCTGTGAGATGAACTTCCAGCTACAACGTGGCCTCGATCCTGCGGGCGGTCGCAATAACCGCATTCACAAATACAGCGCAGATCGCAATTCCGCACGTGGTTGGTCGTGCAAGGAGTCGAGGCAGTTCGTTTCAGTCGAACACGCAGTCTGTGAGAATGACGGGAAGACGCCCTACCATTTCGCGTTATGAAACGGCGCCGAGTTGGAGCCCACGCGCAGTCCTTTGCACACACTCGGAGCAGATGTCGCGTGTCCCTTGGCTGTCGCTTCAGGCGGAACACATTGTCCTGTATAACCCGGCCGTACGGAACGAAGAACTAAATACTTGCCACTGGTTATGACTCCTGCATGGCGTGTCAGATGAGCGGAGTAAGTGAAACCAACATACGCTTGTATGGCGTCTGAATTACAACGCGAAATGACGGAGTCTCCAATAATTAGCAAGCGAACAAGCAAGCAGATTCCTCGCATTAATTAGAAGTTACGATCTCCGGCGTTACTTATCGTACTTTGCTTTTACGATCCCCAATGCCGTACAGTCGACTAACTTCCCCATTCCTACCATTCGTAGACTTCGTAGTCGATAATTGTATTACACTACACAAGACGCGCGTCTAACCGCATTAGTCTGAACGTCCTTCATGTCTTTCTTGCATGCAGTTTACTGAGCGAGGTGGCGCAGTGGTTATACTTTGGACTCGCATTTGGAAGGACCTGGGTTCAAATCCGTGTCCAACCATCCTGATTTCGATTTTCCACGGTTTCCCTGAATCACTCCAGGCGAATACCGGGATGGTTCCTTACTACAGGCCATAGCAGATTGTTATGAAGTGATCAGGCCTTAACTGGACGGTCTGCCTGATCACACCTTCAAACATTGAACCAGGGCACGAGTGTGATTGAAACACCTTGTGAAAGACAGTTGCAGAAATCCCCTCCACCAGCCAGTAAACGGGGCCGAAATGTATTAAACAACGCGCCCGATATAGGCCAGCGTAACACTGGGAGCGTCGTCTTTTGTCGTCGACCCGACCCAAGAGAAGACCACGGAAGATAGGTGTGTCCAGCCGTCGTTAACCGCCTCCTAGAATTAACCTCCGGCAACATGAACAAGGTGGGGACTTTCCAATTAAACTGTACTAGTAATGGCGTAAGGTAATAATAAATCTTAATATAATTAATAAGCATCTTGGTATTCAATTTAAGCTCACCCGATCAATAGACGCATAAATAGTAATTGTAAAATCCTTGTGTTCAATAAACCTCAACTAATACTATTGTGCTCTACCTAATCATGAGTCATTATTGAGCTACGCCCTTAGCACATTTCACGTATGAATGGCTTAAAAGCTCATTCGTAACAAGATGCGTTCCCCGTCCCTGCTTCCCTGAGTAACTTGCTCCGTCTGTAATGACCTCTCGCTGTCGACGAGTCGTTTAGCTCTACCTACGTTGTAAGAGATTCATTGATTTCGCTAGAAGAATTGAAGTTTAGTTACTATAATGCTCTTAAAGCGAAATGATAAAGGTAAAAACGCATCTGCTAAATACACACAAAACGAATCCAGTAACAAACACAAGCTAAAGCACGTAATTTCAACACTGATCATTTCAGGCAATGAAGTTGCTAATATAATGAATCGGCAAAAAAAGTGCTGTACACTGAAACATTTCATGACATGTCAACAAAAAAAAACAGTTTTCTTCAAACACGCCGTGCAATAGGTTGTTGCATTCAATAAACTAATCGTTTTGCAGTGATTACAAAATAATTTTATTACCTGCAGAAAACACTTTGTACTGACCACGACATTTTTGTTTGCTGTAAATGCGTGTGTGCTGATAATGAAACGAACCATTTTTAATGTAATAAAGTAAAGGGAAAAAAATGGGCCGCCATGATGCACGGTGGTTCTCTCCCCGCGTGTTTTTCCCATTAGCTAACTCCGGTAATGACGTCACGGAAGAAGAAGCAANGATGCACGGTGGTTCTCTCCCCGCGTGTTTTTCCCATTAGCTAACTCCGGTAATGACGTCACGGAAGAAGAAGCAAAGCGGTCGCGCTCTGCCGCAGATGATGGCCGATATGCCGGAGCAGGAAGCTGCAGCGCTAATGACATAATTACTTTTATTCCATTTAACAGGCTGGCTACCGTGAAAATGGTCACTTTGAAAAAAGGGCACGTGGCTTGAATCGAGCAGCGAGTGAAGATATAAGTTATGAGAGCCGATGATGGTGAAGTGAGGTACGTATCAACGCTGGAATGATGGGGTGGTAAGAAACGGGAGATCACCCGAGAAAACCCGCCGACCAGCGGCATCGTCAGAGCAACGATTCCCACGTGCGAAAATCCAGGGGCGACCCTACCGGAAATCGATCCCGGTTCGTCTAGACGGGAGGCGAGTAGTCTAACCAGTACACGACCGCGGCCCCTTTAATCGAGCAGTCATCTCCCTCGTGGGAGATATACGGCTTTCAATAAAGCAGAGTGTATACATTATTAACTACGGTAACAAGTGCGAACCACTAAAAAATGACACACCTGTCTCACTAAAGCCCATGTGCGACGACGGAAGTTTCCTTGGAAGATTCCTTACAAGTCTGCATGGCCGTTAGTATAAATGGTTTATGGGTGCAATTTTCAATGGAAGGTATCCTACAAGGTCGAAATTTTAGCCAATTAGAGAGAAGGTGGTAGAGTGAGGTATCGACGACAGTTGTAATTTTGTNATCCTACAAGGTCGAAATTTTAGCCAATTAGAGAGAAGGTGGTAGAGTGAGGTATCGACGACAGTTGTAATTTTGTGTATTTTGTTTTGAGAAACGGAAATAAAACTACTAAACAATAATAAATATAACATTAAAAAATGGGTGCGTGTACTTATGTACGCACTAGAAGTTATACTTATTTGGCACNAAACTACTAAACAATAATAAATATAACATTAAAAAATGGGTGCGTGTACTTATGTACGCACTAGAAGTTATACTTATTTGGCACGACTAACATAAAATTTTATTACGTATGCAAATAATTTATGTATGTAGGAAAAACTATAAAATGACCGAAGAAAGACATTAAAAACAATTAATAAAGGTTTGATTAAAGACGATAGTTAAATTACCCTCAACGCGCCAAAATAAGTATAACTTAATAAAATAATACTTACAAAAAATTTACCTCAAATACTTGAAAACACTTTCAAAATTTTACTATACAATTTTTGTCACAAACAAATTTTTCACGGCACAATGTAAGTAAAATTAATAAATAATATTTATATATTCACAATGAATTACTAATATAAATGAAATGTTTTTCAATTTCCTTATTATGTGAATTGATTTTCTGTCGGTTTTATATATAACCACGTGCTATGCTGTGTACCTTGCGTTTGTATATATCTAGATGATACGCGCATGCGCGTTGGGTCATACCCCTACCTCATTCACTGTCGAATTTCGTTACACTGTGTGCTCGCAACTTCCGTTGCACACTAAACTTTTACCCTCAACACGTCAAAAGAAGTATAGCTTCAAAAAATGTGTAAATGTTTACTGATACTGTAACAGCGTTTTGTGAAAATTGTGATAAACATTTGTGTGTATTTAACACAAACAGTTCCTGTTATCACAAATAAACAATTAGGTTCCTCTCATCGACGAACATTACAGAAGTCGTGAGTGAAGACTGCTCCTGAATCACAGTTCCAGAGGGACAATCATAACAAATGCATTTGCCTTGTGAGGCAGCAAGTATCGTGTGACAGGTTTATGCCATAGAAACCTCCATACAGGCTTGCATGCAGGCTCGGATAGATTGTATCCTGGCGCACAGACTTTAGCGACTGCCACAGCAACTGGAATTTGAAACAGAGCCTGTGAACCGACATGGTTTTGGTTTCTGAGCATGCGCTTGCGAGGTACAAAAAAATGGCGTATTAATGTTTGCGTGAACCAAGAAGGTAATATACGGTATACATCGGGAGAGGCCTTGNGAAATGTAAAGTAAAAGAAATTTTACATGAAGGTTGCGAAATTGTTGTGCACTTTAAATATGAATCAGTGAGAATTTTACTGTTTCAATCAGTTAACAGTGCATGACTGATTCTAAAGTCACTTCAGTGAATTTAACTAATGAATCAGTGAAAAAATGCCCGTTTTCCATCACTTATTGATTCAGTGACATTTTCCACTGATTCATCAGCCATTTTTTTCACTGTTTTTTATTGATTTGTCTTTTGACTGCGTGTAAAAATGGCCNATTTTCCACTGATTCATCAGCCATTTTTTTCACTGTTTTTTATTGATTTGTCTTTTGACTGCGTGTAAAAATGGCCGCCAAACAACGTTTAAAAATTACCACTAAACAACATGTATCAAGTGCAATAACAACGAATAAATTAATAAAACCAATACAAAATACTTTCTAAAATGTGTTTCGTCTTTCAAAACACCATTTTACGATGCAGCATTAACATTCAGTCATTCATTCCGTTTTTACGTCTTTCATTTCGTTTTCATATAATCTTTACATCGCTCTGTTGAAGTTTTAAATTGCATATAATGTGANGTTTTTACGTCTTTCATTTCGTTTTCATATAATCTTTACATCGCTCTGTTGAAGTTTTAAATTGCATATAATGTGATGAAGAGAGTTTACTCATATGAACTATCCGTTTTAACAATCCTAACGGTACAAATCAAACCAAAAATGAAAGTAAGGCCATACAATTTAAAATAATACGCTTTCGATAAAGAATNAATGAAAGTAAGGCCATACAATTTAAAATAATACGCTTTCGATAAAGAATTAAAAAACATGTATTTTCCTCCTTCTTCAAAACTTGACGTGGTATAGCAGATGGCACTGTAACGGCATTAAAATAAAATAATAAGGGTGTGTGAGTTCAATCCCGGTGACCTCCACAATGTTTTATACTTTTTTTTACTACGGTAAATTGCGTAATATTAATAGTTAACTGACGTAAATATTTTTATTTCTAGTAATTGTTTGGCTAAATTCAATAAAAACAATATTTATTTCGCCGGTGCAATTGGTTGTCACTTATTCAATCAGTGAAATTGTTTTACGTCACTAATTCAGTGAAATTTCTTCACTGAAATAATCAGTGGTTTTCCACAGATTTGAATTCGAACTTGTGGGGGGCCTGTTTTTCACGGTATGGGCTGATAAGTTTAGAGAATTTTATGGTAAATGTGAATTATCAGGCATCGAGTTTAAACAGTACATAAAATTCGATATATATATGCATACAGTCTGTATGTATGTATATATATATATATAAGTTTGAGGGTTTGATCCTTTATTTTCTTTAGTATAGGCCTAGTGTAGAAATAAATTATATATATACATATATATACATATATATATGTATATATATATATAATTTATTTCTACACTAGGCCTATACTAAAGAAAATAAAGGATAGAACCCTCAAACTTTTTTTACTAACAGAAACTGTTTAACATACATAGAGCAAAACAGATATTTAGTTGCACCAAATAATATTTGTTTGGGGCAACCAAATAAGAACAACAATACAATTAGGTTTCAGCAAAACCGAACATTTAATTGCTCCCATAAAAACAATTAATTTGGTTGCACCAGACAAACATTTTTTGATTCAAAAAAACCTTTTCACCAATCAGCGTTTGGTAACGCACTCGCCAGCCGGTAGCCCAGTCGATAGGGAATATTTCGCAGAATGCATTAGCCAATAAGACACAAGTACCGTTCCCAGAGCCTGGCACAGCCAATTAGAGAATGGGTATGCCCACATCAAAGTAACCGTCTCTTTATACTTGATCTAATCTTTGGCGCCGGCGAGGGGTAAACGTTGTGAGGATGGAGGGAGCAGCGGCGGAATGTAAGGAAGCGGGAGTGCCCCGAGGAAACCCGTTCAGTCGACGACAACGTCCGCCACGTGTCACACATGCGAAGATCTTGCTGTCGCACGAAGCGGGTTCGTAGAGGTGGACAGTCCTCGGCCCCATCAAGGTGGCACGTACGGATTCAACTCCGTACTCTGCTGTTGACAGGTGAGGTGGAACCACCCTCGGGTGGAGAACATCCACCCACTGCGATTGGAAAGGGCGTGATCTCTTTCTATTGGCAGCATTCAACTGCTGTCAATTAGAGCTCTGACCAAGCTCAAACGTCTATCGTTTGTGGACGAATGTCTGGGGGGAGTGAACACACATCTGACAGCCTGATGTGAGAGTTTACAGCCTGAAGTAGCGTTTAAAAAGTCTGAATGTTTATGGAAATCCTGAGGTGCACTCTCCGTTATACTGCTCAGAAAGGTGTCTCATGTTATACCCAGTGGACCCAGGTACAGGAGGAGCCGTGGTCAAACTCGCGACACTCAGTGTCGAGAACATATGTCGCCGCCGGGAATGGAACCCGGTCCGCTGTGGTTGGAGGCGAGCGGTCTTTATGATGACGCCACCTGCGGCTCCATGCGCATGTCGAAATGTTTCGCGCAGAATCCCGTAAACGATTTTTTTCAAACGGCTCGGTTCAGAGAGGAGGCGACTCGATTGATTTAAATCGGCCCACTGCTTCCAGGATGGAACCACCCCTCGGCACAGTAACTAATTAGTCACGCACGGGTGCGTTTCACACGCCTCGCTGCAGCAAGCTCACAAACAGTTACCGCACCATGGCTGGACACGAAAGCAGCATCCCTTCGACGAGCAATGTCAAACCGTGTTCGAACTGGCCTATCTAGTTACTTTTCATTTTCCGGGTTGGTATGTCTCAGAATATTGTTGGTATTCACGTGTTCAGCACTCTTATAAACGCAACGATACGTTAGTGCCTGAAATATTGAAATAGTAATATTATAAAATTAAATTAATGAAAATGCCTCAGTGGCGGTGAAAGATTTTGTCGGAGCTGAGGTCTTTAGCGCCGATGACGGTGACTTGTGATGCATATGGAGCAGCGACGGAATGCAGTGGTGGGAGAAACGGAAGTACCTCGAGAAAACCCACAGGCCAGCGGCAACAACCGCTGCGTATTTCCACTTGCGAAAAATCCTGGGTCTACCTCTCCGGGAATCAAACCAGTATCGCCATGATGGGAGGCAAGTAAAGTACCTCAGTACTAGGGTTATCAGAATATACAGAAGTTTTTCTATACAGACATAGACAAGACTGCTCTTTATATTTGAATGTAAACGAATGTGTATTATAACCAGACGATTTGTACGAGTTATAGATAAAATAACTTCTGGTTCGGAAAAATGTTATGGTGAGCTGTGTTTATGTTTAAGTGTGGTAGCTTGCAAGAATTTTAATGGCAGATTTTCATAGCAGAGAGTTGCATACAGTCATCAAAATAAACCATATTTTCTGAGCAAATTATTATTTTACAAACGTAACCTTCTTTTTGCTATACAATTGTTTACTGAAATTANAAACCATATTTTCTGAGCAAATTATTATTTTACAAACGTAACCTTCTTTTTGCTATACAATTGTTTACTGAAATTAAAACCATCTTATTTCGTTAAGTTTATTATGAGAATGGTTATTTGACATGACGACATGACACAAACACTCTTGGGGAAGAGAAACTCCCTTGAGAAACTTTAACCGCTGCACGGCATTGTACACCACTTTTATTAGAAACTACGTCACTCTAGCAAGAGACTAAATTTCTTGCTTACCAATCCATCTATNGCATTGTACACCACTTTTATTAGAAACTACGTCACTCTAGCAAGAGACTAAATTTCTTGCTTACCAATCCATCTATAATTATATTTCACACCCGAGTTAATGCAGGTACAAAACGAAAGTCAGTGTCTAAAAACAGTGCCAATTTTCTTGAGAAAATAAATTCATAAGGAAAAGTAATAGAAAAGTTACGACATCGTACTCGGGCATTAAGTGAAACAAAAATTTCCACGCTTTTGTGTACATAATTAATAATATTGTCCAACATACAAATAGCCGTCAGCGCTTTGGGATAATTTTATTACCCGGTGTTTACAGATACATTTAAAATTCAAACTTTCTTTTCTGATTGACCGGAAGCGAGGTCCTCACAGACGACGAAGGCGCTCACATCAGTGTGTAAACAGGAAGTGTGTATCTAAGTCCTCGATCAATACGCAGACGACGAACCGCTTACACACCGTGTGCAACGACAATCGCCAGGAGCACTTCCTGGCGGAATTTAGCTGCACCAAGCGTTTGAATCTCTACGGCCGTTACGAGGACTCGCTCGGAAAATGATCATATTTGACCACTTGGCCGGATGCATTCTTTAGACTTCAAAACCGTGAAATTTCCTTCCGAGGACCTGGCCGAGGTCCTTGCAACGTTCGAGGTCCTCGCAGCGCCATCAGAAATTCATACGTTCGTCCTCGCAGGCTGTCGTTTACACACTCAGCCCCCCCCCCACACACACGCACACACACACACACACAGTGTAAAGTGATGTCACAAGTATTTCTTTCCGTCGGAAGGTAGGCTAAAAAACCCAATAAAATTACATGAAACAATTGTTTTAATAATTGTAACCAAATGAAGACACATTTTTTTTANAGGCTAAAAAACCCAATAAAATTACATGAAACAATTGTTTTAATAATTGTAACCAAATGAAGACACATTTTTTTTATATTCTTGTAATTGTGATTTTAAAACGCGTTTACTATGTTTAACTGCATGGTTTATAATTGTTTAGTTTGTAGAGTGAATTTGGGGAAGAGCGATCTCGCTGGTCATGCAAAACCAATCTCCGTGTTCCAAATTGAACTGCTGTTTTTGCCAACACGACTATCATAAACGACGTGGATAGGATTAGAGGTTAGAGCACCGTTTACGTAAACAAATTCTTTGAGATATTTGTACACTTCCTCCAACCAATTTGTAATGCAATTTGATTAAATTCAAATTGGTGAAAGTAGTTTATAAAAGGACTTGTATTTTGAAAATTGAGATACAAACACACTCGGTTATCACTGTTGACCACGTGACTTTGATAGTCTTGTTGGTTTTGGGGTAGGTCAATGTTGGGCACATGCGCAGAAGACAAATGATCGGTCCACCTCACATTTAGTCTATGGTTTAGCTAACGATATACTTGTTAACAGCTCCAGGATAACGTTTTTCTGGTGATAAAAATATTCCTTGGTGCATAAGTTAGAAATATACACATTTATTTTCTGTACGATCGAGAAATAGTTATTTGTAATAGCTGGTTGCAGGCAAGGCATTTATTTTGTCCAGTGCCCATTCACGCTTTTTACAGGAAATCTAATTTTTAGGGGTGTAGCGTTTGTCAAACCCATCTTCCTGATCTAGGCAGTAAAGACCGACACTTTTGTTCTGGACTACTAAGCAATTTTAGGCATTTCACACCACGCAGCGGATAACGCAAAGCTTCCATATTCTCGTTATGTACAAATTTACTCCGGAAACGAAATTATGGACTCTAAATAAATATTGCCAACATAAATTATAATTTTTAAAATATAAACAGCATGATAATAATGAATTATTTTTAATAGCCTGACAATTGTTTTCTATGCGGTTCCAACATAACTATACGACGTGTGGCTATTAGGCAACCGGACTGAGCGCCGCGAATTTGTACACTTTATGAGGATAGAAGTGGTCGCAGGATAAGCATCCTTCATGCTTCCGGAGTAAACAACCCTCGGACCTTCTTTCGATGTTTAGTTTGCCTATATTTGTTTACGATAAAACTGCCGAGTCTTTTCACCGGGTCATTGCTAGCATAAAAAAAAAACGAGCAGCACACGAACATGAAATTTCTTTTAAAATAAAATAAAAAAATCCCCGAGAACATGGGATAAAAAATAAACGGGAAATTTGGAAGAACAACTTATGAATTCTGTATAGTGGATTACGTGATTGCTCACAATTTTCTCTCTGTTAAACGGTTTTCAGCAGACAATCTCATTCCTCTGCTCGAATATTCCCCCATGGTCTCCATATACAGCACACCATGTGACTTTTACCTGTTCCCCAAAGTTGTATGTGTATTACTTAACTGAACACATTCACAGTCTGGTAAGAAGNACCATGTGACTTTTACCTGTTCCCCAAAGTTGTATGTGTATTACTTAACTGAACACATTCACAGTCTGGTAAGAAGGCGAAAATAAATATGGCAGATCTGTTGAAAAGGGTGATAGTTGATGAGCTGCAACAATGCTTTGGGCAGTGAAATATATGTGTATGCATCTTTATGTACGTGTAGTTAGTACAGATATATGAGGGTAGTGCGTTGAAGGAGCTTAAAGATAAATTGTAATATTTTTGTATTATTCTGGCACTTAACCATCTCTTCCTAACCAGTTCAGTTTTTTAATAACCACATCTCGTTTACGTGATTTTTGTTACTCGTTTGAATCGCTGTCACAGCCTGTTGTTTCCAGGATAAGTTTGTAAACAATGTTAATGAATTCGTAAATATTGTTAACTGATTTACAATTATACTCAACTCATGTACTTCATATCTATGCGAAAAATTTTGAAATCTTGTTAATGGATTCGAACAATGTTATTTCTCAAACATAGGTACTAAAATAAAACTTACATTCGTATTTCGAGACAAGAACCATTGTGAAAATAAAAATTGCGTAAGCTTTCGCATACATCACAAGTCCGCAACCACATTTACAAACAAATACATAAGTTAGCATAAATCTACAAACCTACAAGGAAAAAACTGTTGGTAAAAATTTATTTCATGCAGTTTAGTTACCCAAACGATGCAGCAAGCAGCATATTTACCTGAAAAAAAGAGAAAAAAGCAATTAGATACACGACAGAAAAGAGTCAGAAACAAATTTGTTAACTTTAATAATTCTTGCTTATTACCATGAACTTCAGTATAATACAGGCAACTTTATTAAATGAACTTTCAATGTCAACCATACAGGCCCATTCATGGTAAAATCATTATACTAGTGGGAAACGCGGGTAAAACGTTTGCTTCTACATATAATATAAAGGCAAATTATATGTCCTTCACATACTACATTTAATTGATAAAAGTCATCTACTATTTTAGATATTAATTGTGTAACAGTACAAAGCTGTTACATTATGAATGCGATAGTATACACAAATGTGATCGTATCACAAAAGCCAGCCTCTTCGCATATGTATAAAACACACAAACCACCTCTGTGATTTCAGAAATTATAATTTAGACTGCGCCTTGGTTGCTTGGTTATTTATTGTAAAATATTAATTCGCACCATTTTTCTAATTAAACGTAGTAATCTGTAAAATTACTAATTATAAAATTTACTTAACACGTCAACAGGAAATAAGCATGATGACATAGCTGGACAATCTCCAGGATCCCCATCCTTCTTCACTAGGAAAGTGTCCAGTACGCAAACATATAATTAGTCATTCTGATGTATATTTAAACTTCTAGAAAATAACAATCCGAAATCTTAATATTTTCACATGTAAGACAGCACAACAGTCTTTAATTCAACGTCCCCTTGTTCCTCTTTTACCAAAGGTGCAGTTAATATTGGTAGTATTGTAGTCAAAATACCACTAACGTGAGGCGAAAATTCCGAAGAGCCTGCTGTTACAAACATTAGCGAAAAGTGAATGATAATTTTTCTGCAGTCGATTGCCACGCTAACAGACTAACTCTGCCTGTAAACATAATTTTCAAACGGAAGAGTTGAAAAAAAAAAANGCAGTCGATTGCCACGCTAACAGACTAACTCTGCCTGTAAACATAATTTTCAAACGGAAGAGTTGAAAAAAAAAATAAAAACTTAATCAATGTTCCTGAGCGTCTCAAACTGAAATAAATTTCCGAAATATTATTTTCGTANAAAAAAAAAATAAAAACTTAATCAATGTTCCTGAGCGTCTCAAACTGAAATAAATTTCCGAAATATTATTTTCGTATTATTTTACCAGCTATACGGTAAAAGTAATAATTTTTCCTTGGGTTTAAGGCATACGAGTTATCTCAAGTACTCAGGATCCAAGACGGAATGACTTGGCAAGAGAGATAACGGTTCAGATCTCTTTGGCTGCCCGGACACACGATCGGGTTCAAATCGTAAACGAAAAAGACGAGAGCTTTACGTCGCTCCGTCAGAAATGTTAAGTAGTCCCCTCACGAGTCGGATAAGAAGACAGCGCAACGTAAATCCACGGTACCCACCATCAGTTATTCCGACATACCCGTTGTCACGAACAGTTATTTTAAGTGTTTACCACCCCCTTAACTTTGATTCCACGTCGCACTGCAACAGTTTTGGATCGTCTCTTATGACGTATTGATCTCATCACTCGTGTCACGGCAGGTTACAAAACCAATACACAGAGGTTCGTAAATTCCCGTGGGCTTGAAATTTTGCTAAATGAAGTTTGCAGTCACAGCACTTTCGATCACATGGCGGATTCCATCGACTGCACTAAACTGCAGTGGCCGAGCACTCACTCCCGCGGCATGCACATTAAGTGCAGTTTTGCTGCGTGTCCCAATTCTGGATTGCAATGCACAAGCGCATACGGAGAGCAATTTGTGCTGCACTGTCCACGGAGTCAGTGTGGCAGTTAAATAGAGTGCACAACTATGACCGATTAACCGGCGCTAGTTTCAGGAAATTGTGTGGTAGTTGTACTTTCGTCGTTTTGAGAACGCACTAAGAGGGCGTCTGGAAACGCTTATAACCATAATAATAAACATAACATATAAATAATAATGATAAATCAATATCACTGAAGACACTATACGGGATAGATCTACATTAAGAGCATTAATCGAGAAAAATTAATTCGCGGATAACCCTTAAAACCCGAGCGAACAAAACCTCGACAGAAGAATGCAAGAAAAAATAACGAGAAGATGAATAGATTTTGGGAGAAGAAGAAAGCAAAAATATCTGCTAATTACACGCTAAGCTCGAATCAGTGGTATCAATCAATGAAATAACATTCACTGGAAGTCAGTTTATAAGCTACTGCCGACCGGCAAATCACGGAAATGAACTGGGGATAAAGTGACTAATGGCAGTGTAATTCTCGACATTCAGTGGGTAATCACAAATAAATCAGTGAAATTCAGCCATCATATTAATTAGCCATCAGGCACTGATTATCAGTGTCACTAGTTTCACTGATTTGGCTCAATTCTCACTGTTTCAGATTCAGAGTGTAAATTCACTCGAGCACCTTAGTTTGGGAGGGAGATATAATAATAATAATATCTCAGACAGACAGGATCCACGGTAGACGAGTGGATAGTGACCGGCCTCCCACCTAGATAATTCACATTTGGGTAAGTAATTTAATGGACGTTGTCGTTGTCCAGTGGGTTTTCTCGGACATCCCCCGATTTCCCCACAGCTGCATTCCAATACCGTTCCAACCTAGCGTTTCATTCCACTTGGGGCCGCGGTAGCTGAGTGGTTAGACAGCTCGCCTTCCACCAAGGCGAACCGAGTTCAATCCCCCCGGGTCACTCCAGATTCCCGCAAGTGGGAATCGTGCCGGACGATGCCGCTGGTCGGCGGGTTTCCTCGGGGATCTCCCGTTAACACTCACCCTTGCATTGCGTCGCTGCTCCGTTCTCACCTCATTTCACCCTCGTCCGCTCTCGAGAAAGACCTCGTTGTTAAGAGCAGCCCAAAATATCTGAACTCAACTCAGACGCGGAATAACCTTTGAGATTTTAATGCGAAACTGCGTTATACGAGGATTCGCAACACGCAGCTAAGTTTCTGCGTGGGATTGGCGGAGAACCGCAGGCGGCTTATCTTCCTCTCTGCGGATCGCGGTTTCAAGGACGCCAACACACCAGAGCTCCTCGGCCTGTTTCCATCCCTGTCTTCTCTGAACCACGTTATGTTTCATCCGCATTGCAGGCATGTTCCATGACTTGCCCAGCCAGGTGTGCAGCGTCAAAATAGTTTATCTCAGAAATTTCAGCGACGACACTTAGGGCGAAGAGAGTTCGTTTCTTATCAGATATACTTTTAAAGGAAAAATACAGTTGAATAGTAATATTTGTAACTGTAAAATGGTGTATTACTGTTTCAGTTAAGGAAGAAAGTAGTTATTATTTTTATTTCCACAAAAGTTAATAACTTAAATTTTTTTCTACTAATATTTTTATTTATATATTGTTTTTTGGTTGCATGTATTAAAACACACGTAGTAGTGTTATTTGTATAATATGAACCTACGTCATTCTTTCATTGGATTTCGACCATAAATAAGTAATTGTAGATATTTTTATTCCACCTGGGAATAAAATTTTCGCCCATAAATGGAAACAAAATGCTATGAAGAGTACCAGCATGGTTAAGATACTGGATCGGCGATACGCCGATGAAACAAATGCGTGAACTGTTCGCAGACATACTGTCCGCTGTTCGACTCACGTGTGGACGTATCAAGGAGAACAACGCACAAATCATGTGACACGAGAAAAGAAGTACATGTGTGAGTCATACTTCGGCAGGTTTTTTCTTTTCCATGTTTGTAGAGTTAGTACAGCGCCCGGCGACGGAAATTCGAATTGTAACCCGGAGAGGCAAATCATCCCTAAAGTGGAATGATGTTGAGATTTGGGCGGCTCTTGACAACGACGTCTTGAGAGCAGATATGGGTGAAATTAGGTGAAAATGGAGCAACGCGGGAATTCAAGAGCGGGGGGAAACGGGAGTCCCACGAGAAAACCCGCCAACCAGCGGCGTAGTCCGGTACGATTTCCACTTGCGAAAATCCGGGAGTGACCCAACCGGGGATTGAGCCCGGTTTGTCTTGGTTGGAGGCGAGCAGTCTAACCGCTCAGACACCGCAGCCCCTCCGCGACGGACCGTACTGAAAATACCATGCCATATAATACTTAATAATTCAGAGGCCAAACACCCGCTTATACCAAGAACTCCAAGCGCACACGCCAGTAAAATGGTGGAGCTGCATTCGTCAATCAGCGCCTGGTAACCTACTCGCCACCCGGAAGCCCAGCCAATAGGGAACCCTTCGTAGTATGCAGTAGCCAATGAGACAAACGGTCGTTCCCAGAGCCTGGCGCAGCCAATCAAAGAATAGGTACGCCCACATCAAAGGAACCGCCACGCCATTTCAAGGCCACGATATGCAACTACGTATGCGAAAATTTGTGGCAAATTAACATTTTCCAATCTCTAATACTGACACAGGAGATGGAAGCTAGCAGGTTTAACTGCAAACGCCGCTTTATTTTCCCTTCTAGCCTCTATGAAGGTTATAAACGCTCATGTTTATTGAGGCCTACAAGTTTATTAATAAGAGCCTAGTAAGTAAATATTCCTATCAGAGTGATGATTTTTCCATCGACCTACTTCTATCTCCAAAATCTGTACATGCTATTTATTGACGTGCAAGATTTTATAGCTAAAAGAAAAAAATTAAAAGCAAAGATCTGTTCAGACAACAGTATTAATTTTTCTGATAATGATAAAAATGAACTATTGGTGACACATCTTGTTACGCGACTTCCTAGTGAAGATGCCCAAGCAAGCTATAACTAAACGAATAGTGATCGGAATAATTGTCTACTTAGCGTTTAAAATGACATAACTCATAAAAAATAAATAAAAAATAATAGTAGTTCTACAAATACCTGATTTTTTTTTTACAAACGTTTACAGTGTAACCTTAGAACCACTGTACTGATTTTGCTGTTGTTATTATGTAACTAAGAGAGATCCTCGGACAGACCGAAAATATTCTGAGTACTTATTTATTTGGTATTCTTTAATACTTCTTGGCATTTTCGGGAAGTAAGCTGTTAATAATCAGAGAATTTTTTTTTTTACTTGCGTAGTTATGCTCACGCTATTTTGTGTGTGTGTAGCCGTGTATGTTATGATACTGACACAGCAAGGAGAATGAGAACTGTTAAGTAGTTAGCTCCAGCAGAGTATTAAATGAAGCCACCTTGTGGCCCAACAGCACCAAGTTGCGAAGCACGTATTCCATACCGACGGAGGAGAGACGCTGGGGCTTCAAAACCGGGGGAGCTGAAAAGAACAACCAGCTTGGAGCGCAGAAACCGCATGACGTCACACCGAGTCATCCGAACGCTTTGGGGGGTGAGAAGCGAGCTAGGATGCGGGCGGGCACTCCGTCCCCCCTCGCAGTTTGTCTGCCGGGATTAATCAACTTAATCTACCCCCACGAGCCATGTGTGCTGTGTCTCGCGCTCCAAGGAGTTCCTGCTCAAAACCCATTCCCCCTCCACGCACCCACCCACACCCGGTCCGAAGGATCTTACTTAATTATCTTCCTGCCTTGTGCACGAGGTCATAGCAACCCCCCCTCTACTCGCTCACCATAAAAGGAGAAACAGTAAGAGGGTGATGCGGAGCAGAAGGAAGGGTGGAGGAACGCCGCTGCAATATATTACGGCGTCATTGGAGAGCAAATCGGGAGTGGCATTCGGCGGTCTCTCCAGGGTCTACCGCCCCCAAGGGGGTGGCGGGTGTGACGGCAATCTACTCCCCACCCCTCTCTCTTCTTCGACCCACTGGTCGGCCGTCCACTATAAATCCCTCGTCTGACTCACACTGGCAGTGTGGGCAAGGCATTCCCCGCCAGCTTCATACGTTCCCTTCTAAAAATATAGGCGTTTATCTCCGCCCGGACTTGTCTGGCCGCGTAGAGGTGGATCGCCTTTCCAAGAGGAGAAGATAAAACACATCTGCATGATAAGTTTTTCCTTTTTGACGTTATTGTGTTTTGACCCCTTTTAGTCACAGATATAAGTATATAATTTTAGGCGTTGCAATGAGCAAACCTTTCGTATGGAACTGTACTAGTATAATTATAACGGCCTGTCGCATATCACGACGCATAGGCGCCTAGTACAAGGAGGCAAGCGATGCGGCCACCCCTCCACTTTTCAGCTAGCAGGGGCGTAGCCCCCTGGGTTTATAAACATTTATTTGTAACTACTTCAGTTTGTAATAATTATTCCAATCACGACAGTGGATTTGAGCTAAAGTGTTTCGGTGTACGACTATATATAGTCCATTCACGGTTTCTTCCCGTGCTTTGAAACAAACCTTTGAAAAAGTACCCTAGGAATTACATGTCAACCTGTTTTTTTAAATAACTTGTATACCACAAATATATAACTCCGTGATTAACTTTTTAAAGTATTGTATTCTCGAATAAATGAAACTTTAACTTAATACATTCTATAACTTGCAATTTTTTTTTTCTTATTCAATACGGATTTAAAAAAATGAGAGCAGCGGAGTGTTGGCAACGGCTAGTAAGAAAAATAGTTCACAGTTAAAGTATTGTTTTAACCTAGTTTTTTTTATGCTATTTGTAAAATGAACATTGGCTATTGAAATATTTAAATTCTTAGGTAGAACTGATGGAAATATATTTCATTGTTACAGTTTAAAATATCTGCGCAAGTTACTGTGCGTATGGCCCTAGTAACATGGTGGCTTTTTTTTTTGTGTGAGGTTGAAACGTGAATAGGTGGGGTGGAGCTTGTCGCTCTCTCTCTCTCTCTCTCTCTCTATCTCTCTCTCGCTCTCTCTCTCTCTCGTTCTCTCTGGGAGTTTGCGCGCTAGTAATAGCAGGGAAATCATACATGTTTTCAATTTTAGCCAATTTCATACTTATTTCAGCAAAAAAAAAGGTTTTTGAATTTGTAACTTAAAACTGAAACGAGATTTAAATTTTTGATTACGTATTAAAATACATTTATAAGTGATGGAGGGACGGTTACAGATCCGAAGTTGGCAGAAGTGGCGACTGACGACGTGATATGTCGTGTTGCTTGTGGCGGAAAACGAAGTGTTAATTTTTCTCCCTACGATGCGAAAGATACTTACAATTGCCACATCAAGTTTGTACACGTTGTGTTTTTTTTTTAAACGTACCTAGGCAAGTTACGATGCTGTGATAAATGTGTGATTTCACGGCAGGAATGAGTATACTGTAACGCGTGTCGTGACCGCTGTGCGTGAGAGTATTGTTGCCTTTACATTACGCTGGGCCAGTGTGTATGGTTGCAAATATTAGACGTGCAAAACGTCATTAGGAAATTAATTCTCTGAAAGTCACGTCTATTTATTTATCACAACTTTGAAACTTCACCCTAGATGTTTGAAACACAATTGTCTTAACGGCTTACGTTTCTGTGATTTAAACGTATGTTACAATCCCAGCAAAATACTAAGTCCAGAGAGAACATTTTAAATGAATAATTAAATAAACCTAGTAAAACTAAGTATATACGAAAATAAATATGAGCGGAATAAAACTTACGGTAGGCCTATTTGTGTGCGTGTTCGCCACTATCTTTTTAATTTGTCGCTGCTGAGTACAAAAAATAGGCGACACGAGTTACGTGTTTGAATTTACTGTATTTTCGTTGGACTGGCTGTTCCTTCGTTTAAATGTTTATTCCAAGTGAGGCCGTCTTGTTAACGAAATAACTCAACACATATCAGTAACAAGAGGTTAAATAATACAGTTCTTTCCCTTACAGTTGTAACAGGGTTAAACACAGTCGTGGGAAAATATTAACGTTTATTACGTGCAATGTGCTATGTGGTGTATAACAAATGTTAACAATGTAAAATAATAAACCGTAAGAACAACTATCGTCAATACAGAAATTGTTAAAAAGTCATAAAGTAGACCTAAATATGGTTATTGGCCTAAATTGTGAACATTCGTGCTAAATGGTTTTCGAAATATGACAGAATTCTTCGAACAACTGAAAACAGCAAACAAAACTTTTGTAAGTTAAAAAGTTGAAGTCACATGGCAGTGATTATATTTACATGAAGCGGAAGGATACTTAATCGGTAACCTAAAGTAGAACTTCAGCAGTGCTTCAGAAAAGTGTGAAGTAATCGTGAATGAACCATAATAGTTGGATTCTTTCTCGGAAAATAGGTAAACATATTCATAGACCCCCCCCCCCCCATGAAAGACAATCTAGGATAAAATTACGAAGCCTACGTTACTGTGGTGAAACAAAACAGAATGCATTAGGCTATGTATCAAAATAGCGAAAATAACATATATATAATATGCTTATGTGCGATAGAAGACGCATAATGGATAGAACCAGTGATTTTTTGCCAAACCTTTTAAGCACACGTTTAATTCCAATGCTATTTTCTCAAACAAGCAGTTTTCTATTTTGCCATGGCTCTGGTCTACAGGATTAACTGTTTCTCTTATTGGTCCCGGCATTCGGAATTCTGTTACTTAAGCAGTAACTCCCACCGATTCGCAGACAAGTAGTGGACAAGTGCTAAAACATAATTGGACCAATCAGAAACAGTCACTCCCATTCCGAATTCAAAACATACCTTGTCTCGAGAACTTTTAGCGAAACATCGTCGCCCCTAAAAATGAAGTAACGACGGAGAAAAGTAGCTGTATTTGTCGGATACCGGCATGGGGCTTAAAGAGGTACGTGAATAAACAATCAGATAAGTTGGATTTTATTATTGTTATTCCTAGTCACCCTGCATTTCTAAATTTGGTCTTTCATGAATCCAGAAATTACTACATCTTCTCCCTTTCCATATGGATTTGATGTTGTTTTGAAAGGCATAGACAATAAAACCACTAAGGGCTGTTCATAGTAAAGTAAGCAATTTTGAAATCAACCTTTGAAAATGTCACTATCCCTACCTGCATATACTTTACTAGGCACAATGACCAGCGTGCGCCCAGTAAGGTTCGTAAGGACGGGGAGAAAGTAGTTCCATACTTTAACCTTGAATTAAAAGTGTCAGGCAAACATTTGTGAATGTTGAAATTAATGCATTCGCTGCGTATTTTTTAAATTCATATAAGTGTAATAATTAGCAAATTTGTAAAATATTTACTTCTACAATAATTTCAGAGTTTCACTTGACCAACGCATTAATATGGCAACGTAACTTTTACATACGGCGGAAGAATAAGCAATGTGCATACCATTAGATCTTAAGCAGAACTTTCAAAAGTTCTCCGTTTACCATGAACCGTCTTTACATGATAGTACTTAATTAATATCTCAAGGAAGCAGCTTAGAGCTTGGAACCCGAAAACGGAGTAAGGACCTAATCATGTTCAGTCATTATTGAGTTACACGCTTGAATATTGAATTTAATAACCGTTTTAATGCGTGAGCCTACTTTCCGAAGGAAAGAAAGGCATCATGAGATTACTTGCCAGTCTGTGTGTGTGTTTGCGTATGTATATAGGTGTGTGTGTGTGTGTTTGCGTATGTATATAGGTGTGTGTGTGTGTGAGCGTGTGTATCCCTAGATATATCAGTAACTTCTCATGCGATAGGCAGAAGGTTGTATAATAAATTAAACCAGACGTTCATCATTTGACCGTCCATGTGACATTTGACAACATATAAAGCAGCAGACAATTGCACATAAAATTTGCACATCTGTTACGTAATTCATAAGGCGAAAATACCAAGAGCTTAAAAGTGTGTCGTTATACCGCAGAAGGAAATATTTAAAACCGTTGCTTCAGGGGTTGCAGCTCCCCAGCTTTTCAGGTTCTCGCTTCGAGGTTCTTTTTTAATTAGGAATGAGTGAGGCAATCACCTTTTATAACGCTACCGTGCGAGTGCTTGCTACCAGAACTTCCTGATTTATTTCTCAATAAATATAGCGTTTTCCGTATCCGGATGCGAGGGTTGGGCGAACAGTTTTCAAATCAACAAGGTTTATTCTCAGAGGATCCAAAGTAGTGCAGTCTATTTTTAGGTTCAGGCTGAAACTAATTTATTGGGAGCTTTTATCTCGGTTCATTTCCAGTGACAGCAAATTACTTACGATACTTTGGAGATATGCCCGAATTTACAGATGCTCAATTTACACAGATTTTTTTTTCATTTGTTCGAAAGAGTAAGCGGCTCAGAAATTTCAGTGTTGCGTTACTAAATGGGAATGGCCCCAACCGGCCATTTGTTAATATTAAGAAGACATAATTAAAAGTGATAAAATCTGTCTACTTAGCAAAGTTATCCTTATCGCTATGCCACAGGGTCCTTAATTTTGTAATTGTGCTGACGGTTCAACGGAAAATACCTTTGATATCATAAGCTAAATAAAGTCAGACATTAATTACTGGTGTTTGAAAAAGTTTACAGCATTTATAATGTTCAACTAACCTTAGTGTAGTTGCACTCATTGGTGCAGTGGTCTGAAAATCCAGCTCCATAAACGAAAATCCCTGATTTCTAGTCCTAGATAAGTTATGGCAATGAATATTTCCTTGCGGTGCGATTTTAATTTTGTGTAGTATGTAAGCCACTTTTGCTGTCTTTTAATTATAAAAATTCAGTTGTGAATAAGCCTGAATTCTAAATCGCCTATGAAGACTAACAAACNTAGGCGAACTGGGTTTGATTCCCAGCGTGGTCGCCCGCAGGTTTTCATATGTGGTAATAGTGCCGGACGATGCCGCTGGTCAGCGGGTTTTCTCGGGGATCTCCCGTTTCCCCCCCGCCCTTGCATTTCGGCGCAACTCCGTACTCACCTCGCTTCACCCTCATCGGCTCCCAAGACCTCGATGTTAAGAGCAGCCCAAATCGCTTCACTCACTCACATGGGGTGACGGTTCGCTTCAATAGCATAAATCTAAATAAAGCATATTTATTTTTTCCTGTGAAGATACAATTTAACTTAGTACAAAAAAAAACTAATACTCTGTCTGAGCTGACTTTAAAGGCAAATTTTCTCAATCAGAGTCAACGAAATTTTGGAATAAATAACATGCCGGAAAGTAATTTAGTTGAAGTTGTTGGAAATATGGAAAGTCATTTGCAGATTTTGGCAGAAACTACTAATGAGCAAATATGGTAAAATTCATATAAGCCATAACAGAATCTGGACAAAGTAGTACCGTTCAGAAATTTCTCGATCGTTTTCAAAACCTTATCAAAATATTACTTAGTATAATCTTGAATAATTTCGCTCGACAACAAAAAAATTATATTACAGAGTTCGTTAAAACACTGCCTTCGAAGACAGAGGTTCAGGGTTCGAATCCCGTAAGCTGTAGTTATGTAGAGGTTTTTGTTATACCCTCTGTGCCATGTAACTTAGCAATATTTTGACAGTTTGACGAAAGTAGCGCCAAGTGGAAGCTGTATGTTGTACCAAAACGCTGTCAGTTAATCCACTTGCCTATGTACTGTAATGATAAACAAATGTTAAGGTATTTTTAGACTGACAAGTCAAAAAAAAATTCGTAGGTTATAAAATTAAAAAAATAAAAACCTTACAAAAAATTAAATATTTGTTAACTCTTTTTTAATTTATCTGAGACAGCGAATTCGGGTTAACATTTTCGAGATGGTAATTGTAGTCCTTATCACACTTTGTACGTTACAGATAATATAACTAAAGTAATTCAGGGAACTTGCTTGAAAACGCACTTTCGTTCACCAACAACTCACCAACGACTATTGCAAAGCAGTAATTCTGCTATTACTGATACTAAACAGTTAGATTTGGAAATATGTGGCGTGGAATAACATAAGAATTGCTTAAAAACTACCCACGCGCGTCCCACTGTTCGTTTTATTAATACAGCATAGTAACAACACGAAAACAACAAGGAAATGGGTTTGCGGGAGAACCACATGGCGTGTAATAGACGTAGATGTAACGATTACCGGCCCAATATAAATTACTAGTAATCAAAATCGTTGTACATGGAAATACTTGTTACTATACAAATTATGCAGAGCTCGCGGAAAAAATTAATCCATTGGTATATGTTCGTAAATTTGTTACTTTACACAAGAAAACTATTTTTTTTTATGACTGGTAGTGCTTCGGGAGAAAGATGACAGATGGCGCGCCGTGGCATGGCAGGGCGTGTTCTGAGCCGAACGCGTTACTCAACAGGTAGCAGCACGTTTGCTGGTCTCTTGATCTCGTCTTTTTAAAAGTTGACTTTTCTTCTATTACAGGTTCGAAACGACACGAGTTTGAAATATATTTCGTCAATTTTTTCGAAAAAAATAATTCAACAATAACCTGCGATATTTCTGTAGGATTTTGGAATTAATATCAAGCACGTATGGAAAGCATGGATGGAGAGTCGGGATACGATGTGAAAAGTACTCCCAAGGTTGGAAGTTGCGTTTCATTTGGATACGGACTGTTTTATTGTGCATTTCATTTTGAAAACCTATACATTACTACTTTAGCGCGAATTTTATTTTGTAACACTAAAAACCGTTGTTTTGTGACCAAGTAAAATAAAAAATGTATTAATTAAACTAGAAACTTTTTCTTAATGCGTATTTGCTGCTTGTCTGATGTGCGTCGGCAGTGCACTCAGAATAGCCAAATTAATATTAATTTTTGTTTGTTCGTGCATCAGCTGATACAATATTTAGTAACTGGCACGTTGTTTGTTTTGTATACATTAATTTGCCACTCACTGACTGTCATGATCTTGCCACGTTATGTGAGACAGAGAGTAATTGTAGGCCAATTATGTGCATAACCGGTTCTCAATCAACCTTCCTGCAATATATGGAAGAGCAAAAAAGTAAGGTTCCGTGCAAAAGTACGTACAATTAACCAGTAAAATCCGTTTCCAGTAACAAACGATAATGATGTCCAGTTTTATAACTATTTGCTTGTCAACATAAAATAGTGTCAGAATGGACACAATTCCCTTTAATTTTTCAATAAAATTCAATCCGGAAATCTAGTCTTGATACACCCGGGAAAACTCGTTTACCATCTTGTATGTATTAAGACTCGTCTAGTAGAACAGAGATATTTTTACGTACTGATAAATTCTAGGTTTACTAATTTTTCGCTCAATAATATATATAAATATATGGAGGCCAAACGGATACATACTCCATGTGGAACAAATAGGAAATATTAGCACGTTATTCTTGCCACTACGACAGGATCATCATATATTGGAAGAATGCGGCGAAGGAGGAGCCAACAACAGCCAAGGACTTCAAGAAACTCAAAATTATTTTCTGCATTTGTAGCATGATACATAATTTTTCGTTTTTGTACGAAATAATACTTAGTTTTCCCTGTCATCAAAACGTCACCAAGAATATTTTCTTCAAAATTCGTGTTAATCACCCGTATTTGACTTTTAAATATTGAGATTACATTGTAAGTAAAAATAGCCAGAAATTAAAACATTACCGCACAAATAGTTTTTTGAACCCTTCACGAATCAAGATTTTAAGTTAAAATCCCCAGAGTAAACCTGCATTACGGTTGGAATTTTGTTAGAAAGGTTGGCTATATGTTGGGCTGGAACAAACACAAAAATACAACGTTGGCGTAATGTTGCAAGGCAACGAAAATTTTCTGCCACGAAAATATTATGAGCTATCTTAGCGCCCTTCAGACAATGATGACATTGCAACAGTAAATACGAGAACATATTGAAAGAGTAATTTTTTTAAACATTGAACTGGATGGTTGATGGTTGGTTACAAGTTCTTAAACATTCTGTTAGTGATTGGTATGCATTGTTCTGTTGGGACAGCATTAAACAACCAACGCATTATGTCAAATTGTTGAACAAACGTTCTGATGATAAACAATGGCCCTTTCCTATTTTGAAAACTACGGAAATTTTTCACGACCTGAAATCCTTTCTCTCTGAAACATCATTAGTTGGTTATATGTCTGACAATGTTAGGAACAATGTTGGCCTAACTTACTGTTAAGTTAGGCCAACATCATGTAACCAATATTATGCCAACAGTATAAATTACTATAAATATTTATAATGGCATTAAAAAATAATTTAGTATGTTTTCTTACCAGATATGGTTTTAACAGTGTGTTAAGTAGCATCTAAGAGCTTACCGCATAACCCTGGTGTCCGGGTGTGAAAATAATTCAGTTTATGCAAATAAAATAAAATGTTTGCCTTGTAAGCAAGAGAATATTATTAATTTGTAATTATTTTGAGAACTGTCGGGCGTACGAGTGATGTATAAAAATTTCTTATTGCGCTGCTTTCTTCCCCTAAGCACGTGGCGTCTAGCTAGAATGAAATAACGCCACGCGAGTCGACTTCCCTTTGACTGACACCAAGCGCGGGAAAAATGCTTAATACTTGCAAATGCGCCAGAATATTGTCTGATTCTTAATTGCAGAGCCAGTTAAGTAATAAAAAATTACTGTTCTGTCGCACTAAAAAAAACCTTAATGAGCTCTGGCTTACATAAAACATATTACCCTTTTCTGACATACATACATTACAAAACACAAATTTTCATACTATTTGCATGAAAAAAAAACGAGACAATCAAACATAAAGTCACCTTTGAGAATAGAATATTAACCACTTTAAATGCTACACAATACATAAAACTTACATTTGGTGTTTAGAAAAACTGTAACTTTATTGCAGAAGATGTACGTGGCAAAGTGTGAATTCATTGGTGAAATAAAATTTAATTGGTAGAGAAAAATCCATAAATATGAAAAGGATCTATAAACTTTTGCTGTCTTTTAATTATAAAAATTCAGTTGTGAATAAGCCTGAATTCTAAATCGCCTATGAAGACTAACAANACTTTTGCTGTCTTTTAATTATAAAAATTCAGTTGTGAATAAGCCTGAATTCTAAATCGCCTATGAAGACTAACAAACAAAATTGGCAATTTACGTGAGAAATTAATGCTCGACTGACTCATTTCTGTTTCAACAATTACTCTTATTGGAATGTTCATAAATTATGCACAGCTATAGAGCAAGATATCTTTATCCACTAGCTTCTGGTTACTGTCCGATCAAACATTACGGCCCTTGTCAATTTCAGAAAAATAAATTAAAAACCAAATGTCTCTCATGAAATTCCAAATAATTTAGCGATCGAAACAGTTCAAACATATTGCAGCACACACATGTAAAAGCCATTTAAGATTATAGTACCATACCCGACGTAGGTCATACTTAATTCAGTTTGTTTGGTGACTGCAGAAAACGTAGTTGAAGCACTTCAAGTTCTGGGTGCAATGCGTTCTTGGGCTCTTCATATCATGCCCCGCATATTTAATACAACTAGGAGCCTCTCTTAACACCTTTTGTACCATTACGATGGGCGGTAAGTACAAAATTAAAAGAATCCTTGTAGACAAAACTTTTATGTTGTACGGCTTGTCATGGCGTCTGATGAGAGAGTAATTACCAACGGGGTTCACGGGGGCGCTAATTAAAACTGAAAATGCAAAAAAATAAAAATATTTCCTGGTATGTCAGTCTTATCAGTTCTGTAAATTAATGCATTCCTCCACGGTGAAAACTGCTTGATTAAACCAGGTAAATTGCAAAGAGAAAACGGTGGCAAAATAATTAGCTCTTCCAAAGCTAATGGAGCTAAGTTCATGAAACAAAATGATTGAAATAAGTAGAACTATAAAATATAAACAAACCAAAATAAATAAATAAAATTTAGAGGTGATGTTCTGAATTACAATTCTAGACATGCGTGAGGGTAGGGGCTTTAAAAAAAATACGTTTCAAAATTAATAAACATTCAACTCAAAAGAATTACTTCCTGGGTCATGTGTTGGTTGCTAGTTGTAAAACCTACTGTCGGCATTTGGTATGCATACTTTCATTGAGGCAACACTGTTCAACCATTGTAATGTCACTAGTAAAAATATCGTTTCAAATGTAAGAAACATTAATTTTCGTAGAATGTGGACAATGTTGTAAGCATAACAGTTGGTGATGGGTACTTCTTGTTATGTTGGGTCAAAATTGCGTTACAAATATCATGTCAGCATGATATATTATTAATATGTTCTCAATAAAAAATGTATACAATTCCTTTCATTTGCTTGATTGTAGAGGATTTTTTTTAGAGCGGCGATAGTTTAAAAATAAACAGTCTATAGTTTGCTGTGTGTTAATTACTAGATGGAAAAATGCTGTTGTAACTGGTGGGTATTCGTATATTTTGCCAACACTTCCATCTTGTGGAATCTGCTTGGTAACGTTCAAAGTATGTTGTATTGGAATCCAAATATTTGCACAATTTTTTTGGAATCAAATTATAAATTAAATTTTGTTACATTATTATTTCCTGGCTCAATTCTAGATTATATTACGACTTTCTTTGCGGGAAGTTTAAATGCATGAATGTAAACCAAATTCTTACAGAAAAGAAAATTATATATATATATATCTTACTAGGCATTACCAACATTCCTATTTTCTCTCTGGTTTTATTCGTATTAATTATAAATGTAAATATGAATACAATTTATCTATAAAGTATAATTGAAACTACAATTTAACCAATTAAGATACTCTTATGTTAAGGTGGCCGCCTGGGTCCACCGAACGGAGTGCAGAGCTCCAGCAGAAAACGTATTATTATATAACCGTCCAACGTATTTGAGTCAGGTCTGCTTACGAATAGACGTAACGTATTTGAGTCAGGTCTGCTTACGAATAGACGTAACGTATTTGAGTCAGGTCTGCTTACGAATAGACGTAACGTATTTGAGTCAGGTCTGCTTACGAATAGACGTAACGTATTTGAGTCAGGTCTGCTTACGAATAGACGTAACGTATTTGAGTCAGGTCTGCTTACGAATAGACGTAACGTATTTGAGTCAGGTCTGCTTACGAATAGACGTAACGTATTTGAGTCAGGTCTGCTTACGAATAGACGTAACGTATTTGAGTCAGGTCTGCTTACGAATAGACGTAACGTATTTGAGTCAGGTCTGCTTACGAATAGACGTAACGTGTTTGAGTCAGGTCTGCTTACGAATAGACGTAACGTGTCTGTTTATGTTTTTCAGTTCCTCCATTTCTCTCTAAAGCAAGTTTCTGTGACAGTGAAAATCGCTCAAACGGGTATTTTCACGGTCATTTTAAGATATAAACATTCCGGTACAAAACATTAAAAAAGGAATAGCGACGTGCATAAAAGCTACATTAATATCATTACGTCATAAAATGGCAGCGTAATCCGTTGAAAGTCTCATAGAGGCGCGCGTTATCGACGGCAAGGCTGCACACCAGTTAAGTACTTTGCGCGTAAGAGGCTATGAGAGAGTTGATGCGCATGTCTCAGTCGCTCCTAGGTCCCCCGCGCTTTTAGGCCTCATATGTGCAAAAATTTCTTCAACCAGGCGGACACCTTAACGGAAGTGTAAAATGCGCGTGACATGTGATATATTTAGGAAACAACCAAACAGGTCATTTTCAAAGGTTTGATTTAAAAAGCGCGAAGAAAGCGCGGACAGACTTTGAGCGTGGAGTATATTATAAAATGTAATGCCCCGCAGTTCGCTGCATTTTCAGCCGTGTATTTGCTTTCTTGGAACCCGTTTGCGTACGCGCCAGCCGCTAAACTTGCGTCGCTCCCGGGACGAGGGTCTGGTGCGAGTAGCTTGTCTCGTCTCATTAATTGTGCAACACGCGAGTCTGGCTAACAACATAAATTAAGAACCTGAGAGAGGAGGGAGGGAGAGTGAGTGAGAGAGAGAGAGACGGGGAAAGCAGCTACAATATTCCGCAGACGCTCGCACCGCGACGAGAAGCGGAAGAGGGTGAGGAAGACGCTCGACGTCTAGACGCCTTTCGGAGCGTGTGACGGCAATAACGAAGAGACCGACCCTTTCTCTCGCGGAAAACGCGCATGAGCAATTTGTCAAAGTGGGGAAAGAGGCAACGCCATTATTTTTAGTTGGATTAAAATTACCTGGCATTTCAACAGGGAGGTAACAAAAAAAAAAATTACCAACACGCTTTGCGGAAGGTTTTTCAATTATCGTTCGCAGGAACTCGTCGGAGTGGAGAGACTTCATTTGCAAACTCGAAAAAGCATGCATGGTTAGCATTTATGTTTTTAATTATTATTACCGCAGACACAATGTTGAGATGCTCACGAAGTTTGTTCGCTCGTGCGAAAACAGAAAGTCGTCTACATAACTTTTCCTACTCCCTTGAGAAATATGAATAACATTTTATCTTCATCTGGACGAGTGAGACTGTTGTAATAATTTCTCCACGACATCGCTTTAAAAAAAAAAACAATAAACAGGTAGCACTAGTTCCGAAATGAGCTTTTGCATACTGCCGTGAAAACCCACGATAAAAAAAACATTTTTCATTTAACATCTGTAACATATTCACGTAGTCGCTGGAAATGTAAAAATTATAATATGAAAGCGTGTATTATTAACACGAACATCATAAATAATGCAATTAAATGGAAAATAAAATAAAAATAAAAAACAGAGCCGCAAACGTTTCTAGATCAAAACCGTGGGTAAAACTTGCATGTATGCGTCTTTTTTATACTTTCTATTTTCTTTATAATGCTACACTTGGATGAAGCTCTCCCTAAACAAGCCTCCCGTAAAGAGAGATGGCGTTCATTAGCAATTTAAAAAACAGTGATCGAACTTGTAGAATTTACGCACGTATGTTTGCCAAGTCGAACGTAATGCATTTATGCATGAACGAGTGCGCTATATGAACTGTTTTCATGCTAAACTGTTGTATAGTAGTTGAGAGTTTGTTCCCGAGAAAGTGCATCTTCTGTTTGAAATTGTCCTGGACAGGTTACAGTACGCGTACAGATCTTGCGTTTCCGAGACATTCAGGCAGCGGGTGCTAAGGGCAAAACAGCTGTCAGCATTATATTCCACATCGTCTCTACACACAACACACTTGATCTGTTCGNTAAATTGTCCTGGACAGGTTACAGTACGCGTACAGATCTTGCGTTTCCGAGACATTCAGGCAAGCGGGTGCTAAGGGCAAAACAGCTGTCAGCATTATATTCCACATCGTCTCTACACACAACACACTTGATCTGTTCGCGAATTTTTTTCGTCGCGCAGCACGTGACCGCAAATGGACCGCGGTGGTGTAGTGGTTAGACTACTCGCCTCCCACCTCGGCGAACCGGGTTCGATTCTCGGCGGGGTCGCTCCCGGATACTCGCATGTGAAAATCTTGTCGGACAACGCCTCTGGTCGGCAGGTTTTCTCAGGGATATCCCGTTTCTCCCGCCCTTTCATTCTGGTGCTGCTCCGTGCCCACCCCACTTCACTCTCATCGGCTCTCAAGACCTCGACGTCAAGAGCAGCCCAAAACTTTTCACTCCACTTCGTTCTAATCGCTGTAGGTAGACCATAACTGTTTTGTAACCCGTGTTTCTGGTATAGGTTATCATTGGTTCGTATTGCTACAGCCGAACATGGAACCTATAATTCATTGGTTGTGACAACGAAACCACTCTTAAGTCGCGTTAATTACATCACTAATTATTAAATATATTGTTTGGAACACTTCAAACCGTAATTTAAAGTGGACATGGGAGGGTTATTGCTTGGCACACAAATATGTCACATTAAAGCGTTTATTCGTTGGCGCAGCACTACCGCGGGTGTGTCAAATATAAAACGGTGCAGTGACAATCAAATAATAACGTGCAATTTTCACGTATCAAATTGGTGGAGCGAATCTCCGTCCTTCTCTCTTAGAACCACAAGCGCAGTAAGGCAACGGGTGCATGAAAATGCCAAACGTTGAATCTCAAAATCAGTAAATGGTTGACTGGTAGATAGTTGTACATGTATTCAGCTTAAATTTTTTGATAATAACATCACTAATTTATGAACTTTCGCATCATCACAAAATTCTTCCAAGCATTAAAATAAAATGCGGGGTTGTCGCATGACAACTTATGCCAAAATGTACTTACCTTCGCGACTATACGGGAATGCGTGTGGGCGTTAAAACGGCGACAATGCATTTAAAAACATGTATAAATATCGACCTTGTAGCCCGTTCTTACAGGCCCAAATATTCCTTGACGTACCACAAGATACAAATACTAGTTAAATGATTAGGAAATATAATTTTTTTAACTATTTTGATTTTTAAATTTTTACCCAGCAAAATGCTTGGGATAAAGTGGAAAAATTTTCCTCTTGATCGCTTTGTTTATTAATTGATAATTGTTGGACGCTCAAACGTTAGACAGCCTCGTCTACTGTAATTCTTAACCATTTTTAAAGAGAACAAGATTACGATTTGCATGATACCGTACTTACTATTATCTGTTCAGTGGATGACACGTTATTTTAGAGAGACAAATTTTATATGTTATAACGGATATAATAGCCTCCTTTTATTGCGATTATCGCATACACAAATTTACCACCGGTAATTAAATTTTCCGTAATTTTTTTTGTTTGTAAGCTCATTAGCGCATTATGACTTCCTGTTAACAACACCGTTAACAGAGTCGTAAATAAGCTCAAGGCACTGCAGTAATCGTTTTCACCAGCCGTAATTTTATGTCGTAATTAAGTGTATTTTTAATTACGATGATTCTTCGTTTTTTCTTTTTTCTTTTTTAGCTTTGTAAAAATTATTGCCGTAGCTTTTTCTTTTTTCTTTAATAGACACTTTTATGCCTGGAACTCGATAACAAAATTAATTCTAATATATGAATAAAAGTCTACACGTTGGGGACTTTCGGTACCTGAGAGTTATAAAATTAATTTTAGTTCCGTAAGACAGACATGCATCAAACGTATAACACGTTTGACATTGTTCTTTTGTATAAGTAGGTGCAGTATTTTTATGATACTCTTTGCTATAATAAACTTATTTCCAAAAAAATTGTCCCGCGAGATTTTTTATTTGTTACTCTTTTATAAAAAAAATCTTTTTTGAAAGGCGAAGGTTGTAACACGAACAATGTACTCATTACATCACATGTCCTCACAAAGATCCGCAGAAGGAAACACAAATATTTTACGTTTTACTGCGGTAGTAGGCAAGGCTTTTACATTATTAGCATCCCTGAGCACTAAAGAATGCTGTAATTAAATAACATTTTGCTTTCATGTTATAAATTTGGTCTGCAGTACAGTAGAGTTTCTAAGATGTTGAATATTTATAACTCGCATGACAACTATTCGTCCGACTAGACACGAAAAACATAAAGCAGATGTGTCGAAAGAAACGTGGAGCAGAAATAAAATTCATGCGAAATTAGTACGGTTCGTATTTTAAAGCCCGGCGAGATATCCTGACTTAAGAGGCCTCCATAGTTCCCAAATGGGTATCATTGTAAGCAGTTGTGTCTATTAATAATTAAAAAAAAAATATCGAATGTTTTAATGTATATCGTGTTTTAGGACAGAAATAAAAGTCAATATTTTTTTCCAATCTATACATTTGCTTATTGAAAAATACATGTGGTTGTTGAAAAGTCCCAAAGTCAGCAAAACTCGCTCATGAAAGCCTCTGTTTACGATATTTATTCTTCTGAAAATAAGTGTTTTATACTACACTGGAGAGCCAAAAAAACTGGTATATGCGTGCGTATGCAAATAACAGAGGTATGGAACCAATCAGAGTAACGTGATGCGGTCGGCAGCGCCTATATAAGACAACAAGCGTCTGGCAAAGTTGCTACTGCGCACGAGAGATGGGACATAGCATCTCCAAGGTGGCGATAACATTTGGATTTTCGCGTACTACCATTTCACGAGTGTACCGTGAATATCGGGAATCCGGTAAAACACCAAATATTTGACATAGCTGCGGCCGGAAAAAGATCGTGAACGAACGGGACAAACAACGACTGACTAGAATCATTAAACGTGACAGACGTGCAACCCTTTCTCAAATTGGCGCAGATTTCAATGCTGGGGCATCAACAGGTGCCAGTGTGCGAACTATTCAACGGACCATCATTGCTATGGGCTTTCGGAGTCGAAGACCCACTCGTGTACCGTTGTTGACTTCACGACACAAAGATTTACGCCTCGCCTTGGCCCGCCAACACCGCCATTGGACTGCTGATGACTGGAAACACGTTGCCCGGTCTGACGAGTCTCGTTTCCAATTATATCGGGCGGATGGATGTGTACGGGTATGGAGACATCCTCATGAATCCATGGACCCTACATGTCAACACGGGACTGTTCAAGCTGGTGGAGGCTCTGTCATGATATGGGGCGTTTGCAGTTGACATGAAATGGGACCCCTGATACGTCTAGTTACGACTCTGACAGGTGACAGATACGTAAGCATCCTGTCTGATCACCTGCATCCATTCATGTCCATTCTGCATTCCGACGGACGTGGACAATTCCAGCAGGACAATGCGACACCCCACCACACGTCGAGAGTTGCTGCCGAGTGGTTCCAGGAACACTCTTATGATTTTAGAGACTTCCATTGGCCACCTAAATCACCAGAAATGAACATTATTGAGCATATCTGGGACGCCTTGCAACGTGCTGTTCAGAAGAGATCTCCACGGCCTTGCACTCGTATGGATTTGTGGACTGCCCTGCAGGATTCGTGGTGTGAATTGCCTCTTGCATACCTTCGTACATTAGTCGAGTCCATGCCACGTCGTATTGCGGCACTTCTGCGTGCTCGCGGGGGCCCTACACGATATTAGGCAGGTGTATCAGTTTTTTTGGCTCTTCAGTGTACAGCGACAACGCTGTAAGTTTTCTGCACAGATTGCAGTATTATAATCCTGTAGTCACTGCTTCAAATTCTGAGAAACAGGACAGACGCGAAGCTTGCTTGTGCTATTTTCCAACGCCGTCGAGATGCTTCATTATATCAGGACGTGAACTCGAAGCGCTTAATTTTTTTTTTACTCGGAAGGCCCCTTGAAACTGCAAGTTGATTATCCAGAGGAAAAACATTAAATTATAAGCACGCTATATCTTTTTATCAGTTACAGAATCCACATATATGATTATGAGATTATAGCAAAACAAATGTGTTGAAATAAGTAGCGATTTGAGCACGTGTAAAATACATGTTAACACCTAAAAGTAGCTTATACATTGGAGAGCAGATATTCTGTTGCTCTGTTACACAAACAGCAATCTGTCGCAAATTCTGACGTGCCAGTAGCTGGCTAACAGTGTTACCCACGAAAAAGTAATGCCCGTATTGCTGCTATTTCCAGGCCGCGAAAAACATTCGTCATGAATTGACGTATTCTCCAGCATGCCGAAAATAAACTAGTATTCTCGCGATAAATTATTATGGCGTTAAGGGGCATCAGTCCCCGCCATTTTGAATTTACACTATTTTTGCCGTAAGTTCCATTTAAGAATGTTTAACGAAATTTTTCGCACGGCATGGCATAAATAATAGCTCCTTAAGCTTAATTAAAATACTGCATCCCTACAGAATTCATTATTTTTTGAGTAGTGATTGCCAGCAAGAAATAAATAATTATTTCTTGCTGGCGGTTACAGAGATGATTCTGGCAACAGTAGTCTAGCAATACATATTTCAGAACGCGTACAATGTAATGCCCTATGCTTTGCCGACGCCCAAAATAAAATACAAAATCTGTGATGCGAGTTATGGCGAAATTCCGAAAATCCAAGATGGCGGGGATTGATGGTCGATTTCTTTACAACATCTAAGGGGCAGGTGAAGAGATTTGGGCGGCTCTTAACATTGAAGTCTTGAGAGCGGATGAGGGGTAGCGAGGTTAGTCTGCAGCAGCCCTGGAATGCAAGGGCGGGGGAAACGGGAGATCCCCGAGAAAACCCACTGACCAGCGACATTGTCCGGCACTATAAGAAAACTGTGTATCACGGTAACATACAATATTTCGCAAGAGTTGATGGGTGGGTGCCTAAAAATTGACTAAGTATTCTTGCAAGGATTTTACTTCTGTACTATTAAGTTTTGCTCTGTGGCACGTTTGTGATTCGCGAGCAGCTAATTAAAACGCGTAAAAATTAAAACAATAAGCTAAAGTGTTCTGAAATAGAGCCTAACAGGAACTCTTCTCGCGGAACTCGGTTACTTTGATGATAATGCTAAATTTTACAAGTGGCGGGAGGACACTTGGCGCGGGCTAAAAGAGAAAAGCAAGGAAAGCTTTCAGAAGTGTTCAGTTTACACGGCTATTTTTTATCTTGAAAGCGCAAGAAGTCCAGTTGTTTCAAATAACCGTTCGCACGCGCGCAAGCGGCGACCTGGGAACAGGCGAAGGACAAAGCTGGCCACAGTCTGAGAGACCCCAACAACGTCGCCCATTTTAAGCCGACGCTCGCCCCGTCTCGCCCCCAGGAATTCGGAACGCCCTCACGTGTGTGATTAAAATTCCTGCCGGCGACGCGGGGCATGCTTCCGGCACTTGTTAACACCTCCCAGTTCTTGTCGACTCGCTCGGCAGGGATATTACACACCCGGAACACCACTAACAGCGTGCTCTGAGGAGGAATTTCGGAAAAGTAAGCTTCTGTGGATGTTATGTTCAGGACTGCTCAATGCTTGGATACTTACTGACAAGCTGGGTAGACCTACTATCTGGCCGTTGCTATTTCATATGACTGACGGTTTTTTTTAACAGGTGAGGGAGGGATGTTATAAGTAACTGACCATAACGTTCAATCCAATAGTACTTCTACTAAGTTATTCTTGCTTATAGTCTATTCGCGGTTTCCCGTAATTTTTTAATCAAACCTTTGAAAATTCACCCCACATATTACGTGCTTGGTTGCATCCCAAATATGTAATGCATCACAAGCGTGTTTATACTTGTTTTAACATATATGTAGCTTACTTTTGGTTGAACTGAATTTGTACTTATATTTTATCTATGAATTATAATATTTAATTTATAATTAGCATGAATAAAAAAGGGACAAAATAGGTGTGGCGGTAATAAATAGTAAGAAATAGTTATTATGCAAAATGATATTAAACTGGCTGCGCACGAAAGCGGTGCGTTGTCCCTTTGGTGTAATTTTCTAAACTTTCAAAGCCCTGCTTAAGATCTGCTTGTATGCATATAGTATATCCTATACACCATACGTAAAATTAATATAGCCGTGGGCCTGAGCACTTAATTCATGCGTCGGCCAAGTTAAATAGAGAAATTATTATAAAAGTAAAATATTTTACAAATTTCTCGGTTCTGATACTTTTGTGGATTAACAAAGCAGACAGCAAAATAAATAATTTCAGTATTGGAACTACTTTCCTTTCGTCGTTGCCAAATTTACTGGGCGCGTGCCAGTCGGTGTGTTCGTTGGCAATACGTGCAGACAAGTGGAAGTAACATTTTTCAAACACAGATTTCAAAAGTCTTCAACTCGCCGTGAACTTGAGCGTGCGCCGTGGGGGAATTCGGGAGAACGAGGTTTCAATGGCGGGTTACGTCTTCAGGTCTGCCGAAAGCTGGGATTTTCACTCGATGGTCATGCATCCTAATGCCACAGAAGACTTGAGACGATACATTACACACAGAAAGAGCTTACTTGTGCTAGGCGGTGGGCTGCAAATGGCTTGTCAACCTCGTGGAAGTGTCGCGTCGCAATCGCGGCGAGCACCACTGCAAAAGATATCGGCTCCTGTTTCCCGCAGTACTTCTCTGGCTAGCATCATGTTGCTTCGGCAATTTATACATCTTACGTTTTCTCTTCCACGGTATCCAATGCTTTCGTTGTAATCGTTTTCCTTATAAATTTCTATAAACACAGTCGGGGATTGGACATGATTGCTTCGTTTGGACTAAACTAAAGAAATATTGAACCGGAAAGTGTCAAAAAATATACGAATATTCCCAAAAAAAAAAAAAAAACATTTCTATTAAAAATGGAAATAACCTAAATATAAAAATCGCACTATTTTTAATACGATCTTAAATTGCAGCATTGTCCAATGATCGGTTATTAGAAAAAATTTGCCAAAGTGTATGGTGTAGAATTTTAGAAGCGGAGATGAATACTATTATCGTCTATTCACGGTTTCTTCACACTTTTTGAATCAGACTTAAAAAAAAACACCCCATGTATGAGGTGTTTGGTTGTTTCCTAAATATGTCATGTATCACAAGCGTTTTATACTTCTGTTAACATAAAGGTACCTTATTTTTGGTTACATTGAACTTTAACTTACATTCTGTCTATCAATTATAATATCACATTTATAATTATTAAGAATAAAATAAGGAATAAAATAGGCATATTGGTAAAGTCTAGCAATAAATATTTCTTATGCAAAATATTATATAACTGTGTGCACAAAAATGGTGTAATTTTCTGGACTTAGTAAAACTTTACTTGCATGAGGCGGAGGAATATCCTGGAAGTAGAACTTTAGCAGGGTTTCAGAAAAGTTGGAAGTAACCGAGTCATTTCCCTTGCCCTCCCCCTCGGGCTTGCGTAGCGCAGCGCTTCAAGGGCATCACTAATAACCGGAGAAGCGCGCGCCGAGTTACAAACGGGCCGCTACGTGAGATTGACGCGTGCCGCGATAAGGCTATCTGGACTCGTGTCACTTTCATCCTTGGAAGATTGAATGCCTTGGGATAGTCGCTCCTCGAATTTTCTGGTCAACGCCGCACATTCTCCTCAGCGCGAGGCGGGGTGCGAAGAATCTTCTGGGCACGCCAACTGAGCTATATAAGCAGTGGCGTGACTCTGTGTCGAGAGATTCTTAGAGTCGTGGACTGTCATTAGCGCCAGGTGTGTGGCACCACTGGAGCGACGAGCGACGACAGTGACCAGCGAGTATAATCTGCGAGCATCAGTAGTAATAGTAGAAGAGACACACACACACACATATATATATATATATATATATATATATATATAGAGAGAGAGAGAGAGAGAGAGAGAGAGAGAGAGAGAGAAAGACTGACTTGCTGGATTGTCGGAAAGTAGGACTCATGCGTGAGTGGTAGACATTAAAAATGGTGTTAATATATAACAGTGAAAATTTTGGGTGTTTACGTGTAAATAATAATTGAGAATTTAGTGACAGTATCTAGTATAAAAACAGTGATAACGATTTAAATTATAATTGAGATTGGCGTTAAATATTGAGCTCACAGATAGCACAATACGTGAAATAGTAGACATAGACACTCTTTGTAAACAATAGCTGCGTGTATTTTTATAACGTTTTAAAAAAATTAAGAAATTGAATTGAGACAACTATCCCTCACGAGCTCGGCCAGGCCTCTGGCGACTTGGAACAATAGGCCTACTTTTTAAAAACAAACAAGTGAAACAGCCGTTTATACCACAAAATCCAGCTGCACACCCAGCAAAACGGCGTCACTGACCAGCCACATGCCGAGATGCCACCGTTCGCCAATCGGCACCTGGTAACTTACTTGCCAGCTGGAAGCCCAGCCAATAGGGAATCTTTTTGCAGCACGCAGTAGCCAGTCATACACGACGCCACCCGTTCGCAGAGCCTCGCGCAATCAGTGAATGGGCACCAACCACGTGGAAGGAACCACACAGACATTTCGCCTTTGTTTACTTACCTGTACTGTGCTAATCCGTCCAGCTCATGCGTTCGTTATTTGCGCGCTAACTGCCACCAAGGCGTCCCGATATCGATTCCTGACTTCGTCACGCCTAGACTTTTGCATGTGAGAAACACGGTGGACGTTGCCATTGGCAGATGATTTTCTAATAGTACTCCTGTTCTCCCCCCCCCCCCNGGTGTTTCATCTCAAGACCTTATTCTATAGCACCTTTCCAGGGACGACGAACTCCTTCGGATATATCCTTGAAAACCCGTTTCCCGAACGTTGTCACCCTTGTTCTAGGGTGCATCCTCCAAAGCATTATTATTATTTATCATTATTTGTGTTGGTTTCCGTTTACTCGTTCTATTTATATAATATGTGCATAGGCCTATAAATATGTAGGCTGTGTTTTAATGCCTACCGACTCTGGACATTTTTGCGACTGTTTGGTTGGAACTTTAAATACAATTATTATTATTACTATTATTATGTACGAGAAGGCCGGATCTGTGTGGTTCGCGGCCAACATCGGGCATGATTCTATTCATGAGCACGGTGTTGTGTCGTCGACTTTGCCGTTTCTAAAAAATACAGTTTCTTACTTTGATATTTGAGTATATTTGACAAACTTTACAGCATCGAGAAACAAACGTGGTAATAAAAATGCGGCTATGAAGCATCGTGATGGTGTGATCTGGCATTTATTAAACAAAACATTCGAAAAACAAGTCTATTTTGCATCCGACGACATTTCTTGTTTTCACAAAGGCAAATAATTTATTAGGTAAAATAAAAAATTCGCACCAAAAAATTGAACGTTATCGGTACCGGGAACCAGTACTTGCTTTGATTACTTTAAACCTAGGCTGTTCGAATAACAGAAAACAGGGTACGTACGTAGGAAATATAAAAAACGAAAAGGAGAACGTTATTTAAATAGCCCTTGGCGCCTTTTGATATATAGGGTAGGTATGTATTTTGAGTGTTGGATGAAGAATAACGCTGACTGACTTTTTGTCGTGTTTAGGATAAGAAATTGGCATCGTAATTTTGCCTTATTTGGTTGCGAACTATAATCAAAACCCCTACGCGTTTGAATTTTATTTGTCTCTGGAACCAGCCTAGACTATTTGCCATGCTATGAAGAATTTTGAATCAATAAGGATTACCAATTCGATAGTCAAATGATGTTCAGTCAAGCCACACGGTAAAGTGGGCCCGTCCTAAGGCAGAAGCCAATCAACAAACGACACGTATAACATGGCTGTGGGGTCTACGCACAGATAAAAGTCAATGTTGTGGCAACAATATTAGTGTTAATACTACAGTAATTTTTATTACCTGTGAGCCGTTAGTAACTAATGTTACTCTTAATGTAATATTCTCTTAACATTAAGAACTTATATAACAACGTTACCTCCTTACTGTACTGTCGACATTAAGGTGTTTTTATGGCGTGTTAAATATATTTTTTGTGTTGAATTGATCTTAACATTCATGTTAAGAATTTTCTTGTCTTTTCTTTGCTTTAAAAAAAAATTCCAATGTAAAATAAAGTAGGTACAATTATTTTGTCACAAAAATAAATATTACAATCGAAGAAACAAATGTGGGGCGGGAGGGGAATCGAATCCGCGCTTGGTGTGCTTACCGTTCTCCACTTAACGAAACTTTACATCCTACTAACTGCACTATTTTAACATTTCTGCAAGTGTTTCATATTGTAGGTATTTCGGATAATATAACGACAAATTGCAGTTCTCTTTCGTTATGTGGAAATACTTTCGCTTTCAAATAGCTGCTGCCCGAATACGTGATGCGTAGCTAAATAAAAGCCTTCAAATTACGGCTGCACATTCCTCCAAAAAAACTTATGTGTATACGCTCTACAAGCTGGAGTTAAAAAACGAGTTAATTTAATAATCTCATCTTAAATCTCAAAATGGCACAAAAACCGATAATTTACACAGGCTTATAACCCCGGACACCAAAACACTAGAGTTCAGATTCACTTTCGTGATATCATGATTCCAACTGTCACGCGTTATAGGTAGACCTGAAGAATTCGTGGATTCGTTTTAGGATAAACTAGAATTCAAAACACATGCGTTTACATAACTGAATCCATTGGCCCACGCCGTACTTTACACTTCCTGGAGAATGCTGGTCGAATCGTCGCCTTCCACTGTGACAACAAGCAACCAATGTGCAGTTGATGTCGGCATATTTGTACATAAAACTGTAGAGTCTAGCCTGCATGTCATTGAACTCGCGATTTTTTTCCGGTCTCTAATTACAGGTGTCTGCCCGCGAATCACGGACACTCAGTGCCGGAGTTACTTAAGTCTGATTGGCCCAGCCAGGTAAGGAACTGTCTGCCGAACGAAGACACACGTGGCCAACAACCACACGAAAACTGCACGTACACCACAGGACATTGGAGTCTGGCCTTCGCGTAAATCTTCTCCCTACTCATTTGTACACAGGGCTAACAAGTGTAGCGTGGTGACAAAGAATAACGCGAATCTTGCAGGTATATGCCCATAGTTTATTGAGCTCGCGAATTACAGCACGGAGAAAAATAGCTCACCATCGCCAATCCAGACGCAAAAAACATTTTCTCCGTCGGCATTGTGTGATTTGCCCTGCGTCCTTCCTACCCCCTGTCATCGTTCCAATCCTCTCCGACGCTGTTAACGAGGTGCCGCGTTCTCGGGGCGAATACAAATAACGTCTCTTCCCCCGTCACCGTCTCGTTCTCGTGTTAACCCTCACCCTCGTGTTCCGTTATATCTCTCTTGCTCCAGCCACGCCCACGCGTGTCTGCCAGTCGCACCTACCCTCTACCACCCCTCTTCCACCGTCAGCACCACCTCGCGCGTGAGTCGAATGCCGCACCGTGCCCCATCGAACTGCGCGCCGAGCGCCCGCCCCGTTGGACTCCTTTTTCACTCTCGATTAGAGTCGGGACGCCCGCTTCACGTCAAAGGTAGTTCCAGGAGAAATTGCACTTCCGTTTGGTTTCAACCGCTTCATCCATCTCTCCGCGTCGTTGGCCACGAAACGCCAGGGGGGGACTTCCGCCCATGTTCCGGACGAGAGAGTAAAAGAACTTACCGAACTCGAGTATTTGAGGTACTAAAGAGTTTTGTCCCTTCCTTTTTTTAAGGAAATTATATCGCAGCAGCGTATATTAAAAAAAAAAATCTCGTACAGACGGTTTTCTTTTAGTCAAAGACTTTTGAAATCGACTTCTAAAACAATCCCTCCCTATAACTGCATCTAGTTGAAAACTTTCAACAAAGTGCTCGTATTCCTCAAGGGAAAGTTGACTATTTTCTAGGATTCAACTTACTTGACGCAAACACGACGATTTTCTTCCGTTATTGGCTTACAGATAAAAGTCTTGTGCTGGGGAAAAGAGTATTCATGTTACAAATACAGTAATTTTTTTTGTTATCTTTGAGTCGTCAGTAACTAACGTTGCTGTTAACGTTATGTACTGTAATGCTATTAATGTTAATGTAATACGAAGTACTTTTGTAATAATGTTATCTACTTACTGCACTGTCAACATTAAGGTGGTGTTTATGTTACGGCAAAACAAATTTGTGTTGAATTGATGTTAACTCCGGTGATAACAATTTTCTTTTTTTTTTCTTTTTATTTAGAAAAACATTCCGATGGAAAATAAATTAAGTACAGTTATTTTATTACTGAAAGAAAAATTACCGATGACAAAAAAAAAGTAAATGGGAAAGAGCGAGCCTACGGCATGTGCGTATGACGATCTACGCATTATGGAGTTCCAGCGTTCAACCAACGCCTCTACTTCGACATGTGTTACTGTGTTTCATATTGTCGGTACTCTTGAACATGAAATGGCAAACGGCAGGACAATTTCATAATGTAAAAATACTTGATGCTTTGAAACTATACGCATATTCGGGACACGTAACTTGCTTTGCAATGTTAGTAAGTTGACCAAAGTTACATTTAGTTCTGATTCTGTTCTTTAAAATTTTAATATGGTGGTTTAATTTACGAGGTTATCGACTAGTATTAGCCATTTTACAACGCACTTATGTTCCGTCAAGAAACAAGAAAGTCAACATCAAGTCGGCGTAACTGGTGTTGGCTGGACATTACTTTAATGTCACAGTAAAACAAATATTTTTTTCTTCCTGTTATCTTTAGCGTAATGCAACATTTGCTTGTGGAAACATTAGTACTTAGCTTTGTTAGCAGCTACGCTTTAAAAATATATTTGCATTGTAGTAATGTAATGTAAGGCTTGTAAATTGTTTACATTATTAAATTTGACACAACATTATACATTTTAGTACAACATAAAGGTTCAAATAAATAGCTCAGAAGTATATATATATATATATATATATATATATATATATATATGTTGTAACACAGTTTATATTTTTCTGTGAATCGTGTTTGTAGCTATTATTCCAAAAACGAACGTTGACGTCGTACAATTACGCATATGCTTCTAACAATTACACCGTGTCACTTGATCAGTGCACGGATGCAAAGTTAATTTTACGTGTGTCTGAAGAATCCACGGCAAAGAATTCTCGAAGAGCCAACGGAAATATTGAAAATTAGAAAACAAGGCGTTGCCTACACCTTTAGCTACTTTAGTTACAACAAACTGCGGTTTTCTATAATGCACTGTGGAATCCTGTCTCGTGGTGAAATAGTTAACACTAACAACAGCTCCGGTATACGCTTCTAAGCCAAATTTCCTTGTTCTGTTGCAGGTTAAGTTATCTAAACAGACGCGGAAATTTCGCGGATTCATTTGGCATCAAGCTAGACTGCATAATCCTTTGAGTAATCGAGCCTCAGTTAGTTGGCTCACGCTCCACTTTTACCTGAGACCAGGTGGCACGAGATTATGTCCTGTCTTTCTTGCGTGTTGCTTATTGGTCCAAATACTCCCAGGGCATGACGTACAGTTTGCAATCCAATTAAAACGAAAGTCTAATTTGTATTACGTTTGAAGTCTAGCTCGTCCTCAAATGAATTCACGAAATTTCCGGGACTCTAGTTATCTATTATTAATCCGTTTCGTCTTACACATACCAGGTGTTTCAGACGGTAACGGACACGCGTTAAGAAGTGATAGTAGGAACATTTCTGAAGGGAAAACATCAATAAACACATGCTCTATTCGTAATAGCGTCTTAGATACACTCACGTGCTGTTGCATGGCCACGACGGTCACCCGACCTCACTCCGCTATATTACTGTATGTGGGGTTGGTTAAAGACCGAAGTCTACAGAAAACACGTGCAAACAAGGGAGGAATTACTTGCTCACGCATTACAATGCTTGTGAGCGCGTTAAAGAAAAATGTGGACACCAGCTCCGATCAGCAACACAGCATCTGCCTACACGAGCTGCACCATGCATTGAAGATGGCGGTGACATTTTTGAACACGTGTTGTTAAGGGAATTTACATAATAAAACCCAGAACGTAACGATCTGTTCATTTACTATCACCTGTACCGTTCCCGTTCCTGGCGGTGTCACATAGCTGTATCTCGGACACCTTTGCGAATATAGCATATGCTTATTGATGTTTTCCCTTCAGAACGGCTCATACTATCACCTCTAACGTATGTCAATTTCCCCTGGAACACCTGGTATTTGACTGAACGACAGTGTGAAAAATCGTATTTGTTTTTGTGTTTGAGTGCGGAGGGCCAGGGTGTTTATAAGGGAAAAAATGACGTATGTGTGTATGCATTTATATACACGTAAATTCCTATTTTCCATGGGTCTCGTGTAATAAAGAAAGTTAGTACGCATAAATTGACTGTGATGTAAGCAATCAATATAAAACAATTTTGAGCTTATAAATCCACCTCTAAGTTAATTCAAGATACTTACATACGTTACACATTTACTACATCGTGACGAGTTAGGTTGCATTAGCTCATTCTCACAAGTGGGACGTATTCCTATGCCCATCTATATGTAAAGAACTGTTTTTATTGTTTACAGAAACTATTGTTATGCAACGCACGCTAGTTGCTGTAATAAAGGGAGGGGTGTTAATTTTCTCGCGCGAGGGGAAATTTTACTACCCGCGGCCTCAAACACACCTCCGTTAATTGACACGCTACTGTGCATCGCGATTACAGTGTTCATTCTGGAGCCTCATATGTTAAAAACATGGCACACAAAAGTGACGATACTTACTCGCGAGACAGTCATCTCAATTCTCCCTGGGGGGGTGTCACGGAAATTACCAAATGTTGGCGGTCTCTCTCGCTGGGCGCGTAGTACAGTGGCATAAATTAAGCATCTTTATTTTCTTGCCAGCTCACGTTCCCAGGACATTCATTGACACTAAAAAAAAGGACGTCAAAATTATCGCCAGTGTCAGAAGTGTACTTCATACTAGTTAACACATTAACGTGGGAATCAATACACATGAATCTCAAGAAAATTACGTGTTATGGTTGTATAATTTTTAAACAGAGGTTTGAAGTTGTCATCAACTATGTCAGTTAGGGGCTAGCTAGTATACGAACACTCAAGAAATTATAAGTGGTTTCAACAAAGAGAATGTTAGTAAATAGAATGTCAATTAAATATAAATTAATTTTTACAATCGGTATTATTTAGTTACACGGGTAGGATTATGATTAGCGAATGGAAAAGTTCACGAATTAATTTTAGGACGAGCTAGAATTCAAACACACATTCGTTTCTATTATGTTTGCAATAGGATCACAGCTTATTTGACACGCATATCTGAGCTCCGAGCCAATATAAGGCCCGTAAGAAAACGATAACAGACTCCCAAGGCCCCCCCCCCGGACAGAGGTAAAACTCGCTACACACTGGGACAGCAGCCAATGAACAGAAAGCTGACACTCGCAAATACACAGGACAGTGGAGTCTATCACACAGGTTGTTTAAAACACGAAATCCTCCTGTCTCTTTTTATAATTTATCTTGTGGTTGCCTAGCTGACCAATGTTGACTCACGATAGTCTTACATTAGCTGGAAGCCAGGGACTAACTTGGATGTGTGGTTATGGCGGTCGACACATCAGTTTTCTCGGCGGCTTCTTGGTCCATCTTGCTCATCCGGCGTCATGTAGAGAGAAGACCTTGTTCAAGGTGTTCCGTCGGCCCATATTGTATCTGAGCCTCGCGCGATAGTGCCCTGGTTCCCAGTCAGGCGGAGGGGATTCTTGTTTTCTTCAACCAGCAGGCATTGTTAAGGCCAGTGACTTTCCGCGTACAAGTCGCAGCACACAGTAGACTTCGAAACTATATGCACACTTCAGCTGTTGTTATACCTCCATTGGCTGCTGGTGCCGTGTCCATCTTTGACCAAGTCACTCAGGACTAAGTAACTCCGACACTGAACCTTCGTGATTCGTGCGCAGACGGTTAACACGGGCCAGAACATATTTTAGCCAATGAAAGAAACTGGACGACACATACAATGCTTTGGACTGTATCTTGTATCAAAATTTTTTTCGCGAAACATTACTGCCCTTAGACATGGGCAATAGGTAGGTACACCCAACTTCACGGCTAGTTGCACTTCATATTACTTTAGTTAGCCCAGACCCATTATCGTAAGTAGATGATTTTCATANCCAACTTCACGGCTAGTTGCACTTCATATTACTTTAGTTAGCCCAGACCCATTATCGTAAGTAGATGATTTTCATATTACGCGTTTTAGGTGACTGCTGAAGAATCGCAGACGTACAGTCTCGGATTTACCTAATTATGATTGGCCAGTCAAGTAATAAAATGTTTTTTTTTTTCACGAAGGCAAGCCGCCAATAAGCAAAAAAATCTGCTGGTATGCCGGTGCCCCTAGTAATAGGGTCACAGTTGAATTTGTTGCCCGCTGGCCTGATTACCATTTTAAGACCCCCCTCCCCAACAAGTACATTTTTTTTAACGCCTCAAGGTAACGTCCGGTCGTATGGAAGCATAACTGCATAACTACGGCGTTCGAAAATAGGAAAATAAATGCTTTTCTGTTTCCTCAGGATTTTAAGCGGTGACTATGCGGTTTTAATACAGCAATGTGTTCAGAAAAGATATGACGTAATTTTAAATACTGTTTTACAGGTGAATAAATATCGTAAAAAATGGCTACTTACAGAGATTCTCGCTGAATTTTGACACTTTTCAAAGACCACATATGTGTTTCAGTAACCAACTGTATGAATTTGCGACAAAATATTGACTTCAAGTTCTGTCCCGAAGAAAGCTTTTCATTAAAATATTCCATAGTTTTTTTCAATTATAATACGAACAAATGCTTACAATGAAACCCACTTGGCAGCTAGGGAAGCATCTTAATGCCTGGCCACACATCAGATGACTGACGGCGCACTGGACTACCATACAAATAAATGCGTGTTTTCATACATTTAAGGCACCTTCCAGGGGGAGGGGGCGGTATCAAAGCCGTTTTGGATCGTGTTAGGGCGCTAGATCAAGGTTTGACAAAACAATTTTTCCACCCTTTCAAGGACCCGGCCCACGGCTGTAGCCATGTTCGTGTACCAGCAGTCATACGTCAGTCTGCAAGAAGTGCTCAAAATGTCAACATTGTGCCAGAACGCACGCCTGAACACGCCGCGTCGTTGATTGTATGACACGTTCGTATACTCCAGGAATTTAACGTATCTACTGGCGAAATCGTTCCACTCGCTGGCGAAACACTGCTATGTCCGGAACTGGGGTTGTATTAACAATGGCCTTGAGATGTCCCCTACAGGCAATGGTCTCCAGTGGATTGAGATCCGGGGAGCGTGCAGGCCAGGCAATAACACTCACGCCATTCCAGCTCGTCACGTAAACAGGCACACTTAGTTAAAGATCGACTATTACCAATACGTGTGGTACGATGTTGGAAGGTCTGTAACTCGGAAACTATCGACATTATAGGACATGCTCACGGGGATATATTGTGTTGTTTTGGGGTATACTACCCACTCCCCTATTACTTCTCACAAATTTGGGGACATCTCATACAAATATGCTACAGTAGATACTGGTATGCAGGCTTGCAGTTCAGTTGTCCGCAAAATAATAAAAATTGTCCTAAGTCTTAGTGTTTTATTACGAGCGCGATTTTTCAATTTATGGAAATTGGAGTGTCAGACTTTCCTTGTTTTATACACAATGAAACACGTATTTTATTATGAGTAAAACATTTTACATGCTAACAGTTCCGCGGTTTCACTTGACTTACCCATGAATAAAGTTCTCGGGCCAGACGGCAATGTTAAATTCCAACATTGTGGACTGATACAAAATAGGGCACAGAAGTAGAAACTGAGCAGCGGTATCAAAAGTGCTCAGTTTACACCACGCACAGACAATTTTTATTCGACGGTAAAACATGGGACTACTTTCCCTCCGTCGTTACCAACTTTACTGGGCACATGCGAGTCAATTTACCAAAAAAAATAAAAAATTATGCAAGGTAGGGGTAGTGACCTTTTTCAAAGGTTGATTTCAAAAGTGTTCACTTTATCGTGAACAGCGTACAGTTGTGGTTACTCTAATAAGTATAAACACGAATTAAACTACTATCTTAGTGTAGTTTATGTGGTCCTATTAGGTTGGGATGTTATTTCGTACTGGTGTAATGTATATAGGGCAGTTTGGAGTGACTTGAAGGTTCGTAACGGCCACACCAGGACCGGGGAAAGCGGTCATCCCCGAGCGGGGTCGGCGGTTCCCCGAAGGAGCCGCGACCTGGGAAATTGCCTCGTTTCCCGACGACTTCCGTCGACTGCGCCGTTACGCTCGCGAGAGACAGCGCGCCGCTGACCTCCGGATAGTCGCTGCCGAGCCGCTGCCANCCGTCGACTGCGCCGTTACGCTCGCGAGAGACAGCGCGCCGCTGACCTCCGGATAGTCGCTGCCGAGCCGCTGCCGGCCATCGATCTCCGAACACCCCTCTCCCGCACCGCCTTACGCACACAACAGCTACAGCACATCCCCGCCAACGGTCAAGGCGGTTGGCTGGGTTGAGAATTCGGTAAATGCTGTTCACGATAATGTGAGCACTTTTGAAATCAACCTTAGAAAAAAAGTCACTGCTGCTACCTTCATATATTTTAACGGGCTGAGTGACTTGCGCCCTGTAAAGTTGGCCACGACGTAGATAAATAATTCCATATCTTAACTTCGAATAAAAAGGGTTTACGTAACCTTTTGTGATAACTTGAATTATTTCTTTCGCTTCCTGTTTTTTTTTCCCAAGCAGGTGATGAGAACTAAAAACACGAAAGAAAATAAAACATTAAATAGACTGACATTAACCACGTAAAATAATAATGGTCCCAAGAGAGCAAGCCAAGAGCCACATGAAACTAAAAGGAGAGCACATATAAGCAAAGGGAATCAATATACCCTTAAATTGTTCAAATTGGGCACAGTTGCGGGGGTGATAACGAAGCGTGATTGGTCTTCGGCTGGTCACGTAAGAAAATATGTATATCCTTATGCACGATATAGGGTTTGTGCTCGTGCGTAGGGATCGTGCATCTTCGGCCCTCGTCGGCCCTTCGTGGATGGGGTAATAAACAAAGGCCGCGGGAGAGCCAACAGCGTTTCTTTGGTTGTCTGGCCGCTAGGGGCGTGGGGAAGCGGGCCCTTCAGACAAGACCAGGCGATGACCAGGGAGGGGGTTGAGGTGGTGAGAGGCGGAGGGTCAACCCCCTCCGGCAGAGCATTACGTTGTTCCGATACCTTCGCTCGAGCCGCTATCGGGGCCCGCATACAAACGAGCTGCTTACAACGCGCCCCTCTTTCGGAAAACACACGAGCCGCCGACGAGGCAAGGAATGGTCCGNTGGCAAAGAATAGATGCCTTCAGACTTAGTAAGAAACACCCACACCCTTCGCGATTGTTTTTTTTTGTAGATGGGATCATTAAGTTGTAATGGGATGGGCCTCGATTACATTTCATTTATGGTGGCCGCCTGGTTGAAGGAATTTTTCACATTTGAGGCCTAAAAGGGTGTGAGCGCTTGGGGCGACCGAGACATGTGCATCAACTCTCTTATCGCCTCTACGCGCAAAGCAATGAACTGGCGTGCAGTCTTGCCGTCGATAACGCACCTCTACGAGACTTTCAGTGGAGACCCTGTCATTTTATGACGTAATAATAAGAATAAATGTTTGATAAACGTCGCTATTCATTTTTTAATGTTTTGTGCCGGAACGTTCATACCTAAAAATGACTGTTAAAACACCCGTTTGAGCCATTTTCACTGTCAGAGAAACTTGCTTTAGGGAGAAATGGAGGAACTGAAAAACGTATACATACGCGTAACGTTTCTTAAATGCTCACTCAGACACATTGGACGGTTTTTTAATAAAACGTTTTCTGCTGAGCTCTGCACACCGCTCGGCGGATTATCCAGGCGGAAACATTAAGGTTGCAGTTCACCAAACAAAAATTAATAATATTTGCACGAATTACTGTTTTACGTGTAGGCATTACTTTACTTGCAAATACTACTTCGTCGTATAAAGAAGTGTTACACAGCGCACTTTTTGCGTAACGGCACGTCAAAATTCCAGAATTCTGGTATTTTCAGGATGTAAATGATCATAAATATTAACTGATTTACCGAAATGAAGTAATTCACATTGGATACAGATACCGCGATTTACTTCAAGAAAATTTTAAAATCACAGTATTTAACTTTTTCGCAATTTCTAAAAATGGTTTACAATTAAAAAGTTTTAAAATATTTTTTATTTATATTAGTATATGGCTAATTCTCAAGAAATTGCGAAAAATGACCTTGCTAGATAAAAATAATATAAGTTGATAGAATTCACGATTTTGTCTATAAAGTACATAAGTGCCTTATACTTAACTGACTAGGTCGTGCCCAACGTTTCAATTAAAAATATGTAGTAATGACAAAATTAAATAATAAGTGAATGATCGTTCAAGTAGGGGAATGACTTTTTTTATATAATTTCTATATTACTGTCTACATGGTTGAATCAAAAAGAAAATCACTATTTTTTTTAATACAAATTTATTTATAAATGACAAACGTTTGTTTTTTAACATTTTATATGTATTTTTTTAAATTACTAACATCTCTAGTACTTCCATTGACTAATTATTAGTATTTTAACTCACAACAAGATTTATCTTACTTAAAAACATTAATATTATAAAACTAATTTGATAAGTAAAGAAAAATTAACTTATAACATGAAAATTAAATATTATTGAGATAAATAAAAATTATATTAGCACTTGTTGAACTAGAAATTTCTTTTTTTGTTCATATTTTTAATTTTAATGACTCGAAATTTAATTAGAAATTATTTATTTCTACCACAGAATAACAACCCCTTTTTGATTAACTTTGGCGCTTTAATCTTCTGTAAGATCGACTCCCAAGAAGCTCTTCATCTTTTATTACTGGCGATCTCCGTGCTTTTGTTCCTTTTTTCATACACCTTACCATTGCCCCATCTTAAAAAATTGAAATTACTTCGCCTGGGTAAATTTTAGTATCCCATTTGCTTTCCGAATACCACCTCTTTTGTAAGATCCATGTTTAAAAAACGTTGTTGACAAAATCAGTAATTTATTCTTTTTTCAGAGATTTGGCTTTAATACGTTATAGTATTTCTTCTTCTCTTTGTGTTTGTTTCGTAGAGTATTATAACTTTCCTCTAATTGCTTAGTAAGAACTTCTGATAAAAGCAGTCTTTTTTTTCACTATCGGCGGAACCTTTATATTTTTCAAAAGTTATGATACCTTAGCTTGAGGGGAAGATGGATCAATTTTTTAGCTTCTCTGGAACACCTCTTTCAATATTTTTCACTCATCCTTTTTGTCTCATTTAAATTTTTCTCTAATTTGGAAATTTTAGCATACATTATTGCTCTACGGTTTCTTAATTGCCGTCTTCTACGAGCATCCATTGTCTCCTTATTATTAACATTATTAATCTTAACTTGATCAATTATTGACGCTGGGCTAGGAGGTGGTGTTTCGTCTAATGATCATTTTAAATTTTGGCGTGCTCGTGACTTTCTATCTCTGTAAGTTTTTCTGTTCACCCTCCACTGCCTTTTATTCTGTCTTCTTTCTCTCGAACTCATAACAGACGCCTGTTTTACTTGTCCATTTTCTTTCTTCTTCAAATACTTAAACCTTTCATTCTCAAGGAGTTTTTTTAAAGCTTCAGGGTCTGCTTTCATTCTTTCTTGCTTGAATGTATTTATTATATTTACGATAGCATAAGCCAGATACGTACATCATTGTCTTATAAATTATCATCCCGTCATTTAAAATTTACATGAGGGAATGACGAAACCAAACATAACCAACAAAACGTTGTCGTAAATAACCTCGCTTTGATTTGTAATTGGAGGCAAATATTTTACCTCCTAAAACATGCACGACAACAACAATGTTATTACAAAATAAAATAATTACCTTCTTTGAATATATGGTGAAGGAAGGATGGATAAAAATGTAACACTTAAATAACTACGCGAAAATTATTTCGCGTATACAAATCTCTTCGCGTAGGGCAACAATCATGATATTGTTACGTTGACAGTATTGCCAACTATTAAAAATCCATGAGCGCGGGAATGTATGATGGAATTTAAAATAATAATTCTACTGTCAAAAAAATTTGAGATAATGATTTTGGTTTTTGGGACACGGGTGAAAAGGGAGTATTAAAATGGTTTTTTCACTGTACTTAGTAAAAAGGATGTTTACCGTAAGTTACAGTATTTTTTAAGTAATTTATGAAATTTCAAATAAATATTTTTATAAAACGAGTTGAATAAATGATTTAATATCATTATAATATTGAGTACGGGACATGAGGAGGGAATGATGTTTAGGGTATAGCGTTGACTGTAATTTTTTATCTTCAAACAAGAACGCTAAAATTATGTATGGTACAAGTAGCTACAGTAGTATCGTTTCCGTACAAAAATACTAAGTTAATAACGTACTGTTAATTACGTATGAATCTGAGTATGGACACGATTTTTGTAATTTCGTGAGAACTAGTCATATAATTTTGGGAAACATAAATTTTGCTAATCACCCCTTAGAATAAATTTGGAACATGGCATATCAGTCACCGTTGTTAAATTTACTGTAAATCTTTTTCATTTATTTTATTTGCACATCCTCAAAACCCCAATACAACGGTAATCTTGACATGTCAAGATGTAAGAAATATTCAATCCAAAGTATTTTTATGCACGGAAATAATTCTTACGTGAAATGTCTACAAGTTAAACGATATTTTGTACACACATAAAATAATTAAATTTTCTGATGGCAAACTTCTGTATGATAATTAGTCCCCGCCATTTTGGATTTACGGAATTTTCACACTAGCAAAAATTACAAATTTGGTATTAAATTTTATGCACCAACAAGGCATATGGCGTTGCTTTATACATTTTCTAAAGTTGGTATTGCTCGACTACTATTGCAAGTATTATTTATATAATCGCCAGTGAGGGGAAAAAATGACTTATGTAATTTCAGCAGTTACTATTTAAAAATTAATAACAGCAATAAGCTGTCATAACTTCATTAAGTTTGAGAAGCTGTTATTTACGCTGTGTCGTGTGAATAATAAAGTTACACCAATTGAAATTGAACTAACGAAGAAAAATGTATAAATGAAAAATGCCTGAGATTTATCCTTATAAAAGCAGTTTTAGTTGACCCTACGCCAGTCTCATTAATACATTTATTTACAAAGGAAGGTTTTTTTTTTTCATGAGGTGTGAGGTTTGTGAGGGTCCCTTGTAGCCTTGGTGGTTAAGGCGTCTGCATCGTGGTTTCGTAAAGGCGAATCGGTGTTGGTTCAGCTCAATCTCCAGGATCAATTATTATTTATACGCACTGAATCTGTGCGCATGTGGTTCGGAGCCTACTCATTAATCTTTCATTGTTCCATTTTTACAATACGTCAATATGTAGGCCTATGTCATTTGTAAGAAAATACAGTCAGTTTGAGCACTGGAACCGAACTGAGCGTTTGTTCGCCCATGTTGTGGATTGGAGCTAAGAAAAACACCATCATGGAACGAAAATTTTCTGTATTGCAGTCATATCCTGTATACGCTATTAATATGGGAAATAATTACATAAAACCAAAAAGTATACAATTTAAGTAACCCATTCCCGCATTATAAATTATTTTTGAAGGGGGAACCACGGTGGCTAAGCGGTTAGACTGCTCGCCTCCCATCAAGGCGAATCGAGTTCAATACCCGGCCCGTTCACTCTGGATATTCGCAAGTGAGAATCGTGCCGGACGATGCCGCTTGTCGGCGGGTTTCCTTGGGGATCTCCCGTTTCCCCCGCCCTTTCATTCCGGCGCTGCAACATATTCACCTCACTTCACCCTCATCGGCTCTCACGACCTTGATGTTAAGAGTCACTCAAATGTCTTCACTCACTTTTTGAAGGAAATGCCGTCTCATAATTAAATTATTGGTTATTGTTTTAATTTACATTCACTTGAGGAAAATTTCCAGTTTAAAGTTGCATAACTCCATTCCACTAACCTCCTACGTGTAAATAGTTACTTACCGCTGGATAATTATTCCCGAAAAGTTGTACGTTGTATTTCGCATTTTTATCTTACTGGACGTGACTCTAAAGGTACGGAATCCCAAAAGAGCACGCAGAGAAACCACAACGGCTGCATCATTCCAAGTGTTGGCTACACAAGGATCAATAATGTAATCTGAAGCGGAATTATTATTATTTTATTTTGCTTTAGGGTAATTTTAATCCCGATAATGCCATTACTTATATCTTCTGTGCTGGTCTTGTACCTCGCGGCAATTCCCAGTATTTACACTGGATCTTATAAATGAATTCTCCATCTCCGAAGTTTCCCTTTTATCGCCGAGGGAAAGCGATCTATTTTTCACTCTCTCACACCCTCTCCCTCTCTCTTTCTCTCTCTCATTACCCTGGAGGCTGTAGGGACGACGGAGCATTCGGACCGGCTCAATAGAGAGACTTATTGTTCACCGAGAGCAAATATAAATCCGCTCTTCTTGGCGAGTCTCCAGGGACAGTGNTTTCTCAGCTTCCCCGTGTATTGTGCCGTTGGAGAAGGGGGAGGGATGAAGCCCCTTGGAAGTAACTGACACGACAGCTCCGTCATGGACGTGGCATCCTTGACGTTTGAGTTTACTTATATCTATTTATAACTTACTGGTGTGATTTAATATTAAAAGTAGAACCTTATTAATGTATACAGAACTACTTCACAGAATTCCTGAAACCAGAATGTGGGTTCATATTCCTTAATATTTGGTTAACTCTGAAAAATAAATAACACTTACACCGCAGACTATAAGAGGATGTCACAGGATATAATGCCATTGCTTCAAAAGGGAGGAATGTTCTGGACAATTGCTGTTAAACCGTGTACAATGACAGGCAATCGACTGCCATTGCCATAGCCGTAGCATGTAGAGATACGGGTGTCACTGTCTCAAACTTCACGTCTAGTAAACAAAGAGGATTTAAAAACCCGGGAGGGGGGGTGTGGTTAGCAGTGTTAAATTTTTTAAAGATCTTGGCGATGCACTTGATTAAAAAAGAGACGAGAGGACCTATAAAATAATTTATTAGAATAAGGATTTTGAATATCCTTATTAACATCCTCTTATAGTCAGAATGAACTAATTCAAGTGTTTGTGAAACTGAAAAATTGTAAATAAAGAGTTGATATTTATTACAGTTACAGACGCAACAGAAAAACATGGACAAAATATTGTGAACATAAAAATAACCGATAAGATACGCCCTACGCCCTGAATAGGAATACGATGACCTAACATTATACGTAAAACGCTTCACGCTACACTTTCAAGCGTAGGTAAAAAGGTGGTATTTTTGGGTGGTATAGGTGTTCATCTATGAACTTAGCCTTTGTATACTGAGTAAAATTGTCGGGAATAAGTACTGTTGCTTTTAACACTGAAAACTTTAAAAGTTCTAGTTATACAGGTGCACATATGTTTTAAAATTGATGTGGCAAGTACAGGTTGTAAAATTATAGTTTTCGTGATTTATAGAAACTTTTGAAACTAGGAAATAGCCATAACGTCCAGAAAGAAATGTTGCTGGAAGATGCAGACAAGTTTTTCGTGTGTATGGGAATAAATCTTATGCAATTAACTTTGGAATGATAAACATAGTTAATAAACTGTGGCAATGTAATTATTCTTAAATATTTACGAATTAAAAAACAAAAATTATTCAAGCCTTACTTTATTATTCTTTCATCCTCATTTAAGGAACAAAGCTATAAATTTGGTAAATTCGTTTAAAAAGTGATGTAACACCTCAAATAATCGCTACTTATTCCTGTCACAGATATCTCCGTTTATTTTTGCAATATATATATTCTAACGTAATATTTATTTGTTTTATTTATTATTTATTTCTGGCTGATATATTTTATTTACTACAGCTCTTCTTCATATTATTGTCACATGGACTCCTGAGGGGCGTACCTGAGTTTGTGAGGGATGGAGGTATTAATAAAAATAAAAGAACTAAATTTAATTTATAATTTATTCACACAGATATTATTTACAACATTAAATCATCTGTCTCCACTATCACACTTTTTATTTAACAGTGAGCGCAATATTTAATGTATTTTTCAACTCTAACTAACGTCCTTCTTAAATGTCTCTGTTTGGTTACAGTCAATTAACTCATACTCATTATTAACACGTGTTCAGTCTATCTGTTGCCATGATTTGTAATGTATTTCAGCCACGCATATAGTCCAATAGCCCAGTCTGCCAGCCGCACACTTCACTGCTTGATACTCACAGTCGCAGATTTCCCTTCCGATGGTCACTTCTCCCGTCGCTCGTCTTCTATCGCTCGAAACTTACCAACTCATTCTCTTATCAATAACAACCGGCCTGGATGACATTCACACTTTTATATCGTTCGCACTGGCCATCTGGAAGGTTCAACGCACCCCGAGTCGTGCAGTGAGAAAGAGTTCAGTAATCAAGAGCATTCTTCAGATAAACGCAGAAATCAATACAACCAGAGTCAGAAGCGCGCGCCGCAAAAAGGATCATCGTGTCGGTTCGCTTTCTGTAACAGATACACGGCCACCGGCCTATCGCTAGCTTTTTTATTCAAAACACTCCTTTGACTTTCTGCCGCCGCTATCATATAACTACTGTCCTTTTCCACTCGCTCACGCGGGAAGCGAACACGAAAAAAAATTATTTTTGACACCAAAAAAAGTATTTTTATGTAATTATTTTTGTGTAAGTCTTTCTGTTTTCAGTCACAAAGTTATTTTTATGTGGTCCGCTTTGCATAGAGGAATTAGTTAATTGGTTGCTATAGTGATACAAGACGTATGGGTAAAATATGAAGTAGCCGTCTCGTGATTGGTGCGATTTTTAAAGGAGTCGTTTGAGTATGCAGTTTTAAATTTAAAGTCTTTTAGCCATCTTGGTTTATCCGTCAGGCAGGCGATGACCTAGTGGGTCATTGGCCTGAGTGATACTTTTAATTTGCTGGTAAATTGGCCTAGTCACGTACTTAAACGCAGACTGCCGTTACGTCGAAGACGCGTGGCATTTGAAGATAATTATTTTTATGTGTGCACGCGCTACCTACGCTGTTTATTTTAAAACCAACTTTGAGCTACCACGATTGCGTGTGGTGCGGTAAGGACTTAAGCCGCCTACCTAAGGCTCGAAAGCCAAGTGAGGGAAGACTAAGGCTCACGTCCAGCAGAACCAGCTACAGAATATCTCAAGAGTTGCTATAGTAATCAAGATTTATTTTAAGTTAAGTATGATGGATTTTTGACACAGAGTCTACGCCCATAAAACAATTAGTGATTTGCGAGAAATTTGTCTGGCTTACGTTACGCCATATTGGAGCATCAGTTAATTAAAGTTGCTCTACCTATGTGCCTACAGAACCACTGAACTGAGTTCTCATGTTTACTGAGTTTGTGTGAGAAAATTTTTATTAGTTTAATTTGCATATTTTGAAGTAATTTAAAGAAACCCAATAGACTAACACACGTTCTGAATTGTATATAAGAGATACTTATGAGAGGGCTACACTCATAGTTACGGCCACACACAGTAAAGTAAGTTTTGAAAACAAGAAAGAAAAAAACTGCTACATAATACTGTTACATGTCGCTGCCCGGTGTTTCCTTCGCGTGGGAAGGCGCCGAGATCTGGAGGTCAAGTTTGTAACGATAGTCGAAGGGAGCAGCCTATCATAAAGGACGCCGCCGCACACGCTGATAAACTTATCGCAGCTCGCGCCTAGCTGATCCTGAGAAGCTCATATATCTCTATTTATCACGCAAGAATGTCGTCGTCATCACCATTACTTTTCCCAGAACAGCTTGGATAGCCGCGAACGTTCTAGATCGCACCTACCTCAAGCAAAATACTATGTGCAGGCCTCTGAGGGAAGAGTGATTAACAGTCGAGAGTTCGGCGTCTCGTCCGACCTTGAGCGACAGTTGGGCGATTCCGGAGTGGCGAGGGACGACTGCAGCGATCTGCGAGAGTGCGTCGGCGAGCTTGTGTGCAGTGAAGAGTGGGGCTGATCTGTGGGACTGTGAAATGGATGCATGAGTGAAAATACATCCAGGACGATGGAAATAGACAGTTTTAACTAAACGTGTGGAAATAATTGGAGTAGTTTAAGGGGCACTGGCAAGAGTTAAGACTGTGATAAAAACTTTAATTGAAATGGATATAGTAATTCAATATTGCGCTCAATAAGAATAAGAGTTAATAGGACGCTCAGACTAGTAAACAAAAGTTTTTTGACTCTTTTTAGCATTGAGAGTAAATATAATGATTGAATTAAATTCTTAAATTTTTATTAAGACCTCCATCCCTCACGAACTCGGATACGACCCTCTGGCATTCTTGTACCTATAGTTACCATTTTCAGAGATATTCCTTTATTCGTGATGTTTCAACCCTATTTTTCAATTAAATAACTTTTATTTCCACCCAAGTGTCTGGGAGTATTGTTTTGATCAGTAGCCAGTGGTAGTTTGAAGTGTCTCTTGTATGCGGTTGGTAGCCTAGGAAGGTTGGCTGATTGCAAGTGTTCCTGCCTGAGCTGCAAATATCTTTGGTAAGATACACAGGTCTGTGTTGGTAAGACCAATCAGGTTGTGTTTGTATGTTACGTTGTGTATTGCACACTTCAGTGAGCAGACGGCATCGCGAAAATGAAAACAAGCCCACGGAAAGCCAAGACAGCACAACATCGTCCCTGCTGTGATTGGCCAGCGAGATTACGTGGTGCAGAGTTACGTATCGCGCAAAATGCTGACTTTGACAAGTTTTTCTTTACGTGAACGTACAAAATGAAACGATCGTAATATGTCCCATTCGAACACGCCAGCCAAGGCGTAGCCGGCTTACATGAACGTGGCACGTGAAACGCGAAGTCATCGTAATCCCGACCTANAAAAAAAAAAAAAAAAAAAAAAAAAAAAAAAAAACTACGCGTTTTCTCTTTCGTGTTGCCGCCACCGAACTTTCGCGTGTCCCCACACGAGGCAACGGGAACCCATTTTCCGACGGTCACCTGTCTCCTGAATTTGTTAAATGCTTCATCTGTCAAGGCTTGGCGGTGGCTTCAGTGGGAGAGCAGCGAATACATTATTCATCAGGAGGGAGGGATCCATCGGCCATCAAGCACCGGAGATGCGTGCGGCAGACAGGTTGACGTCGAATTTGCATCGCGCGTCCAATTTTGACCCGGCGATGGGGGTGCGACGTTCGTGGAGGGGGTAGAAGGGGATAAACGGCGTAAAAAAAACGGACGGGTTCTCTTCGAAACACCCCGCATGCACGGCGCACACGAGGCGTCTGGTTTGGGAGTAAAGACGGGAAAAATCTGTACGGGGTACAAAAAAAAGACAATGTTATGTATGGGGAATGCGTCGGTCTCAACCCAACGGCGTGGAAAATCCACGCAACTCAAATGAAGGCGAAGCGAAACAAAAATAATACATTAACCGTTCACGGGGAGAAGTGCGTGAGACACATACATTAACGCTATAAATGTTAATTGTATTCTGTAAGTTCACGGAAGAAAGTATAGAAAAACCAAAGAAGAGGGTATCCTAAATAATGGTTTTGTACTAACTTTGCGAGAAAATATGTCAGCAGAGTGATGTGGTGGTATTTCTCCGAGATACGTTCTCAACAGAGTTGGCAAAAACCATTACGAAGGATTGCCCTTTCTTGGTTTTTCAATGTTGTCTTCAGAAAAGCATTAGAACTCAGTTAACTTATTGGGCGTTAACAAATGCACCGTGCTCTTTGCAAGCGTGTTTGAAATCCTTTTCCTTTCTCTGACGAAATTAAATCCCGCAGCAGCACGCTTCACCACAAAAACGCTGCAGTTCAGTCAGTGCCTATGTCATAGGAGCCATATCGCATTGGATGCGCCTGACAACGTCGTCCTTAGTGCTTCGTCAATGCTGTGCCTCACTCACGCACACTTCCAACTAGGTGTTACCCTCAGGAATACATTCTTTGCCCACTCGATGGTTCATGTGCGCGACAGAACTTACCGGAACGTTCTCGGAAATAAAAGGTTAGCACCCAAGAGGCACGAATGTTTTCGAAAAGCAAAACCACAATGCGAATAGATGCGGAACACTTTTCACTTTTCGTGCAAATTAAGCTATAAACGTGGTGGCAATCAAATAAATTCGAAGGAAAATGTTTTTTTATTAAAACGATTCGAAGATTTCAGCGCGACACATTTTAACTTATTAGTTAGTGAAAATATCTACGACCACATAATGATAGACAACAAAACCGAAGTTATGCTAACGTTTGCCTTGATAGAATAAAAGTATCAACTGCGTATTATTTCAGCTGTGATCGTTTGGTGGGGCCAGCTTCACGGACGTAAGTATTGTTTTTTCTTTATTTAGACAGGCAACAAATATGTGTGACGGCCTGTTTTCAACATCGTTGATATCGATACGATATATCGTTTCGAGTAAGTTTTGAAAATCTATGTCGGCATACAACCATATCACTTGTACTATAGATATAGCTAACGTCGCGGTAAAAAAGAATGGCGAAATATCGTTAATGTTGGATACTGGTATATTGCAGCTCCTTGAATATCACCGTATCGTTATTGTCGGGACGTAACCACACCGCTAATGTCGGAATACAATTGAACTGAAAATATTGTTGGTATCTCAAATATGACATTTGCGATATGTTGCTCCACGTTTTCGGGCCACATATCGGTAGTGATGTAATATATATATATATATATATATATATATTGTGTCGTGATCGATACATTGCCATCTCACACAACCGCCGTAACGAAGACCCCTGCGTCTTTTTTGCATTTTGTGTGTTCCGTATTTCGCTGCTACCGCGCGCTTGGCGCATGCTCTCTGACTGCAAGGGCAGGTTTTCAAAGCCCGAAGGCCAGCACACCCTCCATCCTCCCGCACGGCAACGAATCCTCACCCCGCACGCACGGGCCAAGGGGCGAGGAGGGTAGGTAACTTGTGCCCGCGTACCAGACGGACCCCGGCCTCGCTCGCCAACCCTCTCGCGATCGATAGCAGCCCTGGAATGTTTTCAAGGCGACAGAGAGAGAGAGAGAGAGAGACGGTGGAGGCGGCTGCAGAAAAGAAATTCTGATTCCCACCACCCTTTCCTTCAGGCGCTTGTTACCTCTCCAAGGAACCCTACTTATCCCCTTCCCCTTTTCAACCCACACCAACCACTTTTTTTTTGTTAAAACTGGATCAATATGAATACCATTCTAGGCACCGCGTAGAACAACCCTACATATATATCGCTTTCTGCATAGTCTACCCCGACACCGTTCTTTACAGTGTTTTGCAAGTTATGTACTTCAATAATTGGGTCGTACAAGCGTTTTTCATTGAGGGCGAACCATTACCTGATTGACCTGGCTTGTCACATGCCTGTGACACCTCAGTAATCAGCAGGGGTGGACTGGAGGGTCTCCGTTATGCTCGAGATACACGAGGCTAGTATTCCGAAGCCAGGATAGTAAGTTGTGCTAGTAAGCTAGCAAGCTAGTAACTCTGGCGTCGTGTATACAGAACTAGCTTTATTTCTGGGCTAGTAAGCTAGTGGGAAAGCTAGTAAGCTAGCGTCTTAAGCCAGGATAGTTTAATAGCATGGGGTTATATTTTTTGAGCTAGTAGCGCCCCCACCACTGATTTTCCTGTCCTGGCTTGTTTACTAGCTTCGTGTGGCCGGTGAAGCTAGTACCCGATCGGCTAGTGTGTAGTGACGACGCTTTTTGGTTTTCTGACCGCTGTGACCATCAAAACGATATATCGATATAAATAATTCGTCGGTATATTTTAATGATATTTCATGGAAATAAATATATTTTTCTATGTATCGGAAATAAATATCTTTAAAATGCTATTTTAATAAGCTCTATTTTGAATACAAAAATCGAATTTATAAATTACAATGTTTACTTTGGCAACATGCCCCGAAAACAGGCGCCACATCTTTCTACAATGCTTCGTGTCATCAATATGTAATATCCCAAGCAATTTTACATTTTCAAGTCCTTTAATACATAAAATATCGGATTCCAAAGTTCCGAAAATCGATATTTTTCTTTCGATATATCTTTTCGTAAAACGATACTTTTATGAATAACTAATATATATAATATCGATGATTGTTTCCCGGTATCAACTCTGCTAGTCTCCGTCTGAAACAGTTGTGGCTACAAATGAGTTTTTTTACTTTGAAAAGGGGGGTGGGGCGGGAACTGCTAGGTGATCCGAGGTGTGAAATATCTCCCGGAAAATGTTCGAATTTAAACATTAACACTTTACTTTTCAAACTCATCCGGAGCTACTGGAACTAATACGTTATTGGGTTTTAAAGTTAGCCAAACTGAACGTTTCTTACTCAGTCATCACGCAGGTCTAGCTGTGAGGTCCTCGGTGGAATTTCCAACTTTCCCAGCCCTGGCCTATCCAACCCCTGGTAGTCAAACTCACTGAGGTGGCAGCAACGAAAGGAAACAGGCGCCTATCGGCAACAAAAAGCTCCCAGACAAAGCCACCCATGAAGCAATCATAAATGAGATCTCACGTGCTGCGACCCATTCGGCACGATTCTAATTACGAGCAACCAATAGGTGGCCACTATAATTTTTGATCTCCCGTGGGCTTCAGCCTCTGTGCTTTACCGTGCAGCGATAAACTTTACATGTAAAAAAATTAAATTTCTATAGCTAGGGACTCACTAAATATACTAAGTGATAACGCAGAAACTAGTGGCAATACGTAAAAGGGAAATCTTTCTTAAATTTGGAAATAATAACCGTATTCATTCCATACATGGCAATGTCCTTACCTGTGTTGAAGGTAAAGATTATGTATTGATATTTAGAGAGAAAATAGTGCAACTCTAACGGTAAAAACGAATAATGAATCTACACAGTCTAGATATTGTAAAATTTTATTTTCGTTTACGAAAATTTGGGAGAAAATCATTGAAGCGATGTGATACGCGTATGTGGCAATTTTTGTTGCAGACATAATATGTGAATCCAATTTTTTCTGAGGCTATTTGTGCAATGGAACCTGGTAATTTTGTGCATTGGTGCCACTAATTAAATTTTGTGTTACAAAAAAAAATTAAGAGGAGAGTGTATCAAAATCAACTGTAACGCCAAAGTGAAGCTATGAAATCCCAATAAAAAGAAAACAAAATTCAAGCCAAGAACTGCTTATTCCTGGATATGAGAACAAGATAATAGTAGGCCTAAATAATTAAATTTTAGTTACAAAGTGGAATGGGATAACAGAACAGGTAGTTAACCCACTAATTCACTGAAAGCAGGAACAGATCTTAAAATCACGAAACGAAAAGCATTGGGAACACCTCAAGTAAATACGTATCAGAAAATGAAAAGGAACAGAAACGCAACGATTTTTGATTAATTCGTGTCGTACAAAAACCACAACGGAAAATTGCAAATAAACTCTTTTAAATTTAATTTTACATATGACGACTTGCCAAGCTACCTTCGTCACGGCTAAGATAACATTGCGGTATGAGAGAGCATCAGGTTTGCTCTGGAGATAAAACGCATGAATTAGCTGCCAAAGAAATTATTTATGGAGTCAAGCAGTTGCGCTGTTAATTAGGAATAAACAGGTTTACTTAGCTCACGAGTATATTTAATATCGTATAAAAAACGTCAACTAGGTTTTTTTTGCGTACGATGCTTTACATCACTCCTGCCCTACATCTTTCCGAGCGTGTACTTCACATAACAATAACGATAATAAAGAAGCTGCGGGCGAAAATCCACATCATAATTTACATCATGTCAATCTGTTCTGCAAAAACCTTTGCTCCAACCACGAATCCACTAAAATTAAGTATCATCTGCACCGCGCGAAGAGATCAGGTCTTAGTTGGACGGCCTGCCTGATCACAACTTCAAACATTACCTTGCGAAAGACGGTTGCAGAAACCCCCTCCACCGGCCAGTAAACGGGGCCGTAAATATTACACAACGCGCCCGATATAGGCCATTGTAACACTGGGAGTGGCGCCTTTGTCATCGGGGCAGCGGATCACGAAGACGTGGAGATGGGTGTGTCTAGCCGTCGTTAACCACTAATTAGGATCAGCGACCGGCAACATGAATAAGGTGGAGACTTTCCAATTAGATTGTAATAGTAGTGGCGTGCTGTAATAAAACTTAATATAATTAATTAGCATCTTGGTATCCCATTTAAGCTCCTCCGATCGATGGTCACGTAAATAGTTGTTGTATAATCCTTATGTTCAATAAGCTCTACCTAATCATGACTCGTTATTTAACTACGCCCATAGTCCCTTTCAGGTATGAATTGACTTAAAAGCGAATTTATAACAGCGCGCTGTCATTAAATAGGGTACTGCTACGAAAAAAAAAAAAACAATTTTACTGCAAAATCTCCACAAACCCTCAACCATTCAAGGAAGCCCCAGGTTGAAATGAAAGAGGACAAGAAATAACCGCGGAGTACAAAACCTTCGCGAAAAATAATAACTAAAAGAAAATTACTTCAAATAAATTGTTCCCGAGACTAGAACACTCTTGGGAATTTTATGGTCACCATAAAACGGCGATGCTTATTTTTATTTCCTGTCTACCAACGTTACAGGAACACAACGTGACCACAAAGAGCAAGGGTTTTCTCGGGAATGAAAAAAATACGGCTTTGTTTTACGCGCGACTCGAGGACAAGACTCTAGGGTTCAAAGTAGCACATTTTGTTTAACTGCCTTTCATCTCTATTCTCCAAATCGTGCACCAAAACCCTTTGTAGCGATTCCGTTAAAATGTTTCCCTCCTGCAGCTCTCACCAAAAGTCATATAACAAACGAATGTCTGGATAACCGGAATAAATAACAGACAGTTAACTCTATGAAGTTATTCTCAAATTTACCACTTCTGTGTATACGCGGAACGAGAAAGAGTGACTCGTAAAAGATTTTTCCCATACATTTATGCTAGCAGTCCTACACGTGCTCAGGAAAGAGTTAAACGCTTACGAAAGTTCCCAACTTTGTAAAGTAGCGTTGTTAAAAATTCTAATATTGGCAGCCTGATGTGTGGTATTATTTTCATACTACATAGGGCCTGTAGGTTAAAAACTTCCATTGCAGTAAATGAAGTTTACCAGAATACTTTTTACAGCGTAATGAAACGAAAATTGTTTACGGATCTCGGTAGATTGACTTTTTTATAATGTCGCTAACATTCCAAATATATTTTTAAAAAAATAACGTTGTTACGAAAATCACGAGAAAAGCACAATCTCAGGAAAAAAAAATAACTACTTGATTTTGCAATATTATTCTGATAAGTTAGTACAACTCCGGGAAAGTATTTTGATATTGTTCAGGCAGCCTACTTTTGAAGAACCTTGTAATACTTCTAGGATGGTTAGCGGCGTTACGGTAGCCCTACGACAGCTAAACCAGCCGATAAGGGTCCCAGAGGGCCGTATTTCCCGCGCGTTTTATCACGTAACAAGTGCCCGGCTAACACCACAACACTTCAGTAGCCCCCGCCTTCCCATTAAGCGTCGTACTTCCTCTGACTTATAGTTTGGCACCTCATTTGGGGCATGCTATATCACACACACTAATGGTTACATCTCGTGTTGCGTGTACCCCGGCTCTACGTGAAGGGGAACTCCGCGCAAAAAGGGCGTTATGGCACAAACTCAGAGTTAGCTACGTGTAGAGAGGCGAAACACGCCGCCACACACACACACACGCGCGCCGGTAAAATGGCAGCACAGATCAGCAACAAGTCGAAACGCCGTTCGCGAACCAGCACTCGCCAGCCGGCAGCCCAGCCAATAGGGAATTTTTTGCACCAGGCAGGTAGCCAATCAGACACAAGGCCGACTTCCGAAACGCCCGTGTCAAAGGAATTGCCGCGCGATTTGACTTCTGCGTACCTGATTACCTATATTCTGTGGTTACAGATACGTCAATTTCGCGAATTCATTTGACAGCAGCTTAGAATTCCAGTGCTTTATATACTCCGGCCGAAACTGTTTATTCATTGCTGATGCCGGGGTGACTCCATTCATTTTTCTCCTTTGAACTTGAGTAAGTGAATAGATTTGGGCGGCTTTTTAAGTTCCTAACATTGAGATCTTGAGATCCGATGTGGGTGAAGCGAGGTGAGTATGGAGCAGCGTCGGAACGCAAAGGAGGGGAAAACACAAATATCCCCTAGAAAACCCGCCGACCAGCGGCATAGTCCGGCATAATTCCCACGTTGCGAAAATCCGGGAGCGACCCTGCCGGGAATCTAACCTGGTTCACCCACGTGGGAGGCGAGTAATCTGACCACTATACTACCGCGGCCTCCTGCGATAGGTAGAGGCTGTAGTTTATCACTGGGAAAGACGAGTGTTTGCCAGGATTTAAAGTGCTGCACACATGCCCGACAGTTTCCTATCGTTATTGGCTGGCAAGAAACTATTATCCCACTTGACTGGGCCAATAGGGACTCTGATCCCATACAGCATAATGGTTTTGTTTGGTCTGCAAAGAATTTAGCATATCAAAAACTTGATCATCCAATCATAAAACGATAAACTAGCTGCAGTGTTATAGAAGGTATGTTCCGGTATCTGTAGTTATACGGTAACAATACTTCTTCCTGCTTGTTATTGGCTGAAGAATCGTCCACGGCGAGTCAAAACAACTGTGTTCCAATCATAAAAGGAGTAACAGAGTAAATGTGATTTAAGTCTTTCCTGGTGCCAAATAAATTTCGAAATTCACGGATCTACAATCAATAGCACATTCTTTCAAGCGGTCTACATTTGTTCCGGCGGAGCTGCGTACAATCGTCGCCTAGTATTGCTACTTTTTACACTACTCTCGGTAAACTGGGCACTTTTGAAAGCCTTTCTTAAGATCTCATTGTATGTACACTGTGTATTCCTCCGCCATAGGGCCTGTTCACTTCATGCATCTCATCGGTCAAGTGAAACTGTGAAATTATCAGAAAAGTAAATATTTTACAGATTCGCGTATTTTTTTACACGTACATGCACTAAAAAGAAAGCTAAATAAATAATTTCGGTATTCACATATGTTTACCAAAAACTTTTAATTCTACATGAAGACATGGAACTACCTTCTGTCCATCGTTGCCATCTTTACTGGACAATTGGCTGCCAGTGTGCTAGTCAAAGTACCTACAGGATGATTTCAAAAGTGATTTAAACCCTTTGTTATGGTGTGATCAGGCCTTAGCTGNAGTGTGCTAGTCAAAGTACCTACAGGATGATTTCAAAAGTGATTTAAACCCTTTGTTATGGTGTGATCAGGCCTTAACTGAACGGCTTCCTGATCACACCTTCAAACATTAAACCTGGAAACGAGCGGGATTGCAACGCCACCATTTGGTCGTCGATCCTTGCGAAAGAAGACAGCTGCAGAAATCCCCTCCACCGGTCACTTACCGGGGCCGCAGAACCACGCGCTTGATATAGGCCGGCGTAACACCCGGAAGAGCGTCTTTCGTCTTTCGTCGTTTGTCCTTTGGGCGACCCGACCAGCGAAGCAGACCAGGAAGATGGGTGTGTCCGGCCGGCGTTAACCGTCTCGTAGAATCAGCCTCCGGCTACAGCAAGGTGATGACTTTCCAGTTAGGTTTAATTAAAATGGCGTGAATCATAAATCAATAACAAACATCATCTTGGTATTCAATTTAAAGCTCCCCCGATCAATAGTCATTTAAATAGCAACTGTTGTGCTCTACCGAATCATGAGTCATTATTTGAGATACGCCCCCAGCCCCCAGCATACTCTCACATTGACACATTGATACCAGTTCGTAACACCTTTCATTCCCACATAAATTTATTGTTTCTGGCGATGAAAATGAGAAATTTGTTGGCGCTTACTGTACTTAAGCTGGCAAGGACTAGTCTCGTTACCACAACCGATAATCTGTAGGCGCTGTGCTTGGTGAACAGTGATTCGAACCAGTCATACCAATGGGCACTAAACCGCGTATTGTACAGCACCGGCCAAGTATAGCCTTCCTGTGCAGCATGTAGACAAAGGTCTACAATAGGAATTAAAAACGTTAATTAACCGTGAACAACCTATAGTTACACACAAACGCCGTATGTTGCAGCCCCGTATAGCATACCTGGATGTACCCTTCTTTCCGCCCACACGGAAAGGTAAATCATGTACCCGAGGTTGTAGCGTACATACACCCTCCCCGCTCCAGGATTTATAACTCGCAAATTACCGTGATAAAGAAGTCCCACGGTTACGCTTTATCGCCTCAGCTTGCCAGAAAAAGGTTGGCCGCATGTGGGTAGGGGGGGGGAGTATATTCCTGCAATCTGCTAACGGGAACGTAGGATATACGAGGAGGGTAAGGGATGGGTAAATAAAAAAAAAAACCCGGCGAAAATTTGCGAGCCGCGTTCCAACCCCCCTTGTTCATTATCTATTCACGCGAGAGAGGTCGAGAGAGAAGAAAATTGTTCGCTATCAAGGAAATATTCACTTTGGGCGCTGAAACATTTCGCATGGCCACGTTTGCGCCGAGGAAATATATTTTACGTAAAGGCATAAATTTATTTTGCTTACCCTGGAAATCCGCCTTACGGCGAAGCTTGTTTAATGAAATATCGAAAACAGACGCATTGGAACTTATAACTAGTGACAGGTGTTTTTCGCTAATATATTTATGGCCATGCTAGACTTCAATATCCCACGTCCACAACCACAACTTCCTTTGGTTATTGGCCGCGTGTCTACGTGAGAAGACGTGTTCTTATTTGACTGGGCCAATCGTAATAAAGTACTCCGATACTGAACGTCCATGATTCGCGGACAGACACCTGCAGCACCGACATTCAAAACCATCCAACCACGACACTGCATATGAACCAGTGTTTTGGAGGATAACTGGCCTTGAGATATTTTCGCGAAAAACACCTGTCCCTACTTATAAAATTAAAAAAAAATAGTACAATGTCTTAAATTTAAAATAAAGACATACACATTCCCAAAGATTAATATCAAATTGAATTTTTGAAAATAGTTTGCTTCGTGTGCACGTTGCCATAGCTGTCTCTCCGACAATCGAACGTTCTAGAGTATATCGCCGAAGTGCACAGAGACGAAATTGCTTGGCGGCTCCTTTGATGTGGGTGTGCCCATTCTCCGATTGGCTGCGCGAGGCGCCCCGGAAAAGGGCTTTATGTCTGATTGGATACTGTGTGATGTGAAAGATTCCCTATCAGAAGGGTCGTCGGCTGGCGAGTAGGCTGCCAGGCGTTTTACGCCACGTTGCATTTGTCAGCTCCGTACGTGTCCAGCCAAAGGCCGCCTGAGCTTGCCGGTGAAAAAAATAACTGTTCCCGCAAGTTCCGTGTGTCTAAAAAACCAATTCAATTTGGCTTATGCAGGAAACGAAGGGTGATAATTAGGGCCAGTGACTTTTCGCGTAAAAATTGGAGCACACAGTAGACTTCAATACTATATACACACCTCAGCTGTTGTTATACCTCCATTGGCTGCTGGTGCCGTGTCCGTTTTTGACCAAGCCACTCAGGACTAAGTAACTCCGACACCGAACCTTCGTGATTCGTGTGCCCACGGTTAACACGGGTCAGAACATTTTTTTTAGCCAATCAAAGTAACTGGACGAACCTACAGTGCTTTGGACTGTATCTTGTCTCTAAATTTTTTCGCAAAATATCACTGACCTTAGTTATAATATAAGCACACGGGCGCTCAAACGCACACGTACACATATGTGTAAAAGCTCGCGGCCCTGTACGNCCTTAGTTATAATATAAGCACACGGGCGCTCAAACGCACACGTACACATATGTGTAAAAGCTCGCGGCCCTGTACGCACAGCGACGCGGGTTCGACATTGTCGCGCGCGCACTAAACTTAGCACTAAACATACAATATTCGCCCAATGTTTGATTGCAGTTGGGTAGCTGGATGCGAAAAAAAATATCCGTGAGTACACCAGTTTTTAATATTGTTATAGTTTTTCCTCTCTCTTAGCCAGACCGCGTATTTGTGAGCAGACACGTGCATATCACGCAGTAACTGTCACGCATTTACTTTTCTCACGCACAAGTAATAATATGTTACATTATATTGTACAGGTTACTACCAAACCCACTCAAAAATGCAATCCTAATGTTAACCCTAAATACGAGGGATAGTTGAGAAACTTAATTATCTGTCAATGTTTTCGCAAAAACGAAATACTTGAACAGGAAGAGTAATTGTTTTTAAAAATAAATACTATGCTTGATTCATTTCCGCAGGCCTATCCCGTAACACGAGTCCAATATAAATTAAGTAATTGGTTAATAAAAGTAAAGGTAGTCAGTTGAAAATAATTTAAGTTTCGTAGGCAACATATGTTTTTCGTATAAAAATATGTCTACCACATGACCATACACGTAATGTTCGAGAGGTTTAGGGTTAATATCATATTCCTCCATTAGTTTTTTTCTTTTTTTTAATGTTGCCAAGTGTAATGGGAAAGTGTAAAATTTACATAATTTGACTTTTATAAACTGATTTTGCATTAAATATACATTTTAGATATTTTTTTTTTAGGATTTGGGCATTTTTGAAATGNGACTTTTATAAACTGATTTTGCATTAAATATACATTTTAGATATTTTTTTTTTAGGATTTGGGCATTTTTGAAATGATAGATAAAATAATTTTAATAAAATTATTCTAATTATTTATAAATGAATCGATTCCTAGATGTCTGATCGTTTTACGATTGATTTGACAAAGTCCGGTGCAGCAATCCATAGCATTACCCAGCAATAAGCGCTGTCTGCATTAGTGTTAGCTTCCGAATTTGCATAGCAGTGACCATGACTATAGCTACTCCGCAACATGCCGGCACGTAGAAAAATATACTCGAGGTAATATGTCAAGCGTTTATTAAGTACTCTGTGGCGTAATCTATTCACAAAGTCAGAAGACAGTCATTCAGAGTTTTGTCTTTGAAGTTTAATGGCAAAGGTGAGTTCATGTCGTTATGTTGGTATGATTGAACTGCGTGGTCGGCAATTGATACAGTCCAATCATACCAACATAACTAACAACAATATTTGGAGATTGCGGCTTGAGTTCCTAGTACGCTGAAAAGTTNAGTCATTCAGAGTTTTGTCTTTGAAGTTTAATGGCAAAGGTGAGTTCATGTCGTTATGTTGGTATGATTGAACTGTGTGGTCGGCAATGGACACAGTCCAATCATACCAACATAACTAACAACAATATTTGGAGATTGCGGCTTGAGTTCCTAGTACGCTGAAAAGTTNACAGTCCAATCATACCAACATAACTAACAACAATATTTGGAGATTGCGGCTTGAGTTCCTAGTACGCTGAAAAGTTCGTCCAACTACCAAACAATCCACTTTTACGGAAAATAAAACACTTGTGCTGTTCTGCAACTGACGCCGTCCCCGGGAAGGCATTGTAAAGCGGGATTGGAAAGTTCAGGGGCAAATATTTTCGTTTAATTAATAGGAAATTTTAGCGAGCCCAGATAACAGACGGGCAACAGGAAAAAAAAAATGTGCATCGCCTACCTCGTATAACGGATAGGGGGAGTGGGGGAGGGGGGAGGGAGAATTCGTTCTTTGCTTTCCCCGAGCAGTTTCAATTTCGCCCGTTGGGAACCCAATCTAATTACAAGGCAACAAGAAACCGGGAGGGGGAAATGTTTAGTTTATTTCGCTTTTCTCACAGAGGAGAGAGTGATATCAGAGTAACTGTTTGATTTTCATTCCCTGTGTTATCTTTTTCACTCTCCCTCTTAGTCACTGCATACAGATGTCGCTGCTCTGAAGACACTGCGGTTGTGCAAAGCTAAAGCAATCGTCTGTGCAAACTTCAACGGGAAAAATAACTCATCTACATTAAAATTCAAAGTTTGACAGCTTACAATTTTCTGAATCTCTTTTACCGGAGCAGTAATTAATTCATGTTATTCCCACTTAACTGCTTGTNTTGACAGCTTACAATTTTCTGAATCTCTTTTACCGGAGCAGTAATTAATTCATGTTATTCCCACTTAACTGCTTGATATATTTCTCGCCGTTACAAAACACATTAAAGGATTTTTTTTATCGCAGACCGACGTTTATACATCATTATACCGTACCACAAAATCTATCTCAAGAAAGCGACTAACAAGGGTGATAAGATGCTCCTCGAGAGACTTTGTCGAGAGACCTAGCAAATACAAGTCAAACGTTTTTCTCGCAGGCCTTCATATTTTACTGGTAATTAAAGGGTTGTAAGCAACGTTTACCTGTTTCGTTAGTAACCGTTAACATTCACCGAAGTTGACTACGTGTATGTACTTCGTACACACAGATCTAGAAATATTTGTGATACATGATAAAATATTTTGCAATGACTACATACGGAAGATTTTTTTTTTAATTAATGGTTATGTGATACTGGTGTATTTTTGTATTTTGATGTTTAACAAAATGGGCTTCATCGCGAATGAAATTTCATTGAAGAATATTATTGTACATGTATCTTAACTTCGGTACTTTTGTATCTTTATTTCGGAATTTCGTCCTAAAACAAGTCGAAAATATTGTAATCTAGACCATATATANAAACAAGTCAAAAATATTGTAATCTAGACCATATACAAAATATTAGAAAACTAAAATTTTTTCTCGATTTGATATATTACTTTTTAAAATCTTCTAATGCGGCACTTGAGAGTTACTAGTAAATTTAAGCACTTAAAGAACACAATAATGTTATGCGCAATAGAAAAGCCACGCGAATGAGAATTACGAAACAATTCTCAGGCAGTTGCAAGAAATTTCGAAACGAAATAGAAATTTTACATCAGATTTAATCACGACGTGAATGAAACATCGGGGTGAATTTTACAGCATAACGGAAACATACCCATTTATCAACGCAGCCATATACGGCTGATAATAGACCGTTTGGTGTCAACGTTAAGGGGGTTTCCTCCCTTCCCAATAAAGCAGCTTATCATGTACTCCGGAGGCGTGCGGATCCGACATTTCCAGGTGTGCCGAGCAGCCTTAACCTCTCGATCATTAATCTCCATTTGAACTACGGAGACCGGGGCCATATTCAGGTATTCTACTCCTAACCACCGCACACTGGGACCCCCCCTACCCTCCTCCCCGTTGCTTTTCACAGCCCGCCATCCTAGGCATCTCCACGAACACCCTTAATTTACGATGAGAACGTGACGACGGGGCGTTATGAGCCGTCCCTCGAGGCCAGACNTTGACAGCTTACAATTTTCTGAATCTCTTTTACCGGAGCAGTAATTAATTCATGTTATTCCCACTTAACTGCTTGTTTATTTCTCGCCGTTACAAAACACATTAAAGGATTTTTTTTATCGCAGACCGACGTTTATACATCATTAAACCGTACCGCAAAATCTATCTGAAGAAAGCGACTAACAAGGGTGATAAGATGCTCCTCGAGAGACTTTGTCGAGAGACCTAGCAAATACAAGTCAAACGTTTTTCTCGCAGGCCTTCTTATTTTACTGGTAATTAAAGGGTTGTAAGCAACCTTTACCTGTTTCGTTAGTAACCGTTAACATTCACCGAAGTTGACTACGTGTATGTACTTTGTACACACAGATCTACAAATATTTGTGATACATGATTAAATATTTTGCAATGATTACATACGGAAGATTTTTTTTTTTAATTAATGGTTATGTGATAGTGGTGTATTTTTGTATTTTGATGTTTAACAAAATGGGCTTCATCACGGATGAAATTTCATTGAAGAATATCATTGTACATGTATCTTAACTTCGGTACTTTTGTATCTTTATTTCGGAAGTTCGTCCTAAAACAAGTCAAAAATATTGTAATCTAGACCATATACAAAATATTAGAAAACTAAAATTTTTTCTCGATTTGATATATTACTTTTTAAAATCTTCTAATGCGGCACTTGAGAGTTACTAGTAAATTTAAGCACTTAAAAAACACAATAATGTTATGCGCAATAGAAAAGCCATGCGAATGAGAATTACGGAACAATTCTCAGGCAGTTTCAAGAAATTTCGAAACGAAATAGAAATTTTACATCAGATTTAATCACGACGTGAATGAAACATCGGGGTGAATTTTACAGCATAACGGAAACATACCCATTTATCAACGCAGCCATATACGGCTGATAATAGACCGTTTGGTGTCAACGTTAAGGGGGTTTCCTCCCTTCCCAATAAAGCAGCTTATCATGTACTCCGGAGGCGTGCGGATCCGACATTTCCAGGTGTGCCGAGCAGCCTTAACCTCTCGATCATTAATCTCCATTTGAACTACGGAGACCGGGGCCATATTCAGGTATTCTACTCCTAACCACCGCACACTGGGACCCCCCCTACCCTCCTCCCCGTTGCTTTTCACAGCCCGCCATCCTAGGCATCTCCACGAACACCCTTAATTTACGATGAGAACGTGACGACGGGGCGTTATGAGCCGTCCCTCGAGGCCAGACGGATATTAAGGCGCCATTACTCCGAGCTGGATATAATTAGGAGCGGATGCATGGCCACTAAATAACGTTTCCTTCGGGCGCGAAAGAAGGGAAGGAGGAAATGGGAGGGAGGATGGGGATAAAACTGCTTGCCCAGCGCGCACATTTATGGGAATTTATTTATTACGTTGCTGCAGCGGGGCAAAAAGGGGTGGGGATGGGGGAGGCGAAAGGAAGGATATAAACCTGAGTGCCAAGTCAACTCCGGGCCGTAAAAAGTAGGGCGGGGATGCCGCAGAGCGGACAAATAAACAAAAGGCGACTGGAAATAAAAGCAGAATCTCTTCCTCGCCGCGAGGCCATGTNATGCCGCAGAGCGGACAAATAAACAAAAGGCGACTGGAAATAAAAGCAGAATCTCTTCCTCGCCGCGAGGCCATGTTTTCTCTCGGGCTTCGTTTAAAATATCAAACTGCAAAACAAAATGGAAAACAAAACAAAAATACGCGGTTGGACAAGTTACTCTGGCGAAAAGGGAGAAACTCGATGTATACAAACAGTTGCAGCAATACTATGTTGGCCTTGAGNAAAAGGGAGAAACTCGATGTATACAAACAGTTGCAGCAATACTATGTTGGCCTTGAGGAAGAAAAGAAAATAGTATGAGAAAAAAAGTTGTGGGTAGAGAGAGAGGTAAATAAAATGTTAGTATAATATTTGCGTTAAAATTATTTTTTATCACGTTTATTTGTATTTTAGATGCTATTTCCAGAGTTACGCATACATAAGGAGAGGTGAATAATGCATCTATTACGTGTCTAAGAGTAATATTACTGAAAAGGCACAAAATGGCACGGGACAAGGAAAAGCTACGTATTTAAAGTTGGTTCANTGTCTAAGAGTAATATTACTGAAAAGGCACAAAATGGCACGGGACAAGGAAAAGCTACGTATTTAAAGTTGGTTCAATTATTTTACATGTAGGTAACCTTACAGACAAAAATATCCAGTAAAATTACGCCATACGAAATCTTGACTATGAATTAGTGAAGAACATTACTTTTTGGCACACTTCTTGAAACGGTACTTGTTTCTTATCTTTTTCTTTTTTTCAAATTAAACGACAATTTCTGAAGATCGACACAATAGCTGATGAGTACGGAACGGAACATTTCGCGAATTCATTTTAGGACAAGGTAATCCTCAAACGCATGTGTATTTCTGTCGTGTTTGTAATTGGGTCACAGTATATTAGACACGCCCAGGCGAACTCTGGCTTATAATAGACCCCNGTATTTCTGTCGTGTTTGTAATTGGGTCACAGTATATTAGACACGCCCAGGCGAACTCTGGCTTATAATAGACCCACAAATAAAAATGCATAAAATCCTTTGATACCTGGTCACTGAGGCAGCAGGCAATGAAAAAACCTTAAGGGTCNCCCACAAATAAAAATGCATAAAATCCTTTGATACCTGGTCACTGAGGCAGCAGGCAATGAAAAAACCTTAAGGGTCGAAAATACATAGGAGAGTGGTGTCTAACGTACAGGTCGATTAAAAAGCGAAATATTTCTGCCCCTACAGATAAGTTTTTGAGTTGAGGTCTGCTTTCCATTGCGGGCGCACCAATCGCTCAGAATTGTTAGATAGGCTGTGAATATTTAGTTATAATTTTCGTAACGAAGCGCAAACACTGCATTCTCTACGGTTAACGCTTCATTTAACTATTTAATTCAAATAATTAATTAATTTCTAAGATTTCCTTACCTATAGAAAATTTTCGCTAAAAGAATTCCTGTCTGCTTGTANTTCAAATAATTAATTAATTTCTAAGATTTCCTTACCTATAGAAAATTTTCGCTAAAAGAATTCCTGTCTGCTTGTATTTCAAAACACTTAAGCTAAGACACACTTTCTCGGTGGGATGGTTTTAAATGCCATCACAGACGCGTAATCTAATTCTGAATTGTCCATCCAAGTACCGAAATGGCATCTTACATAGACAAGCAGCAAATAACAGAATGAAAACTGCCTATAGTCTGTTCACGGCAAACTGATCACTTTTGAAAGCCCTGCTTAAGATCTACTTGCATGCACATTGTGTATTCTTCCACCAAATGTAGAATTAACATTTCCACGGGCCGTCACTTTATTCTTGCGTTGGTAAGGTGAAACAAAAATTATTGTAAAATTAAGAACTTAACAAGTTTGCTCATCATTGCGCATACATTCATAAAAAATGCAGAAATCGAAATAAATCATTTTGGTATTCACAAGTTGTTTACCTAGAACTTTTAATTCCACGTTAGAACATGACACTATTTTTCCTTCGTCGTTACTAACTTTACTAGCCGGAAGCGCCAGCGCGGCCACTAAAATACACGCAGGCAAGAGCAGTGACATTTTCCAAAGGTTGATTTCAAAAGTGTTCACTTTACCGTGAACGGCCTTCACAAGTGAGCACTAGGATACATTGAAGTATGGTCGCCAGGGAGCTCTATTTCGCGAAAATACTAAGAACAGAAATGTTACGAAATATTTCAACATGATGTTTGATATTCTGTCGTAAAACTTGATTGTGAAAGATACTGTAACTCACAATTAGTTAATTTATAAGTGACAGCGAAATCGAAATTACTTTTTACAGGTACCTTTATTTCAATTTAAACTTATAACATTTTTAATAACATATGCGTGTTTTTCAAAACCTATATGTCACAAAAAAAGTGAATTTTACTGTTTATGATTGTAAACACTGTTGGAGAGAATGCTTACAAAATAAATTTAATATTTTGTCTGGGTCTAGTATATATAAAAACAACTCCGGCCAAACACAAACTTTCAGACAAAATCAATAATTAGAATTTCTATATTGAAAAGTGACCTCTGTGGTACACCAGCACACCTTGCGGNTTTCTATATTGAAAAGTGACCTCTGTGGTACACCAGCACACCTTGCGGCGAAATTCTTTTCTATACCAAGCACTCCCATAAAATAAATTATTTTTGTTCCCAACCTGAGTAGAATAGACCTTAGTTGCACGCGTTCGGCACTTCTGAAAGCTGTCATGTTCAGTGAGCGAACCCGTAACACACAGTCAGGTTTCGAAATGATTGGCTATACGGAGAGTTGTCCAGAAAACAATGAGAGGGTGAAGGGCGTTGACGTCGGCAGCTCACGAACAAAAAGACCGCAGCTCAAGTAGAGTGCGATTGGATCTCGTGTAAACAATGCCTCGGCATAGCCCATTGTCCCCCGCCTTACAGCTCTATCTACCTAAATCATTGCAGTAGATGATGACACATCATACTAAGCCAATTCCGTGCACGTGTTCTTCTGAAATGAAATGCATTAACTCGCGTATGTGTATCTCTATGAAGATGAAAACCCAGGTTATCTATCCTCCGGGAATTGTTCGGGTCAAGGCGACCGAAGATTAAACCACAGACTCTTAAAATTGAGTAAGTGATTTCAAGCAGTGGGATTATTCTTACTGAAACTGTAGTTAATGAACTGTTACCTACTGGCGAATCACTGCCATTCACTGAGGTTGTAGTGCCAAGGCAGTGTATGTAAGTCATTATAAATCACTTTTGTGGGCTGTTCACAGTAAAGTGAGCACTTTTGAAATCAACCTTTGAGAAATGCTACTGCCCTTACCTCCATATATTTTAACGGGCACAGTGACTAGCATGCGTCCAGTAAAGTTGGTAATGGCTGAGGAAAAGTAGTTCCACATCTGAACGTTTAATTAAAAGTAATAGTAAATTTTAAGATTTTTTTTACTTTCTGTTTTTAAAGCACAAGAACAAAAAAAATTACAAATTTTTTGAATTATTTACTTTCATCATAATTTCACAGTTTCACTTAACCGGTGCATGACTAAAGTGGCAAGGCCCGTGGCAAAGTAAATTTTTACATGTGGTGGAAAAATATACAATACGTGTACAAGTGTATCTTAAGCATGGCTTTCGAAAGTGCTCAGTTTACCTTGAAAAGTCTTTAAATCAGGGAGTACCAGCAACTATTATAACAAATAGAATTGTTTTTTGCGGTCCCAGTGGAGGAATTTCAACAGGTTTGCTGTCGAGTACACTGACTTGGAACAGTTTCGACAGTTTCGATTGCAGAGCGTAATGGACTGCAAGCACTACAAATTCGCTGCATTATTTGTCAAGACTCGAGCAAAGTGTTTCAACTGCAGCCATTTGCTCTAGTTGTAAAGATAATTGAATTACACAGAACTTAAAAAAAAAGNCGAGCAAAGTGTTTCAACTGCAGCCATTTGCTCTAGTTGTAAAGATAATTGAATTACACAGAACTTAAAAAAAAAGTTTCATTAGCGAGTTATATACTTCTTACGTTTGCTGTTATTCAAGCATGTCTGTAGAGCACGAGTTAATAATTTGTGTGTACCTGTGGAAGGGGATTCTATGACTGGTGAATTCACCAGACGCACAATGATACAAGCTAACAACACACGAGCTGACAGCAGACCAAATAGCATATTTTTGCACATTTAATGGAAGTAAACCGAACATAACGAAATCAAAATTAACGTAGACCTTGAATTGANCGAGCAAAGTGTTTCAACTGCAGCCATTTGCTCTAGTTGTAAAGATAATTGAATTACACAGAACTTAAAAAAAAAAGTTTCATTAGCGAGTTATATACTTCTTACGTTTGCTGTTATTCAAGCATGTCTGTAGAGCGCGAGTTAATAATTTGTGTGTACCTGTGGAAGGGGATTCTATGACTGGTGAATTCACCAGACGCACAATGATACGAGCTAACAACACACGAGCTGACAGCAGACCTAATAGCATATTTTTGCACATTTAATGGAAGTAAACCGAACATAACGAAATCAAAATTAACGTAGACCTTGAATTGACGATATATGTTCAGCATCACCGTAAGTTTGTGGGTTAATCGCTGGGGTATCTTGTAAACGGCCCTTCTCCCATCATAACAGACTCATGCAAATGTATATCGCAAATTTAAATTGCGCCTTCAGGTAAAGCTAACAGATAAATAACATGAAACCTTTAACGCGTGCGTAGATAGAAACGGTCATACATTTATAGATAAAAACTACGATTTTTGAAATTAACTCTTTCGATACTTGGTGAAATTGAGTACTGGAATCAGCATTTCCATCAGGATTGATGCCAAACTACTGTGTGTGTCAGTGAACAGATGAACATTTTATTGGTCGTTGCATTTCACTTACGTCAAGTTTTCAATTTTTTTTTGCCCATTCACAACTCACCAGAAATACCGACGAATGTCTGTTAATGTCATGCTGTTTTGAAAAGGTGAGGCCGATTCCACGTGCATCTATAACACTTTAAGAAATACTTGTGGCTGGTGTTTACATATTCACGATGTTCAGTCAAGTATATTATATCTGAGGAATGTTATTCAGCAGAACGATATCTTTTGGAAACCCAATATTTAATTTTGTGCTCCTGGCTAGAAAACTAAAGGATGAAACTGAGGACGTCGGTGTATTAGATATTAAAACTGAGTAAATATTAATAGACCGTTGTCCCTATGGTATACGGGTGGGCGAGTGAAGAGATTTTGGCTGATATTAACAGCGAGGTCTTGAGAGCCGAGTATGGTATATGGGCAGTGTTGAATGTGTTGCGGTTTGCGCACATTTACTGTAATCCAAGGCACGCTAGACATGAGCTGCGTAATAAGCCAGTTGTATTATGTTGCGTATTTCCACTTCCACAAGTTCTGGCGGCTCGCGTTACCTAGAGACCTGTGCTTGGTCTTCCAGCACGACCCAGCTGGCGGCAGCTGACCTTAGTGACGACTCGGCTACGTACAAACTATTGCAAAAATATTCGGCGCACGTCGGCAAACACGCAACTGATTATATGGAGGCTTGATGCCTTTTTTTTTTATCGTGCGCAGCTACCTTTCCCATCGCCGACTTTGACATTTGTGCTGCTTTGGGGTACGTCAATGCTGGATACGTGCGCATAAGACGAAGACTCGCTCTACCTCATCTTTAGTCTCTGGTCTACATCGAAAGGACACTCTTCCCATCCAGTAAGTAACTACACAGGGAAAAAAACCCGGAGTGACTGTTATTGTGATGTTGGAGTACTCACTTTATGATTAGCTGCGCAAGGCCCTGAGAACGGCCCTTGTGTCTGAATGGTGACTGCGCGCTGTGAAAGGTTCCTTTCCATTGGTTGCACTGCCGGGCGCTGGTTGGCGAACGGCGGTCCGGCATGTTGCTGGCCAGTGACCCCATTTTTTGCTGGCGTGTGAGCGCTGGAGTCCGTGAAATACGTGGCCGTTTCAGCTCAGGATACTTAAAGAGGACTACGTGGCGGCGCGTTCAAGGTCAAGAAGCGTGGGAGCGATACGGGCGACAATAACGCGCACCCCTAGCGCCTCGTCGTTCCTACGTGCAACACGTGCAGTGTTTCCGTCAAAATGCTGTACTATGCTAATCATATCTGTAAGAGTGCGACTTTATTACACGCGATGGAAGCCCACTGACTAAGCCACGTACGTATAATCGCACTTTTCTCTTGCCGCTTTAGGAAAAAACTACGTAGGCAAGCTTTAAAAGTGCGATATTTGACCATTTACACAAATTTTTTTCGCCATGAATACATTAAATATGATAAAAGTAAAAACATTAGGACATAAATAATTGTTATTTAATTTTATACAAAAAGTCGTATCTTCAGAACATTTATTTACCCGGGAAATGCGTATCCGCGCAAAAAACGATTTCACAGAAAATGTTTCCGTACACAGTCCTCTTAAGCACTCGGTGTTCTTGGCCTATTGTACGAACATTACAACTGACTGGCTGTACGTCAACAGTAATGATTTCATATAACGTAAAAATCAATCCATTGTGTTCGTCTGAGTAACTAAACGGAAGTTACCTTTTACTCACGAAAATTGTCTATGCAATATGGACTATTTTCGATTTCAATGCAATGCGCCCTTGATCACGCACCCTTGACCCCTTCTCTAGTCGCAAGCCCTTGTTACCTTCGTGAGAAATATTCGTTAATGAATTCGGACGCACGTGTTCGTTTACACCTCGAGTTTTATTCTGTCGAATTTCACGCTATGCGAGTTTCATTTCCCTTTGTGACGTTACCAAGTGTTTTCCGCGGTCGTGCAGAGTTGTAAACACAAACAAATGAAATATTTCAAACAGTTGCGCATCGGAAAGCAATCTAGAGCTCGAGAAGGGCAAGTGACTCACGCCTGAAGGGAAATTCTAGGGTGCATAATGTGCCTTTGATGTGAATTTGGACAGCGACAACGTAAAGTTGTGCTATTTGCAGATTTTAATTATTCATTTGTTCATGTATTTGTAAGAGGAAATATGATTTCACAGACATTATTTTCAACTGCACATTAATTACTTTAATTGGTATGTAATTTCACTGCTCGCTTAAAATTCATTTTTATTATATCGTAAATACATTTATATGTCTTTCCAGTCTGTTATTTTTGTAATGTGTTTAGAATGCCCTAGTGCATGAGCGGTTATTGATCCGTTGCAATGGTAACTAAGTGACTAGCTCTCTCGCAATTGGTCAGTTGTAGACGGCGTTATTTAATTAAGTGTTTGAAAGGATTTCTTAGCCCTCTTGGTGCTCGAAGGCAGGACGCTAGCCGGCGTGGCTTTGGCACGCAGGATTCTAAATTAAATTATATTACAAGGATCCGAGTTTGAACCTGAAAACAGGCCATCTCGAAGGAGACGAATACGCGAGGCAAGTCTAAGGAAGAAGCAGGCCTGTGTCGCCCGCGTAGATTTTCAGGGTAGTTAGTTCAAACTACTGCGTGTGCTAATATATGCTGGGACCCAAGAGCCAGAGATGGGAAGACCACGATGAGAGGTCCTGCTGCATCCAGGAGGGCGCGACTGCCGACGAGATCGACAAGCGCGCCTAGAACTTCAAGAATTCTTCGTTTTTAAATTATAAGCAGCTAAGTTAAGAACTATTTTATTAAGAGAAAGAGAGACGTATTTTTTTTTCTTCATCAAGTTGAACTGACTCCGAACTAATTTAACCACGGACACCTTGAACCCCAGAATATCACTTTTAAAACGCTGAGCTTGTCTGGAGCGAAGAAACAAAACCTATTAATTTATTTTCCTGGAAGTTAGAAATTTCCTACGCCAACTCTAAAGTTAAATGGAACACATCGGTCACGAGTTGCTGAGGCCACACATAAAAACCTAGTCTCTCAATTGATTGAATCTCAATTCATCCGGCCAAGTCTCTGCTGAGTAATCATTTCGAGTAGAAGCAGATTATTTTCTTAGCGATTATTTTCGATTGTTTTTGTATTTGAATTTGTGTTGTGTTATTTGTGAGAGTTCTTCTGTCACGCACACGCATAAGTTCTTTGCGTATGCTTTACACGTCGTCTCCCTACAAGGGCCCAACTACCCACATCCTCGCCCGTAAGGCCAGCGGAATCACTAATACACTACATCTGGCGACCAACTGATAGCTGCACTATAATCTGGAGGTGCCATACGCGGGGCTTAACTATCTCCACTCTTACACGTACACATGTAGTAGTGTTGGAATCACTGCGTCACATGGCCTTTAGCTGGTGGATTCAAACACGGCCATAGAGTTACCCCGTACGTTCCTTATAAATAATAGCACAAATTGAACTATACCTGTAAACGTGTAGTTCTTCAAAAGCTCAAGTATAGTGCGCGAAATGATAAAAACGCTGAAAGCCAAGGGACCTAGATGCAGCGATGGCGTAGAATAGCCCGGAGAGGTGAGGGCAGGAACTACCCCAAGGGAACAGTTTCGGACACAGTAGAAGGGGAAGAGGAGTAAGGTTGGGGAGCCCGAGGGCATCTCTTTGATGTATTCGCGACTTTGAGAACGCGATAAATCGCCGGCTCTACCAACCTCCCTCCCCCTCCACCAAGTACGTTTCAACCCGCCTTTCACTTGGGAACGTGCTCCAGCGATGGCTAGTGAACTGTATTGCGAAGTTCGCCGTGTAGACGGAGACAAAGGGAAGAGTGCGAATGCTAGCTGCGCAGTAGACATCTATGTGTGCCAACCGTAGAGGGAATACATGTAATGAGAGTACTCATTCCAAATGCGCAGTAGCCCTCCATACTTGTGTTAACATAAAAGTGCCTTATTTTTGGTTGAATTGAACATTTACTGATATTTTATTTATAAATAATAATACTTCATTTAAAATTAATATCAATAAAACAGGTAGAAAATAAGTTTTTTGGTAATGCCTAGTAAGAAAAAGCTTTCATCCAAAATTTCATTACACTGAGTGCGCACGAATGCGGTGCGTTGTCCCTTTGGTGTAATTCTCTAGACCAGTTTAAACTTAGTTTGCACGAGGCGGAGAAATATCATGGAAGCAAAACTTTAGCAGGGCTTCAGAGAAGTTAAAATTAACTGTCAATGGACTGCAGAATACTTTTTTTCTCTACGTAAGTGCTTTGAAATGTTTGTAAACTTCTTTTAACCTAATTTGTATTCAGTTAGCATATATTTTACTTAGTCGAAGTATTTCATTCCTGTAAATGCTAAGTGCGTCGAAAATTGAAATGTAAACCAACACTCTTATCACTGTTGTCCGTGAGACTTTGACAAGTCATGTCGGCGATGGTTGAGTCAGTTGGGTACTCGTGCAGAAGGCAAAAATCTGTTTATCTCTCCGTTGGCCTATCACGGTCCCAACACTGAACTGGCTTCCTTCATACAGAACTGTCAAAATCGCGTAACTCCGAATGAGGTTCACGCCCTGTCTTCTTGTATAGCCAACTTTGATATGCTATTACACATCTTTTGACTAAGTTGTGACACAAATACCACATAATCAAGTGTTGCAAAAAGTAATTATTTTTCGTGAAAACGCGGGTTTCAGGCAGAGTGAACATGGGCTACAGCGATCTCGCTGGCCGTGCAGAACTAATCTCCGTGTCCCAAAACTGAACTGCTTTTCTACATATACGACTATCATACACAACGTTGATAGGATTTGAGGTTAAGCCTCGTCTACAACCAACTTGACGCAAAACGTTAAACGCCAAACGTCACCATAAGAAAACTGGCATGTCTACGATCGACGTTAACTGGTATAAAAATAAAAAGTATGTATGTGTTTATATACAAATATTTTAATTTGTATTTTAATTAAAAATAAACCCTTTTGAAAAAAAAAAGGATTCCGCTGACTTTGTAGTTACGCTGAATTATTTTTAATGCGTTTTGCGTTATTTGTTTATTGATTTCGTACAACATTAACACAATAAAAATGTTCGGCGTATGTAGTGCCATCTGTCGCGCAACGTCTGCACACCATTTGTTTCCACTTGCTTGTGACGTCTTGAATTCTGATTGGCTGGCGCTAAAATTTAAACGCAAAGAATTGAATGTAGGTCAACTTTTAAAGCGTTGCGTTTGACGTTTAGCGTCGCGGCGACGTTTAACGTTAGTTGTAGCCAGTGCTATTACTCTCCATTCATGACATATTGTTGCGCGTCATTGCAGCGTCGACGCTATTGTAGCGAAGCCTTCAGAACACTGTTTAGTAAACAGGTGCTTTCACAAGTTTGTATGCTTCCTCCAACAAATTTGCAATGCAGTTAAATTACATTTAATTTGGTAAAAGTATTTTATTCATATAAAAGTGCTTGTCTTTCGAAAATTAACATATAAACACACACATTCATCACTGTTGAAGACGTGACTTTTGACAGTTGTTTTGTTTTGGGGTAGGTCAGTGCTGGGTACATGCGCAGAAGACGAAGAATCGGCCTACTTCACCTGTCGACTATTTTTTAATCTGCCAACTTTACTCAGTTTTTTTTACTTTACTTCATATTTGGATGGTCTCTGCATATCACACTAGAGCCATAATATCAAAATATCCCTTACAACAAGTGTGGACAGACCTGTATTCATCTACAAACCACAGAACGCTGAAATCCAGGTCATAGGAGCAGCGAAATGTTGTGGAATATTTAGACAGAAGCTGCGGTTCGAGATTCCGTATATTTGTTTATAAGCTGTTTACGGCAGACTGAGCGCTTTTGGAAACCTGCTTAAAATCGACTTGTATCCACACAGTGTGTATTCTACCACAATACGTGCATTAACATTGCCATTGGCCTAATCACATTCATGCGCCAGTTAAGTAAAACCTGCGAAATTATTTAAAAAAGTAAATAATTCACCGATTTACCAATTCTTACCCTTGTGTGCATTAAAAACACTAAACAGAATAATTAATTCAGGTATTCAGAAATGTTTATCTAAAACTTTTAATTCAACATTAAGACATGGAACTACTTTCCCTTCATTGTTACCACCTTTACTGGGCGCATGCCAATCAGTGTGCCCATTAAAATATAAGCAGTTCGGGATAGTAACATTTTTCAAAGGTAGATTTAAAAAATGCTCTATTAACCGTGTACATCCTATACATTTCTTGACTGAGTGAATCAAACTTATGTGTTAACTATATACGGGCAATCACGACGACGGTTCAATTGCAGAGTTACCGAATTCTGAGCGTCTCGGTGAAATAAGGAAACTGCTTTTTATGAAGACAACAGGCAAATATAATGGTTTATAGAGGAAAAAGTTGACTCCCTTTGGTTTTAACGTACTCTGTGCAAATCGGAAATTTTTACTTCATTATTGGATTGTCGTGTGTGCACGAATCTACTTACCCTTTTAAATCAGGCTATTACACTCTAAATCTGGATCAGTGAAATTTTCACTGTTTCAATCAGTTAACAGTGCCTAACTGATTCAACAGTCACTTCAGTGAATTTTTTAACTGAAGAATCAGTGAAAAAATGCCCGTTTTCCTTCACTTATTGGCTCAGTGACGTTTCCCACTGATCCATTGGTCATTGTTGTCACTGTTATTCAGTGATTTGTTTTTTCATTGATGGATCAGGATAACAGCGTGTAAAAATGGCCGTCAAACAAGGTTTAAAAATGGCCGTTCAACAACGTGTTTCAAGTGAAATAACAACGAATAAACTAATAAAACCAATATAAAATACTTTAGAAAATGTGAGCTACAACTTTCAAAACACCATTTTATGAGGTAACATGAACATTCAGTATTTCATTCCGTTTTTACGTCTTTCATTTCGTTTTCATGTAATTATCACAGCGCTCTGTTTAAAGGTTTAATCTGCACGTAATGTTGTGAAGAGAGTGCTCTCTTATGTACTATTCGTGTTAACAGTCCCAACGGTACCAGTTAAACCAGAAACGAAAAGTAAGGGCATACAATTTAAAAATACACGCTTTCGATAAATAATTACAAGACATGAATTTTCCTCTCATTTCATTGAAGTGAAATGGTAGTGCAGATAGTAAGGTAACGGTCGAAAGCGATATGGAAAAGGAGGGCGAGTTCAATCCCGACAATCTACAAAAAATTTCTTACTTTTTTTAAATTCCGGCAAATTGCGTAATGTAAATAGTAAATTGTAGTAAATATGTACATTCCTCGTAATTATTTGGCTGTATTCAATAAAAACAATATTTAATTCGCCGGTGCAGTTGGCCGTCACTTATTCAATAAGTGAAATTGTTTCACTTCATTAATTCGATAAGTGAAATTTTTTCACTGAAACAATCAGTGGTTTTTCACTGATTCTAAGTGGAGCCATTTTCGCTGATTCGAGTAGTTGAATTTCGCTGCGCATCAGTGGTTTTCCACTGATTCGAATTTAGATTGTAGGATCCCGATACTCTAATATTCAAGAATCCAGGTAAAAGAAAAGCAGCATCTAATACTAAAATATGAATATGCTTCAAATTTTCCGGAGGTATGCTAGCACGAAAAATTCTTCTGCGATAACTAAATACATCTATCAATGCGTGAAAATAAATAAATTGCTGTTGTGTGTCTACACTCAAAGAAATTATTCGGAAATTTACCCTACCAGTGTGACGCATTCTGCATCCCTATATTTTATTCGTCAGAACACACGCTCTGGCGAAGCTCGCGGGCGTACGACCGCAATAAGGATTAAGGGTTTTGTGGAAGTGCCGGAAGAGGGACACCAGGAGCCTCGCAGCTGCTAAGGCACGCTACCAAAGGTTTCGGCACGTGCAACTGTTCCTGCACGTGCAGACGACATCCGGAGACAACGAAAGGCACCAGGGCGCGGACAGAGCCGCATTTTGCAGCTGCCCAAGGGACACCGAGATCCCACCACCAGCTGCGCCTGTTCCGGGCTTATACCGCAATNACCATACGTAGCCTACATAGGAAAAAGGGAGGGAGTTTGTCTCTTGAGTTCATGTACCAGTTAACCTGTTCAAGCTACAATAAAACTCGATTATGTGAACTCACACAAAGCCAGTGTAATTTATTAGTAAATTGGACCTATAGACAACAGTGTCGACGTATTCCTACGCCCTGTCACTGAGGGCTAGCATCATGTGCTGGCGCCTCACGCCACAGAGCAAAATCAATACCTACTTCCAAACTTCAGCATTTGGCAGGTATCAAGTGTATATGCTTAGTGAGAAAGCGGGAATGGTAATTTTTTTTCTCCTGTACATTCATTGTAGCGTTCCTACATGTGCTCAAGAAACAGTCAAATTCGTACGGAAGTTCCTAACAACTTTGTGTAGTAGCGACGCTGAACATTCCTGTATCTGCAGCTTGAAGTGTGGTATTATTTTTATACGGTGTATAAGTTAATAACTTTCATTACAATTACAAAGTTCACCAGATAATTTTTTGCAATGTGCCGTCTACCGTGTGCTCGGGATATCTTTTTTTCCGCAAAATATTACACGCTCTAAACTGAGAAAAAATTATGGTTGTGGGAACCATCTGAGATTTGTAGTTGCCATCTAAATATTGCTAACGTGCGTAATAATACCAACAGAACGGTTTGTTGTACTCCTGTGTATGATTGTATTTGCTTCTGTACATGTGGCTGCTGCAGCAGAGCACTGCGTTCCTACTACAAAACAGATAGAACCCCCAACAGAAAGACTTAAACAATATATTCGTAGTTCCCACAACAATTAGTATCGTAATAACGAAACATTATGTTCTGTTGCTGCTACTCTCAGACCCGTTTACAGAAATGTTCAGTACTACTGGAGGCGCGACCTAGATAAAAGACAAAACATTATATAAGAGCGGTACGTTATTTCCAATCAGTAATAAAAATTNACTGGAGGCGCGACCTAGATAAAAGACAAAACATTATATAAGAGCGGTACGTTATTTCCAATCAGTAATAAAAATTTATAACTGATGTGAAGTTAAATATATGTATAGTCAGTACACGGTTTAATTAAACTCTTGTGAAAACCTTTTTACGTTATTTTCTGCTCTTGCAGTGTATTTTCACCACCGTGCTAAAAAAAAAACTTTTGGACCATGAATGAAGAAATTATCACTCATCATTAGTTGGCAATGTCATATTTGTACTATTTTTAGAAACGAAACTGAGATTCTAAAACGCTTAGTTTTACTCCAAAACGCGAATATAAAAAAAACAAGTAAGAAATACTTTTTATGATTCCTTGCCAACATTATTGTTGANACTGGAGGCGCGACCTAGATAAAAGACAAAACATTATATAAGAGCGGTACGTTATTTCCAATCAGTAATAAAAATGTATAACTGATGTGAAGTTAAATATATGTATAGTCAGTACACGGTTTAATTAAACTCTTGTGAAAACCTTTTTACGTTATTTTCTGCTCTTGCAGTGTATTTTCACCACCGTGCTAAAAAAAAACTTTTGGACCATGAATGAAGAAATTATCACTCATCATTAGTTGGCAATGTCATATTTGTACTATTTTTAGAAACGAAACTGAGATTCTAAAACGCTTAATTTTACTCCAAAACGCGAATATAAAAAAAACAAGTAAGAAATACTTTTTATGATTCCTTGCCAACATTATTGTTGANTTTTACTCCAAAACGCGAATATAAAAAAAACAAGTAAGAAATACTTTTTATGATTCCTTGCCAACATTATTGTTGATATTTGCCAGTGTTACTTTAAAATATATTCACGTACGTAAAAGTTTTACTTCCTCAGTAATTTACTGTGAAAATGTAGACTGGTGGCGAAACATTTCGAGGCTGAAACTTAAGATGCACGGAGCATGTATGCATGTAGTCCCGATAATAACATGAAGTCCGTGAAAGCCTGTTTATATAAAAATGACCTATAAACGTGGAAAAAGGAAAAAATGATAATAATAAAAGGTTCGGTGCTTTTAGGATACACAAACAAGCAAGAAACACGGGGAGGCCATTAGCCTCAGTCAACATCGTTGTCGCGCGATTATTTCCGGGAGTAAACAAGATTTGGGTTGAGTTGACAGTTGAGAGATTTGGGCGGCTTTTAACAACGAGGTCTTCAGAGCCGATGAGGATGAAATGTGGTGTGAATGGAGCAGCGCCAGAATGCAAGGGTGGGGGGAGGGAACAGAAAATCCCCGAGAAAACCCGTCCGGCACGATTCCCACTTGCAAAAAATCCGGGAGTGACCCGGCCGAGGATTGAACCCAGTTCCCCTTGGTGGGAGGCGAGCGGTCTAACCACTCAGCCACAGCGGCCCCAAACCAGATTTGATTCCAGGCGCCAGCAATGCCGTGCAACTGCAACAACTGTCAGGCATGCTCGAAGTTTCTTCTTGGGCAGTAACGCACTTGTGAAGCGGAACGTGCGTATGGACTTCACGTCATTTTTAATAAAGCACCCTAACTTTCAGGAAAACATAAACTAACATAGACAGAAGATGAATTATTGCCCTTGGCTTGAAAAATAACATAAACCATCTTATAACACGGCGTTAAAAAATGATTACAATTAAAAAAAAAGAATCTAGGTTAGCTGTTTAGTTACGTTCTGCGAAATAAATTGAGCATAACCGATGGTTGACGATCTAGCCCAGCCGTTTCAGTTCGCTTCCAGTTCGCAAATTTTAACAAAATGGTTACGTGACCGACTTTGTCTACAAATCGAGGGCGTATTTTTTAATTTTACCTTGTGCCAACTTCAAGCTTAAAAATTAACGAGATCATCGCCGTATAAGTTTGGCTAACGTGAAATGTTTAAAACTCAAAAGACAAGTCGTTGAAATACAACGTAGGCCTACCGTGTTTTTTTTAAATAAAACAATTGTTGTTTGGATCTCTTGATTATTATTATTATTCTGATATTAAAGGTGAAACGGAGTTGAAAACATTTTNAAACAATTGTTGTTTGGATCTCTTGATTATTATTATTATTCTGATATTAAAGGTGAAACGGAGTTGAAAACATTTTGATAAAGGCACACGTTTTATTTAAGAACTAGAGGATGTTTAGTTCTAAATTACAATTTGACATTTGTATGGTANTTTGATAAAGGCACACGTTTTATTTAAGAACTAGAGGATGTTTAGTTCTAAATTACAATTTGACATTTGTATGGTACTAGTAACGGCGTGCTGTGCAGCAAACAGCTGAAGTACGTGCTAAACAGATGAATGTCCTGCTGTTCCAACCATAGAAAGAATACAAGTGGAGTACGCAGCCAGCTACGAAAAAAACATATCCTTTTATCAATGACGGGGTGTTTTTTTTGTTACCTTACTGTCATAACCATGTATTTTCCGTCTAGCACACTGTTAACGAAAAAAAAAAAGTGCTTTGATTTGTTAATGCACTACTTTTGACTAAGTTGCAACACAATTACTACACAATCACGCTACGCAGAATGTCATTAATATTTCATAAAAGCGCGAATTTNTGACTAAGTTGCAACACAATTACTACACAATCACGCTACGCAGAATGTCATTAATATTTCATAAAAGCGCGAATTTGAGGTTAAAAATTAAGTGAAACTACGTGAAATCATTACTGAGATACGTGAATTTGATAGTATTTTTTTTTGCCAACTCATGGAGACATGCGCAAATAGACGAAAATCGGCCTACCTCATCTTTAATCTATTTTTCCANTTTTTTTTTGCCAACTCATGGAGACATGCGCAAATAGACGAAAATCGGCCTACCTCATCTTTAATCTATTTTTCCATTTGACAAATTTTGTTAATAAAATGGTTACCTAACCGATTTTGTTCAAAAAACCGAGGACGTATTTTTGTATTTTGCGTTCTGCCATCTTCCATCTTACAGCCACCAAACTACCAGATCTTGGCGGTATAAATTTCGCTGATTTGAAATGATTAACGCGATTATTGAGTACCATTACATCTCTTTATCTGCAGTTCAAGTGAAAAAAAAAACATTTGTACTAAGTTGGTAGTGACATTGGACGTTCCGTTACCTACGCACACCGTAACATATGATATCAAAATTGTTCCGATCCCTCGACCATATGTGTCATCATAACTCCTATGTCACTAGAGCTGCGGTGGTGTACTCGCTTCCCACCTAGGCGAAGCGGGTTCGATTCCCGGATTTTTGCAGGTCCAGCACGACGCTGGACGATGCCGCTGGTCGGCGGGTTTTTCCCCCCATTTTCGCTGCTCCGTACTCGCCTCGTTTCACCCTCATCGGCTCTCAAGACCTTGAGAGCCGTACAAGTCTCTGCACTCCACTCCTACGTCACGCCATTCCCGGTCAGTTTGACCATGAACGTACGATGTTCGGACATTAAGTGCTTAATGTGGGGACAAACACTCGTTTACGTTTGTCTGTTACGGAAATTATATTTACAAGCATGACTTGTATATTTGTTGTACTGTGTAAACCGGCGAATAAATGTTTTCAAGTACAAATCTGACAAATCAAACATCGAAAACAATAAATTAACCAAATCATAAAATGCCAATTACATTTATAGATACGCTGTGTCTTGAAAACATGCATATTTAATTATATTCTTGTTCTGTAAATTGTTTTCCTNAATTACATTTATAGATACGCTGTGTCTTGAAAACATGCATATTTAATTATATTCTTGTTCTGTAAATTGTTTTCCTATAAGTATCACAGAATAACGTATCGTTCCCATAATTATTTGCATGAACTCTCATACAAAGCGCCCTTGTTCAAAGGTTGATTACACTTGTTTATGATAGCAGCACTAGGTCCATGACAAATAAGTTGGCAAAATTTCCGTATTGAATCCCTGCATTTATGGAAAAAAGAGAAGGGGGGGGGGGTTATTTAGCCCGCCCTGTGCGCACACCTATGTGAATACGACACGATGTTAAGAAATGGGACTACTTTACGTATTTTGCTGTCAACTTAACCGGGTGGAGAGTGAGCTCTTGAAAACAGACGAGGGCGAAGCGAGGTGAGTATGGAGCAGCGCCGGAATGCAAGAGCGGGGGAAACGGGAGATCCCCGAGAAAAAAATCCACCGACCAGCGGCATTGTCCGGTACGATTACCGCATGCGAAAATCCGGGAGCAACTCCGCCGGGAATCGAACCCGGTTTGCCTAGGTGATATGTGAGTAGTCTAACCACTACGCCACCACGGCTCCAACTTAATTGGAAACACGTTATTCAGTGTGTCTGTTCAAGTATAGGACAAGTAAAAAATAATACCCGAACTTTGAAGGTCTATGATATCAAAACCAAACAACTTACAACCTTGGTTGACCAATCAAATGAACCGTGGAACTGTGAAGTTTGTTTACCATATCTTCATATATGTTCAATGCAGCCCAAACGACATCTACATGATAATCAAACTCGTTCCACGCTCTTGGCAGCATGTCCGGTGATACGGTTTGGACGGTGTTTCGTAACTCTCGGTTTGATGTAATGAGGGGGGAGGAGCTCGCATTCGACACGTCAATGTGAAGAGAGTGGTCTGATGTTTCCTTTATGTGCCCATAACGAGGTAGACGATGCCTTCATGTCTAAGCTGTTTTTTTTTTTNAGAGTGGTCTGATGTTTCCTTTATGTGCCCATAACGAGGTAGACGATGCCTTCATGTCTAAGCTGTTTTTTTTTTTAGCGATGAAGCGACGTTCCATACAAATGGTTAAGTAAACCGGCACAACGTGCGGATATGGGGTCAGGAGCCTCCACATGAAACCACCGAACACGAGAGCGCTTCCCCCAAAGTGAACGTGTTTTGCGCTGTATCCAAAGATACTGTTTTCGTCTCTTTCTTTTTTCACGAGCCCACTGTTACTGGAATCCCTTATTTGGACATGCTTATAGAGTGGTTGTTNGAATCCCTTATTTGGACATGCTTATAGAGTGGTTGTTTCCTCAGAAGAGGTGGTGGGGGACTTCATTTTCCAGCAGGATGGTGCGCCACCTCATTGGAACCTAGCGGTTTGCGGATACCTGAACGAGACGTTGCCGCAACGCTGGATTGGTCGAGGAGCAGCTGGTGACCAGGTTCTTCATCACTGGCCCCCAACAAGCCCGGATCTTACCCCGTGCGATTTTTTTCTATGGGGTTACATAAAGGATCAATTGTTTCGTCCACCATTGCCGGCTAACTTTGACGACCTCAAAACGAGAACATGCTGACAAGAGAGTGGAACGAGTTTGATTATCGCTTAGATGTCGTTCTGGCCGCTAGTGGTGGTCACATTGAACATTAATAAATGTATGGTAAACAAACTTCACACTTCCACGGTTCATTTGATTGGTCAATCAAGGTTGTAGGGTGTTTTGTTTTGATATTATAGACCTTCAAAGATGGGGTATTATTTTAAGCTCATACTGTATGTATGTTAGGGGAAGTGATTTTTTTCCCATAGGTTGAATTTAAAAGTTGTCACTTTACCGTGGACAGCATGTACTGCAGATGACGAAGATGGAGCGGAGTACGTCCACAGACTCCTGTCCCTGTGGCGGCGCAAATACAGCCACGGACAAAAACGTTATGCACCTAGAAGGATGATTAAAAACCAAACAAAATTTCACCGTAAGTTATAATGCTGATTTCATTATCATATCGCACAGACAACAGAGTTGGCACTACGGGCATACTGCTGATCTCATATCAGTAATATGTAGCACCCCTTCAGGTCTGGATACGTTTTCCGATTTGGTACGGAAGGGGGATCGCACAGCCGTTGCANAGTAATATGTAGCACCCCTTCAGGTCTGGATACGTTTTCCGATTTGGTACGGAAGGGGGATCGCACAGCCGTTGCAAGTTCTCCTTAGGCAAGTCGTCCCACAGATTTTTGCACCCTGGAGATCGGCACTGGAAAAGGTAGTTAACGTCCTTGTTCTATCGGGTATAAATCTGTGGGGACCATGTTGGCTAAAATGTTGCCTTAACACGAGTTTCATTACTTCATGTATGTTTGCCAAAATTTCAAATTTTGAATTCAAATATCTCTACATTTTTCTAGCTGTATGGAGGGTATCTGACAATGGTATGCATTTCTATAACATTGGCGACGCTTCCGACTCCGCGGAAATAACGGAGCGAGTGGGAAGCGTCGCCAATCGACTCGACGATGCGCGGGCGAGGATGACGGAGCGTCGTAGGCGAAGCGCGAGACATCTGGGTCGCGGCGTCAGGGAGTAGGCGTGAGGGACTACGACGAACGGCGCCATGGCGCCCGGCAAAAACAAACACACAGAACAAGTCATCACAGTGCCGTGACCTCTGGCTTCCCGTTCTTCACAGTCAATTACGTCGACATCCCGGCTGTCTCGTGTCGACCATTATTAACATCATTACTAGACATCCTATAACTTCGCGTTTTAATTCTATATATGCTGTTCACGGTAAAGTGAGCACTTTTGAGGCCCTGGTTGCTTTCTCTTTTCAGCAGTTTTTCATCCTTTAACCACATTTTGAAATAAGTATTGCTAATGTAAGTAATTACACGCAGTGTGTATATTCCACTGCACTGAAAAGTTAATGTCTAAGGTTAAATAAAAAATATTTATTGACTATTATCCAGATGAGAGAGCTTTCTAAAGTGCTTACTTTACTGTGAATAGCCTATGCCAAGGTAGACGGCATACGTGTATACTACAGGCTGGATGTTTCCAAAATTAGATCGACAAACTTCGGCTGCAGGTTAACCCGCTCAGTACCGAATTCTTTCACGAGATGAGGTGTTGCAGTCATTCTATTTTTTGGTGTGCGCTGTACTTGTATCGAGCGTGCTTCTCACAACAAGTGAACATCGTACTGCGTGTTCGTTGATGTCAGCATTAACCATTCACAAATGGGAGATGCAGAAAATTCAACAAATCAGATTTCTCACAAGGATGACGCTGAATACACAAACAGCTGATTTCTTTTATACACTGCCGACCAAAAATATCGTTAGTTTGCAACATGTCCTCGATCGTGGATACGGAACTGAACTAGTTAATCCCGAAAAAAGAGAGTTAAAACATATATACGTCCTATGGTCTAAAGTGAATCCCAAGGGTGGTACATATCTTTGAAGTTGGACCTGAAGCACGCGTGTATTACAAATAATAGAGATGGAACACCGAATGTCTGGATAATGTGTAAGGCTACTTGTGACATGCGGGTTAATAATCCCATCGTTTAAATCCCAAGTATGCCACATCACCATGGAGATTAAGTCGAAATAAGAGTAGTAACCGTGATTATTTCCATGAAATAATTGATGACGACAGACAGATGTTGTGGTGTTTACAGATCTTTGTTCCGTTACACATTATCCAGACACTCAGTGTTCCATTTTAATTCCCCCCCTCCC
>NQII01001243.1:243330-278943 GCA_002778355.1 Clitarchus hookeri
AGGATGGGGAGGGGGTAAAATAATCATATTTCGTCGGAAGCTGGAAAAACCCACCTACGCATGAATCCGGCAACGCGTGACGGATGAACGACCCAGGAAAATGACCTCCCACCCCCCTCCTTTTTCTGATTCACACAGATACACCCTGAAAGAAAAAAACAGTATGGCTTTTGTAATTCTGTGGCCCGAATTGGAACTACACCTTTCCGGATGTCGGCGCACCTATTCGAATTTTTCCCTCCCGACTTTCGGAAGAGTGGACATTGCACAAATCCGGAGACCTCACAAAATTCAGGCACGGGTGTTTCGTCCAAAATATCAGTTCAGCGAGAAATATACTAACGTTAAAGCTGAAACCGCGCGTGCTACGTTTGATCAGGACCCCATAAACGTGCATAATTGCTCCAGATAGGTGAACTATAACAAACGTACAGTTAAGGTAGATCACTCCTAGATCAGTCACTACACATTGGTCAGGTTTTATTTAAGGAAGACAATTTAAAACTCGATAAGAAATAACCACGTTTATTGCTTGCAATATTTCAAATTCTCATTCGTGAAACAAATGTAAATCGATTCACTACGAAAGAATTTAAAGCCAGGTTAATTTATGTTTCAATTTCGTCACAGTGGCCACGACAGCGAAATTAAGAACTTCCCAAGGGTGAATGTTAATGGGGAGAGTTTGAAGAAATCTTCGATGTCTTCTTATTTTTGCCATTACTTCTGTTTCGAATTAATTTTTCAATTTTTTGTGAACCTTGTTATGAAGTGATCAGACCTTAGCTGAACGGCCTGCCTGATCACAACTTCAAATATTGAACCAGACCACGAGCGTGATTGCAATAACACCTTACGAAAGACAGTTACAGAAATCCCTTCCACCGGTTAGTAAACGGAGCCAAAAATATTAAACAACGCGCCCGATATAGGCCAACGTAACACTGGGAGCGAGGTCTTTTGTCGTCAGGCCATTGGAACGAGAAGACCACTGAAGATGGGTTTGTCCGGCCGTCGTTAACCGCCTCTTAGAATCAGCCTCCGGCAACATGAACTTTCCAATAAGATTTTCATAGTAATGGAGTAAGGTAATGATACTTAATATAATTAATTCGTACCTTGGTGTTCCATTTAAACCCCCCGATCAATAGTCACGTAAATAGTTATTGTATAATCCTTATATTCAATAAATTCCATCTTATACTGCTGTGCTCTACCTAATCATGACTCATATTTAACTACGCCCATAGTTCCTTTCTTGTATGAATAAGAGCTGAAAAGCTAATTCGTAACACCATGTTAGGGCATAGAATATTATTAGGTTATATGTTATAGACTTTTATTGCAATAATCAATTTTGTAGTCATTCTCAGGACATAATAATTCTTCTTATATATCCCGAATGGTAAAGAAATAATGAAACTCCGTTTATTTCACATGAAGGTATTCTGCTAACTCATAAGAAAAAAAAGTTTGAATGGTGAATTTCAAATACGATCTATGGTTCAAAACCGNCCCCCCCCCTTTTGCCGTGTTAATGTCGTGGAAAAAATGGGAGCGAGGCAGTGCCGGGGACACGGTGGGCTTTATTTAAGTTTGTGATACAGGAACGAAATGAATACTTGGTTTTCGTTTGGCACCACAATCAGAGCATGAGTGCCGAGATGTATTAGCCGGGAATTGTCGCCCGCCCCAGAATTGCCACCAGTCGTCGTGAGCCCCCACCCGCCCCGCAGGCATGCGCCGTGCTAATCCAAGGCCGTGTTCGCACCGTAGTCGTATACCCGACCGAACGAGATCACATTTATTTCAATCGTGCTACGTACGTAGTTACGGTGTCGGAATGAATCACCCTGCAAACTTTACATAGCCGTTTCCCTCCTGGCACATCCCGTGTGACGGGTCAGATTTTAAGAAGTATTCACGTCGAAAACCGGAACAGACTTCAGAGCGGAGACCCGAAGTGGTACAAGATGGAAAACGGAGAATGCTGAGCTGAGTGATACGTGCGTCTGCAACTCTCATGGGAATGCAATGAACTAAAGATATAGCAGCGGGGGAATGTAAAGGTGGGAGAAACGGGAGTACTCCGAGAAAACCAGCCGGTCAAATGACGTCTGCCACGTTTCCCATATGCAAACATATGTTAGTTACCCTGTTGGGAATTGAGCGCGAACCACCTTAGCGGGAAGGAGGTTGCACTACCCACGGTATAACCGCGGCACACCAAAGCAGGAGAAGGAAGAGGGAATCCATTCCCAAAGGAAGAACAGGGCACAGCTGCGAGCAGAGGAGCAATAATAAATCATCCGAGTATAGCTTCCCAATAAGATCCCGAGCGAGATATCGATTAGGAACCCTGTAGTAAAAATTAATGAGACAAAATTAGCCAGATGGTACCGCAGTCCACAATGCAGCAGGAGGGCTTGAGGGCAATTAAACTCCAGACCCATTAAATGGGACACAGTGGCACGAGAACCTTGAGGGGGGAACGGGGAGGGAACAGGAAGAGGAAGGAAAAAAGGGGGGAAGTCACCAGGCAGCGTATGACAGAGAGTAATATAAGAGTCCCTACTGTATAAACCCCCCACCACTGTGCATTATACATTTTAGGGAATCATATTTGTTTTGAAATATTTCTGAAAAGTATATTCAACCAAAACATTTTGCTTTACAATATCCGTCAGCTTGTATGAAAGCCTTTCACATTAGCCACTGCAGAATATGCAATTGGCTATAATTTTATGTTTCAGCATTTTGACACTTCCATCAAAATATTACAACTATAGAAAAACCTAAAAAGCGGACGCGTTAGCATATCAATTAAGATTTTATCTTGATTACTCTCTTGCACTTGACCCCCGCACCGGTAAATTTAATTTATTTATCCCTGTGAAATGCATACGCAAACTCAGTAATGTTTTTACAATACTGTCACGCCGTTTATCATATCTCAGGTGAAATTTTACAATTAAGTGTCGCAGGGGCCGCGGTGGTGTAGTGGTTTGACTACTTGCCTCCCACCACCGCGAACCTGGTTCGATTCCCGGCGGGGTCGCCCACTGATTTTCGCATGTGGGAATCGTGCCAGACGAGGCGACTGGTCGGCGGGTTTCCTCAGTGATATCCCATCTCCCATGCCCTTGCATTCCAGAGCTGCTCCATACTCACCTTGTTTCACACTTATCCGTTTTCAAGACCTCGATGTTAAGAGTCGCCCAAATCTCTTCACTCACTCACATTAAGCGTCACTGATGAATAATTGTACCAAAATTTCAAATAAATTAACGAACTCAGAAAGCTATACTGATGAATAAGCTTAAATTACCACCTCTCTTATGGTAGAGCCCGAACAGCTTCGCAGAGACAAAGCTTGGCGTTCCCTATTTTTATTTTCTCAGGTGCACATTTGAAAAGCCGAAGAGCGGTAATGAAAAGCACTGCAACAAGTCATCCCCCGTCCAGACAGATTTATTTAAAATATAGATAACTGACACTGGAGCGATGTAACACGCTCGTGTTTATAATTAAAAACAGCGTCGCGGTGAAATAATGGAACTTCGGTTGATGGTCCGGACAAATGTTAATGTAACAATGTGTAGTATCTGTCGTGGCATCAACTGCCTGGTGCGAACTACGCTGGTACTGCTAAAGTGTTTTCACTCAAGCGGAGCCTCCGTTTCGAGGCAGGCACACGCGCTCTATTAACTTGTTTTGCATAACTTTTCTAGGCCTTCTGATTTTCGGGTCAAGAGAATATATGGCGGAATGGGAAACATTTGAATGAGTTAAGCAGAGAACATAAAAGTCACTGAAAAAAATAATGGAACAACGGAATTCTTCGAATACTTAACTGCGTGGTGCGTTTCCTTTATGAGGCGCATTATACCGAGCTGGAGTTCCTTCCTTCCGGCTGAGTGGGATTAGAATGAAGAGCGGCCATTTGAAGTTTGCTGAATCTGATAATGCAGGCACCGATTATTCCAACGTCCAGAATTCTAGTAACAGTAATTTACGGAAATGTTTTATTAATTTTTACTACTGGCATAAAATGCTGGAAAATAATCTGAAGACTCTGACGTAACTTATAACTGTCTTTGATCTTGTACGCAGGGGGAGTGTGTCCTAACGTTTCAAGAGCATTAACTTACGAATAGGTTGGCCTTGCTTTCCCTTGAATCTCTGCTATTAATTTATACTAGGCTGTTACCCTGGTGAGTAGGCAGTTTTACCTTAGAACTAGTATTATGGGATTTCGCCCTTGTTTTATTGTATATCTGTTGTTTTACGCAGTGTATGTCAGGGTGAATCTTATGATCAGTTTTCAAAATGGCGATGCGTTCACGAGTTGTGTTCAACTGGACTCGCGAAATCACGCCCAAAATGTAATACTCACGTACTTTTCTGAAGCAACGTATATCTTACATTAAAACTATTGCGAAGTAATTCAGCAATTCGTGAGTATATAGTATAATAAATAATTGTCAGTACAAACACATTTTGTAACACTTACTGTGCGTATAAACTGCATTTAAAATCGTATTCACCATAAAGTTCGTTGTCTTATGTTAAATCAACTTATTTCCCGGTGCATACTTAAGCACATCAACCTGTTCTGGGCCACGCCTGATACTTAAAAAAAAATTTTGCCTAGGAATTTTTTTCAGGGATAACTAATATTGTAAATTATATTACGGGAAGTGTATTTATTTGCAAGTTCTTGAGTGTAAAATTTTTTTCGCGTAGGAAAAGTTTGATGACGTGAAAAATTATTGCAAACCCGGAGTGACTGGAACCTACTGTGAGGTCAAAATTACAGTACAGTATAAAAGTGACCATAGTCATAGAATAATCCGCTCAGAAAGTGCATGTGAGCAACTTCGCGCTTTTTACTCTAGCTCCGATGGGAAGAACTGCAAAATATGTTCACTGTGGCAGTTTAATGAATTTCGTTTTTATAGGAACGCAATTAATTTTCACAAATTTCTAGCTGGTATAGCATGCAAACATGAAATGGGAAAATTTCTTTTCAATTGGTTTAATCAACAAATAACTAAGGGGTGTTGATTAAATTCTATGGCGCAAGGGCCAACAGTATTAATTCATTTGTTGGAAAATAAATACATGATAGATTATTTATTATATGAGCTCATATATTAATTTCTGTTCTAGAACCATCAAAGTGATTTTAATCAAAATTCATAATGTGACGTTTAATAAACCTGTTGCTTCACGAAGTTTGTGAGTCTGATATTTGTGATATCAATTTCTAGGAATTACTGACGAGTCACTTATTTGTAGTAAGCGGGCCACTGCGAAGGAATTACTCATCTAGAGACCTAGATGTCCTAGGTAAAGCCTTATTTGCTATCGACTTGGCCAGAATAGTTCACTCAAATAGTTTCAGATAAAACTTATTTGAAACAAGCGTAATTTATACAGCGGTAATTTGTACTCATGTTAAAAAAAAACGACAGCAAAATTTTATAATGGTATACCAACTATTTCGAGAATACTAAAAATTGATAACCTGCTTCCCAGTTGTTATGTTCATTACTTCAGACTGTTAAGGTCTACAACCACGTGTAATATTATAATAAACACTGTATTTTTCCTTTGGTGTATAGCCTTAGTACGAAACGGTACCTGATTTACACACACACACACATTAAATATATTTGTACGTTTTAAAAACACAATTTTTTATACTAGTTGCCAACATTTTTTTTCTATCTCAACAAGTGAAAAATTGCATCTTAACAACACACTGTTTTAAGAAATATACAAAATCGTTTACATATTTCCATGCGTCGGCCTGATCACGTCATTAATGCACTGGTCGTGTGACACTGCAAAATGAGGGAAAAAGTAAATACACTCATTTGCAAAAAAAAATTACCTACCCTGGAGGTGCTATTGCAAAAGTACGTAAATGGGTACAGGCACAGGATAAGGTAATATGTATACAGGAAACATCAAAATATTGTACCACACCAAGCATGTATTGCAGGGGACGAACACTTGTTGTATGCACTTAGTATGGCGTTGGACCACCCATAGCACGGAGACAGGCGGCGATACGGTCAGGCATGGAGGCATACAGCCGTCGGATGTTCTCCTGAGGAAGATCCTGCCACAGCTGGCGCAACTGACCCTCAAAATCTACCCAAACGTTCTCGATGGGCGACAGGTCTGGGGGCCTTGCTGGCCAAAGAAGCATGTTGACATCACGAAGGCAGGCCAGAGATATACGTGCTGTTTTAGGCCGGGCATTATTCTATTGGAAAATGGGATCGTCAAGCTGCACCAGAAAGAGCAGCGGACGTGGTCACCGAACGTCCTGGACGTATCACCGCGCCGCCAGAGTTCCTCCCATCACCACCAGTGGGGTACGGGAAAAGTAGGAAATTGTACCCCCACCATGACACCTCTCGCTGGGACGGTGCGCATCTCTACAGTGAAGCGTGGATCACGACGCTGGACAGGGACATCTCCAGACTCGAATTCGACGGTCATCTGTATCCAGAAAAAACCTGATTCTTTGCTGAACACCACTTGTCACCAATCAGCAAGCTGACATGTTGCCCGTTCCCGGCAGAAGGTCNAAAACCTGATTCTTTGCTGAACACCACTTGTCACCAATCAGCAAGCTGACATGTTGCCCGTTCCCGGCAGAAGGTCACACGTGCTCGGCGATCCTCAGGTCGTAGTGGTAGACGACACAAGGGACGCCGTGACGAAGATAGCACTCGGCTAGTCGCCTGGATATGTTGCTGATGGACATACGCGTATCCCCAGCTGCCTTGACATGCCCCTGGATGGCACGCAGCGACGCCCGTGGCTTACAGCCTGTCACACGATGAAGTGATCCTCCCTGCTGATGGTCCACTGGGGTAGAACCGAGGCTTTTCGACTTGTGTGTGTGTATTCTACTGTTCCCACTGCATCCAACATCGGCTCACATTGAAGCAGAACAGTCTAGGTGGAGAACAATACGCGGAAACATCTAACCTGCCTCTCGGAGGCTGACGATTCGTCCTCTCTCAAACTCATCCAGTTAGGCAATGGCTTGTTGAGTGCACCGTCGGGGCATACTACGTGTTCACTGAACTTGACGTCGTGGCTCATGCTGCTATCAATGCCTCATTCGGTGTTTCCAGCTGTTAATGCTGGAGGAACACGTACGCCCCCTAGTGGCACATCCACGTAAGTAACCCGCATTAAACGCAAATGGGAGACATTTCGTTGTGCTCGCGCGATTCGTTCAAGGTAATAAATTGTTTTGTAAATGAGTATATTTTATAATTTGCTAATTTTTACATTTGAGTATTTTAAAAAACAAAAAGCAGAAAATATAATTCCAGTATTCGCAAATATTTATTCAACGCTTTTAGTTCAACGTCAAAACGTGGAACTAATTTATCTTCGCCATTACCAAGTTTACTGTGCGCATGCCAGTCAGTGTGCCCACTAAAATACATGCAGGTAGAGACAGTGACATTTTTCATAGGTTTACTTCAAAACTCCTCAATTAACCGTGAACAGTCTTTAGTTTTAAACATTCCACAGTATTGTGTTGTAAAATTTTCTTTAATTGACTTGTAGTGTTACGAAGATAATTTCAGCAACTAATTTCTAAATAGCTGTTTGCAAAAATACAAAAGATTTTACAGGGTACAGGCTACAGATGGAGGCGTAATTAATTCAGTTTTTCAACCAGTGGTAACTGATTGGGTGGGAGAGTTCCCGGTTATCGTCTCCACGGCGATGCAGTTTTGAATCCTTGCGCGAGCGCCCCGCACTTCCACGTGTGGGGAAAGCGGTGGTCGGTGCATGTGACCCGTGTGTTTTCTCAGAGTGCTGTTGGTTTCCCCTTCCTCGCAATCCGTCGCATTTCCGTCTCCATCTCGTCGCATACATTTTTCCCGCGGGCTGAAGCATCAGCTGTGTCCTGGCAGTCTTCTACGATGTGTCGAACACGACTATGTCCTTGGGCGGGACCACGCGTGCGGTTGGTTATTTACACTTCTCGGAAATTCAGCAGATTACTTTAGTAGCACGAGGTGCATCAAACATGTATATAACTGTGGTGCTTATATCATTAGGCAGCAATTTATACAACACCCCCTAAAAGATTATGACGAAGTAACAAATAACTGGGGAGCCCGGTGACTAAACCTGGCTCAATTTCAGGGAAAGGCAGTAATTTTTGTTCCAGTATTGCTTCTCTAAAATGTACGCGATAGGCACAAATACCTAATTTAATGTTTAAGGCAAACTTTTATAGCAATAAATTTGCATGTTATTAGCAATAAAATATAAACTAAAAATAGAATTGTAAAGTACAGTGCTTTTAAGCCAGATACCGATTTTAGAAGTGCTTATAAACTGTCAAATTCCGTTCATAAAATATTGTTACAAGACGCCAGAGGTTCTAGGAGCCGTTCATAAAATATTGTTACAAGACGCCAGAGTTTCTGGAAGAAGGCTGTCTTTGAATTACATAGAGAAATAGGGATGCCTTCTCCTGCGGACCAAATGACCCTGAAATGACTAACGTGACCTGCCTTCACATTGATACAGGAGATGCCAGGTCCATAAAGCAGCCATCAAGACGACTTCAGGGTGGCGACATTTCAAACTGGTGTTGGTACTCCCGCCAAGAAGTCAGGCCAACGTAAAGAGCAGGCTTAACTGAGACCCCCTTCTCCACTCCTGGCTGCGCGAAAACGCCGCAGAGCTGCTGAATATCCTCCGAAAATGCTGCGTTAGTCACGACTTGCACAGCTTCCCCACTTTTGTCGGCTGCCGGTGTGATGATAGTGGCACTCCGCTGATGAAGGAGTTCCTACCACTCCCTCTCTAATGCGTTCATTTTCAGTTTTATTTCGTTCTCGAAACTGTCCATCCTTCCGTTTACACTGTCAATTTTCTTTTCCATACTGTCTGTTCTCCTATTCACTAACTCGCTAATGCCTTCTATCCCCCCGCCCCCCTTCAATTTAATTACAGTGTCTATTTTCCTATCGATATTTTGTTTTTCTTATCTACCAAGTAACTTACATTAGTCATCTGGCTATTTACAATCTCGTTCAGAGTTTCTAAAACACTACTTATTTGGTTATTTACAGTTTTATTCACACTACTAATTTTGTTATTAACAGCTTCGTTCGCACTATTAATTTCACATATTACATCTTCCCTCAAGCTTTTGCACTTGTGCTCACTTGGCTACTGAGCCCCTCAATTAATGTTGGCAGTGTTCCTGTTCAGAAGAGGTTTTTCTAGTTAGCGTTCACTGCGACGGTTGTGCAAAATAGTATTAAATATTTACGCCTACAGTTATTACAATTAATTGATTTGTTTGAATATCACCAAATGCCTGGCTATAGCTAAACTTTAATTACAATTAAATGTTACCATCCCGCTTCTGACACCAGTTTTAGAAGACGCCAGAGGTGCGCATTCATATTTGTGAGATATGGAGGTCTTAATAAAAGCAAAATAAGTAAATTTGATCTTTTACTTATTTGCACAGCTGATTTTTACAACATTAAATTAACCACTTTCACTATTACTTTTTTTTAGTAATTTTAGTAACTTATTTAATGTATATCTTAACTCTTATTAAAGCGCACCTCAATGTATCTCTTTAGTTATAGTCAATAAGCTCAAATTCATCATTAACACATGTTCAGTCTGTCTGTTGCCATCATTTGTAATGTCTTTCACTCACGCAACCAGTCAAATAGTCAAAACTTTCAGTCACACTCTTCACTGCTCCGATGCTCGCAGTAGCAGATTTTACTCCCGCTGGTCACTGCCGTCGCCATCGTTGCTCTCCTGACTCTTCGTCTATCGCTTAAGGTTTCACAATCACCCAGACTCCCGGCTCTCATAAACTCCCGGTTTGGAGGCCCGTCACACTTAAATAATATCGCTAGCCTTGATCCGCAAGGTTTACCACACCCCGAGTTACGCTGAGAGAAACTTGGTCATTAAATTATAAAATTCTTCATAAAAACTAAGAAATTCAATCAGCTGGAAGTCAGGAGGACGCGAGCCGCAAAATACTTATCGCGGAGGCATGCTTTTCATAACAAGATACGCGCATCTTGGATTATCGCTCACTTGACCTTTCAGCATTCCTCCTTTCTCGCCGGCCGCTATGATATGACTACTCTGTCCTTCACACACGCTTCGCTCAGTCACGTGATGCAAAGCAGCGACACGTAACACTATGAAACCAAAGATTATAAATGTATATTTTTCTTACCTTATGTTTCCAAAAGCAGGATGTAATGTTGTGGTACAAATGCGTTTCAGGAACCAAGGAAAAGTGAAACAATTTTTGCTATACACTTGAACGACGTCAGTATAATGTGCCTCCCTGTTTGTCAAACGAATAAAGTGCGGAGAAATGAGGAACGAATTTTATGGACAAATCAAATCACGTCAAATGTGAAGCATTTCTGGTGTTAGTTACATGCTGCATGAAAGTGACGAACGAAATACACACTACTACATTTAAACATAAATTAATACTAAGGATAAAAATATCTCCTCCAGTCATTCTGCTGAGGTAGGCAATGCCACCTCCCCCGACCCCCGACACCACAATTCCGATACCTAAGTGACTATTAATCACATGCAACCAGTCCGAAGAATGGAAACCCAACAGCGAACAGACGACTGAGAGGTCTAACCTACTACCAGATGAATTCGTGGATTTTCGTGGAGACCAAGCTGTAATAGACAGAGACTTAGACCGTTCTTGGAGAGCGCGAAGGGCGTGGAGCAAGGGCCACTCACCTTCAACCCGTTGTTTACTCTGGACCAGGGGGGTGGGCCAGGTCCTCTCCTGCACCGACTGCCTTGCATGGCTAACGAGCCTGGAGTCTGGCACCACATCAAGAGAACCGCCTCTCTCATCTCCCTTACCCCATTCCCCTAGCCATCAGCCAGAAAGTGACGACTCTACTGTAGAGCCGCGCAACAACTCCACACACTGCGTGCGCGCCGGATCCTACTGCGGTGTTCACGCATCACCCAAAGAAACACTCTTGGTGCTTTCAGAACAAGACAGCCAGTATCCGACAACTAGAAAGTGACGACTATACTGTAGATACTCCAACACCTCCACACACCGCATACAAGCAGGATCCTACTCTAGTGTTCATGCACCACCCAACGCTGCTGCCAGTTCTGGGTGTACATGCGGTCTACACTCTCAGTGTTTCCAGAAGAAAACAGTAACCATATAGCCGTCAACCACACAGTGGCATCTCTACTGTAGAGCCCCGCAATAGCTCCACACAACACATGCATGCCTGATTCTACTGCGATTTTCACGCAATGCCCAACTTCGCCGCTAGTACTGGGCATGCCAGTGCTTGCTCGTGGGTGTACACACTCTGTGTTTTCAGAGGAAAACAATCACCATCCAAATGTCAACCAAAAAGTGACGACTTTTCTGTAGAGCCGCACAACCGCCTCAGATGCCGCATGCGTGCCAGATCCTACTGTAGTGTTCATGCACGGACTGCCCAATTTCACTGGCAGTAACGGGTATGCCAGTGCTTGCTCATTAGTGTAAACATGCAGAGCTTCCATAAGAAACCAGTAACCAGCAGGGAGTGAGGGGGAACTGGACTTACAACAAGCTGGGAAATGCGACTTGAGGTAAGCTGTGGAACTATGCTAAATCCTTTCAGTCACTGCATCCAAAATATTGGACCTTGCACAGGATATGGCGTTAATTATTTATGCTGTACGCAGTAAAAAACAGAGTGCAATCAAGGAAGTTAATCTCGTTTGGTAGACATCATTTGTTGCTGAGACTGTATATATTGGTCTCAAACAGCTCGATTACATCAAGCATACAGTTCTACTGGCTTCGATCTATGGCAAAGCATTATACTGATAATTTTACAGTTTTAAACAAAGCATTAATTCTTCGCAATGCCTAAATTTTTATTTTTTCTGTGTCTGGAAGCATTAAGCGTCTGATATGTGAACTTGGAAGTTATCAAGTAAAGCAAAGGGCGAACATCAACATACCCGATTACTTCCCCAAGAATCTCGTCTTGGTAGCATCAAAGTCGCATAAACACTAGATTAATAATAAAATTACTCACAATTTCTTCTTACACGAAGAGGCGAACCACTATTTTGATTTAGTACATGACGACTTGTAAGTATAATTTTAAAGACAGGGGACAACACTCGCCTATAACACGGATGGAAAACTACCCCAGAGTGACCACTCTGAATCAAATGTTCTACCTCCAAAGTGAGAGTTAATCATGCGAAACGCATTAAGGCCCTGACAGTTGGCGTGATCCAAGGAAGGATTGCTGAGGTAACACTCGGGCCAGGAAAAAATGTTTGATTCAAATACGTTGCTTTGTTTTATCACATGCTCAGCTTCTAATGTAGAGTTTTACAGCTGATGCACTTGCGTAACAGGTGCCCCGCAGTTTGCTCGTGGATGGTCGCAGTACATACGTTTATTTCTTCCCGGATCCTCAGTGGTTGTTATTTCCTTCTGTGCGCACAGTGAAATTACGAACAAGCAGCGTATATCATGGTGCGCCCGAAGAGTCCTGGGCGGGATACGGCAGTGGTTTGCCAATGCCTTTCACAGAACGAAGGTAAGATTCTAATATAACACCTAGTCCTGGACCGGGAAACGAATTAATTCTTCACAAATGGGAACTCCAGAGCCACTCGGAAGTCAAACATAATCTTTAACAAACCTGTCAAGCATCACGACCACTGACCCCAGAGTGTGTATTTAAGAATCCAAAATATTTCTTACACTGCCATACTTGATATATATTTATTTCATCGGGAGTATTCATGTCCCGGTTTTTGTGCCAAAAGGCTATTAGAGGGAGCAGGGAAACTAAATAATTTATACTTACAGCTACTTATGGCGTATACACACCCATAACTAACCAGGATTCGAACTCGAAACATCAAAGCGAAAATGCACTTGAAGGGTGACAAATGTTATCATGCAGTTAGTTGGTGATGATCGAACTCGCAAACTCTTACAACNCGAAAATGCACTTGAAGGGTGACAAATGTTATCATGCAGTTAGTTGGTGATGATCGAACTCGCAAACTCTTACAACGATGTTGGCCACGGTGGCCACGTTACCAACAACGTTCGCGGTGACGACTGCACAGGAAAATTCGGAAATCTTAGGTTCGCGAGGCATCTGCGAATCGGCAGTCAACGCCACCTCCCCAGCTCTTCCGGAAGACATTCTCGCGTGAGCACAGCAGTGAAATCCGGCGCCAACACCTCTCCCAACAAGCGCTCTCATAATGAAACTGACACGGGGCGCCGACTAAACACAAAAGACACGGGGGTCTGAAGAAGAGAGAAGGGACACTAGGTATAAAAAAGTGACTTTGTGGGTGAGGTGCTGCACCAGTGCAAGACAACGGATCTTGGGAGGGATTGAGGAGGTCCCCTTCCTTCGCCTAATTGCCTCTTATCGATCTCCCCCAAGAGAGGACACCCTCCCCAATTCTCCCAGGCAAACGAGCGCTCCTAGCGGCAGGACTCCGAAACACCACTCTCCCACTCCTTCGTCCCCGCCTTTGCAAAAGGGCGGCGCACAATTTTTGCACGAAGGAAGAAGAAAAAAAAAGTAAATGAGGGGGTTTTAACCATCAATTATTAACCAGGGCTCTGCTTCATAATCCCCTGGCTTGGGGCCCGTTATCATTAATGTCCGCCCTGGCTTGCTCCTTGAAAATAAAACACGACCACGAGTCATCGTTATGGTAATGAAACTGCTCGCGAGCAGACTTATTAGTATGGTAAGGAGCCTTCAAATCGCGGGAGCATCTTCCCCGGGCCCTCTCCGCCGTATTAGTTATAATGGCCCTGGAATTTGCAACGCCACCGTGCGGAGAATGCGAGCACAACGCACCCCGTCCACCCCTTCAAGTCTCCCCGGGTTGTAAAGTAACGTCGTTGTCGCGAGGCCATCGTTCCAAATTACCGCTGCGAGATAGCGGAGTGTTCTGTCCTCGAGCTGAAGGCAGTTTGCGGTAAATGCCGTACCAGACAGCAGCATCGCCACGAATGTTCCGTGCGATACGTTAGAGAACGCAATATTGTATTGAATACCCAAGCTCTATTCTTTTCCCCACGCGTTAAGTAGAGACGGGAGCATTTTCGCGAGTACAATGAGCTGTGAGCTAGATGTCATTATGGTAGCTTCCAACTTTTCTGAAGCNGAGACGGGAGCATTTTCGCGAGTACAATGAGCTGTGAGCTAGATGTCATTATGGTAGCTTCCAACTTTTCTGAAGCCCTGCTTAAGTGCTACTTTAGGACTATTCCTCCGCTTCGTGCAAACAAAAAGCTAACCAAGTATAGAAAATTATACCAAAGGGACAACGCGCCCCATTCGTGCTCACTCAGTTTAACAATATTCTGCGTGACAACTATTTGTTACTANTATACCAAAGGGACAACGCGCCCCATTCGTGCTCACTCAGTTTAACAATATTCTGCGTGACAACTATTTGTTACTAGCCATTACCAACACACATATTTCATCGCCGTTTTTGTTAATATTAATTACGTATGAAATTTATGGTTAATTTGCTGCTCGCTAGTGAAAGGTCACATTATTTGTTCGTTTGGTTCCTCTTTGTGTTGTTTTGTCGCGTTTACCCTGTAGTTGGTACCGTACCTATTCAATAAATTTATTTGTTATTTACACATACACTGACAGTCACGGTGGATTTGTGCTGTTTCATGCCGTGCTCTGGGAGTTTCGTTTGAAAAACATGGCTTTGCAATGGCGTACGTTTGTAAAAATAATTTCTTTAATACCTTGCATTATTAAATAGCACAACTGTTTTANAAAAACATGGCTTTGCAATGGCGTACGTTTGTAAAAATAATTTCTTTAATACCTTGCATTATTAAATAGCACAACTGTTTTACGTTATGGGCTAGCACCGTCTCGTGTGAACGCCATACCCAATGCGACATCTTCACTGCACGTCGACCACAGGATAGTATTCACAATGCGCCTTGTTCAACGAAGAAGCAGTGTAACTCGAGTTTCCCCATGATGCGTCTCACTGAAATGGCCCGAGCGACCGTTGCACGCTGTTAGAAATTTCCGTACACTCAAGGAAATTTTCACTTAAGGGTCCCGCCTGACTGCATCGTGTTTCTCCTTTTTCGGCCTGAGAAGCGCGGGAGCTATAAGGGTTACACTGGCACGCGATACAAGAGCGCAATCGCCACTACGCGCAGGGCTCTGAACTGGCGTGCAGTGTTCTCGTAGTGCTGCGTGTACCTATGGGACTTTCAGCGGTGACCCTATCATTTTATTGATGAAAAGTCTGTAGGAAGATTTAATACAGGCTCCTATCGTAGTTTGGCTCGTGTCCAGTTAGCATGATCAAGATACGGCAGTCTGAAAAAGTCGTTTTTAACTACAGTGGAGGGCTCCAAAATAATATTTACAGCATGCGTTCCGTCCTCGTCCGCGGTGTGATGTCTTTTCGTAGGTAAACATACTGGGGGTAAGTAGAGTGGTTTCGCCAAGAAACCAGGATTTCAAACACTTTGCAACGCAGTCCAAGCACGAGGCAGGCGTAACCCTTAAATGTACAGCTAATGTACGGCAAAGCGGTCCGAAACGACGAAAACAGGAACTGAACTCCTTACATACAAAGTACGGGACCTCTCTACTTTCCTATAGCTTTCGGTTTGGGAACGAACAATGCCGAGGTTACACGAGACATTCTTCGCCACTGCAGCTGCAAAATTATTGTTCCCGAGGCAGTTCGGATAGTCAATTAACTTGAACGTATTCCTCCAAACGTCATAAAAGTAACGGCAGGCACCTGTAACGGTTAGTATCACTTTGAAACACCCCCAACATTAGGCCTACACTGAAAAAAAAAAAAGAAGTGAAATATTATGTTGTTGAAGCCAGATTATTTTGTTGTTCTTACTTGGTTGCGATAACTTAGATTTGGTTGATGCATGTACAGATTTGTTTGGATCTGCGTGTATTAAACAGTTGTATTGGTGTGGGGTAGGTCAATGTCGAGTACATGCGCAGAAGACGATAAACGGTCTACCTCACGTTTAGTCTGTACTCTGTGGTAGCCATCCGCCGATTGGCTGCACGATGCTTTGGGAAGGGACCTTCTTGTATCTGATAGGCTGCTTCACGCTGCGAACGTCTCCTTTGCCCTATTGGCTGGGCCGCCGGCTGGCGGGGAAGCTACCCATCGTTGATCGGCGAACGGCGTAACAACATGATCCTGGCCAGTGGCACCATTTTAGTGGACTTGGCGCTGTAAGTAGTGATTTCACCTCTGTGTGCTTTCCTGCTCTATGGCACGGCGTCTCCCGGAGGTCAGGGAAGCCATTTCGCGACTGCAGCTCCGCGGAGCGTTAAATGATCCAGGAGGTTGACTCCCAGCGAAGCTGACGACGATGTGATTGGAGAGACGGGAGAAGGGATGCCTATCCCGCGGGATGTTCCGCATCGCGACAATTTGCATTTATAGCGGCGTCCGGGATTAGAACGCCATTCGCGGCTCGCTTGCTCTCTCCCGGTCCTTGTCGCCTCACACACACACACACACACACACACACACACACACACCGCGTCTCAGCGTCGACCACGAATGTGGGGCGTCAGTCACCCATCTCCTTCCACTTCTTCAGTCTTCATAGGGGCCACAATGGTGTAGTGGTTAGACTATTAGACTACTCGCCTCCCACCATGGCGAACCGGGTTCAATTACCGGCGGGGTCACCCCCGGATTTTTGCATATGGGAATCGTGCTGGACGGTGCCGCTGGTCGGCGGGTTTCCTGGGGATCTCCCGTTTCCCCGCCCTTGCGTTCCGGCACCGCTCCATACTCACCTCGCTTCACCCTCATCGGCTCCCAAGACCATCGGGATCTTGAGACGCCCAAATCTCTTCACTCTCCAGTCACCTACTTCATCGTCAGCACTTAGACGTCCCGCTGAGGTAGGTCTATGTAAATATATCCGGTTAGCCTAGGTGGGAGGCGAGTAGTCTGACCACTACACCACCGCGGCCCCAATTTGATGATAATGCTGTATGAACTCCTGCCGCTGTCAGTGTTTCCTTTGTATGCTTCACGTAGTATAATATATGTTTACTGTGCTCTAGCCGGTACTGAATATTGACAGAAAATAAACGTGAATTAATTTACGGCCATGTTATGTTGTAAACACATGTACATAATTTTGCAATAAGCCCACAGTTTTTTAGTTTTGTCATGGAGGATCCTAGATCAATAACCNGTAAACACATGTACATAATTTTGCAATAAGCCCACAGTTTTTTAGTTTTGTCATGGAGGATCCTAGATCAATAACCTGCAACATAAGGACAATGTTACCACTCACTGGGGTTCAATTATGCATGTGACTGTCGAATACAGCCGTTATCACTGAACCCGCAAAACGTTCCTGTACCTATACAGCAAATTTTAAGTACGAATGGAGCCAGATCATTGAAAACCAGTGAAAATGGCTTCACTGATAATTTGAGCCAAATAAATGGTTTATTTTATGCTATTCTCACAGAATGCCGAGAATTCCACTATCATAAATCACGTGTTTCCCACTTAATTTGCCTAATTCTCCTGTCAGAGTCACTTTTCAAACGATTTTCAGTAAATGTTATTTCACTGTCTGATATCACTGATGCGGGTTTACGGTGTAAGTAGGTACTTATTAGCTAATTATATTGCTAGAAATGCATTATTGCCCAACGGGTTTTCCAGAACTAAACAAAAAGTTTGCGATCCAGTAACACTCGCGATATTCATAAGCCTCTGTTCGTTAGGTCAGGCCAAAAAATTGTTTTCAAATTTTTCTGTGTCCGTGCAGCTACAGTTAGTTCGAACGAAATTTCATCCGAGAAACAATAACTCCGTGAATTATGGATGGAATTNCTTTTCAAACGATTTTCAGTAAATGTTATTTCACTGTCTGATATCACTGATGCGGGTTTACGGTGTAAGTAGGTATTTATTAGCTTATTATATTGCTAGAAATGCATTATTGCCCAACGGGTTTTCCAGAACTAAACAAAAAGTTTGCGATCCAGTAACACTCGCGATATTCATAAGCCTCTGTTCGTTAGGTCAGGCCAAAAAATTGTTTTCAAATTTTTCGGTGTCCGTGCAGCTACAGTTAGTTCGAACGAAATTTCATCCGAGAAACAATAACTCCGTGAATTATGGATGGAATTTCGTTTTAAAAGCCAATTTTTTTTACTAATACTACTTCTCTCACAATCTAATGAACTTTATTCTTTGGATTGGTAAAAAAGGAGAACACAATGAAAAATATTACGAAAAAAAAAATTAGACCACAAGATACGTAACTCATAAATAGTGTGTGTGTGTGTATGTGTGTGTGTGTATGTGTGTGTGCGCGCGCGCGTTCGCGAGCATGTTTCTAACATGTTCAGTGGTTGGCCGATGTAGACGCGTTTACAGAAATATTTCTGTGGATTCACATAAAACAGCCTCTAATACTACAAAAACAATTTCATCGCCGTTCACAAAATTTTTATCTGGATAACATTCAAATCTGTCTTCCTTAAAACGTAACGTTAAACAACCCGATATCTAACTTAATATATAGCTAGGATAATATGCATGCAAAAACACTGGAAAAAATTCGCGAGTTAATTTTGCAACGGAACAGACTGTGGAGAAACTTCCCCCATCGCCCTCGTGTGACCGCAGTTTAATTGACTCGCCATGCAGGGCTTTCAGCAAATATAAAATCGCAACCCAGAAAAAAAAAACGGACGGACCAGATGAAAGGAGACTCAATCAAAGGCAAAATTGCCTTCTCACAAAAGAGACAGCCAACGCGAAAATTAAAGCGGCTTGGACGTACACAGGGCCGTGAATACCAACCAGCGCATTGATCTGTGTATTCGAGAATTTTTCCAGTCTCTTTAATTATACATCCTTTTAGGATGTGAGAATTGGAAAAATTATTACCCTGGACCTTATGGGTTTTCTCGGTCATTGTGCGATAAGAACGCCAGCCTCCCCGCCACAAGCCGTCTAGTTCCATCCCAGGCAGGATTTCGTTACTCTCATAAGTAGGGCCAGTGACTTTTCGCGTAAAATAAGGAGCACAAAGTAGACTTTAATACTATATAAACACCTCAGCTGTTGTTATACCTCCATTGGCTGCTGGTGCCGTGTCCGTCTTTGACCAAGCCACTCAGGACTAAGTAACTCCGACACCGAACCTTCGTGATTCGTGCGCAAACGGTTAACACGGGTCAGAACATTTTTTAGCCAATCAAAAAAACTGGACGACCCTACAGTGCTTTGGACTGTATCTTGTCTCGAAATTTTTTCGCGAAATATCACTGCCCCTACTCATAAACATACCTCGTAACTCCTTGTTTGGTTGTGTTTAGGTTTCCACGCCATTATGACACTAAACAATCAACTGATGGACCACGAAAAGCTTGTATCTCCAGTAATGTTGAAAATAAATCAACAAACAAGAAACGAAAACCTTGAAACTCCACTAAGAGGTTTCAAACACCGAAAAATTCGTACATCCAAATCTTAATTTAAATGCCAATAAAAATCTTAAAATCTGGGCTAAAGAACATTCGTATCTAAGATAGTAAAAATAATTTTTTAAACACCAAAAAATTGCCATCGAAATCAAAGTACAGTAATTATGTTTATTGTTTCTCCCATTTAAATACCAGTTTTTTAAGTTACGAAGTTTCCTGATCAGGGTAACGATTTCTCGAATTCGAGAAACGCAGTGGACATTGCCGACGGCGCGTAGGTTATTTCGGAGCGCTTCCGTCCCCGCCTTCCACCACGAATTTACTTACGTAGCTTTTCCAAACAGACTTCGTCTCACGTCAAGCATTTTTAAAACTTGCGCCAGAAATTACATGTCTGTCGTGCTACGCTGCTGGAAAAATGTCCGTAAAATTACAGAAAGTACCGGTTACAAATTATTCAGAACTATGCGTGAAATTACGGACTCTTCATTTTTTATAACGTTCTCTCCGTAAATTTGACATAAAAATCACCGTGTATTCACGGAACGTGTACATAATATTGCAAGATTCTTTTTTAAAATCTGCTCTTTATAAAAAGGGAAATTAAGATAACTATTACTTTCGTTACATGGGTGTTCCAAAGTGTATAAAAATGACTATAAAACAGTTTAAAAAATGTTGTCCGGTAACGGGATTTGAACTCGGGGAAAACAATTATACAGTTCAATATATTATCAATTCACCTCACTCTTTTGCAATAAGTAAAGTTGTAAAAATCGGGTTCATTCAGAATGATGCTTGTACACTAAGAATTTCGTAAATATGGATTTTACANAAATTCACCTCACTCTTTTGCAATAAGTAAAGTTGTAAAAATCGGGTTCATTCAGAATGATGCTTGTACACTAAGAATTTCGTAAATATGGATTTTACACGAAAGTGACGAATGCCACTCTCTCAGTTTCAAGACATGTTAGAGAGCTAGCTATTTTGTTTTATTCACACGAGTGGCGATAAAAACATCCTATTACATAANAGTTTCAAGACATGTTAGAGAGCTAGCTATTTTGTTTTATTCACACGAGTGGCGATAAAAACATCCTATTACATAAAAGAAGTAGGCGTACTTGCATTCGACACACGCGGTGGGTGAGTAGATAAGCAAATGGTTCCTTGTGGCCAAATGCAACGCAAAACTTCAACAGAAATTTTGTTATTAAAAATTTGTAAAGTATCTTTTTAATTGTGTTTGTATACGAATAACATTATAGAAAATTCACACGTGTTTACAAAAGTTTCGGAGTAGTTAAAAATAGGAGATTCTGAGTCAACTGGCTGCTGACTGCGGACGAGCCAGCGGCCATCTTGGATTTTCCTTTTCCCCCTAAAAACGTTCCTTTTGCCATCAAAAACGACCAAAATCACCAGAATTTCCCTTCATACACTATTTTTTATGAGTCACTCAATCCGAAAATAGCATGACCCTTCAATGTGGCTAAGTGACTCTTTTTTTGGGAATCAGGAGTGTGCAGTGGAGAAGTTGCCCTATCATTCATGCTGTCATACCATGCCATTACCATCCACCTTGTCTGAAAAATGCTCGAGTTCATTGCCCAGTCATGCAACTTCTCTCATTCCTTCCAGTCTCTGTCCTCCGCGCCCGTTCTCTCTCGCCCGCTCTATCCCTTTATGATTTTCTCATATTCCTTCCGAACACCTTTATTTTATCTCATACTCACTCATTCCTTCCTGTCTCACATCCCTGGAGGGTTTTCTCATATTCCTTCCGATCTCCTTTATTTTGGCCATTTCCCCTCTCTTGCTTTTCGAGCCTNATCCCTGGAGGGTTTTCTCATATTCCTTCCGATCTCCTTTATTTTGGCCATTTCCCCTCTCTTGCTTTTCGAGCCTTGCATCTTGGATGTTCCCTCACCACCACTTCACAGTCCACCTCAATCGTCGTGTTCGCCGTCTTTCTCCTCCACCACGCACCCTTTAACAGTTGTGGAACGCACTGCAGACANGTTCCCTCACCACCACTTCACAGTCCACCTCAATCGTCGTGTTCGCCGTCTTTCTCCTCCACCACGCACCCTTTAACAGTTGTGGAACGCACTGCAGATAGCATGGCTCCTTATACCCGCAGATGCCTATCAGCACCTGAGTGAGTCACTGCCAGCTCGTCTAGCTGCTGTCCGCGCTGCGAAGGGAGGTTATTCTGGATACTAGCAGGTGGTCATAATACTGTGATTCGACTGTGTAAGTACACATAGGCTAAATGGCGTGGTGATTATTTTTATGTCGGCCTACCCATTCTCTTATTGGCTGTGCAAGGCTCTGGTAGCGGATTTTGTGTCTGACTGGCTACCACGTGCTACTGGTTGGGCATGTCGGCTCGCAAGTGAGTTATCAGGCTCTGATCGGCGAACGGCGTTCCAACATGTTGATCACCGGTAACGCCATTTTGCTGGCGCGTGCGGCTGCAGATCGGGGAATAAACGGCTGTTCCAATTCTACCTTATTAAGTACTCTGAGGTATCATAGGAACGAGTTGCAGACGGGAAGACTTCTTGCGTTGCGCTTACAGGCGATGATGTAGCTATACTGGCAGTACTGGGGTCGCCATTAGGCCCGTTTCACATGCTCCTGTTTGTGCCTGTCCGATATCGGACGGGAAAGACCAAACATACAGTACCTTTGCACACCACCCGGGATTAATAACATATGGTAAATAACCATCCAGGCTCCGGATAGCATCCGATGGTAATCTCGACCTCTTCCGGTCGCCATATGGGCGCTAGTTGGAAGTTGTGCATTGAAACAAATGGGCCTTTGCACATTGTCCAGTTAAAAGCCGTCCGGCACAGACGTGTGGGACAGTGAGCTCTTCATTTGTGTGCGATCACTACATAAATGGAATTTGAAGTGGGCATTGAATTATTAATATCTCTTGTTGACGCACATCATGTTTGGGGAATAAAACGCTGGTCTTATGTGAAGAAAGGAATAGGACAGGAAATGCGTGGATATAAGTGTACGAGGGCTAGAAAGCTGACTCCGACATATTGAGAGACAGAGAAACATGCATTTGGCAAGTAGTCTTACATATGATATTGACCTTTATGTTAAATACATGTTCTATACACCTCAGGCCTCTTGTGAAATTGTGTATTTGGACTGAAGTCCCTCACATAATTGATCCTTTTCATGAAGTTAACACATACGGAATAATAACCTATTAAAATGATAAAAAATATTTATAATAGTTTTTTTTTATGCTGTGCTAAGAAGTCTACAAATTGTTTGTAGTTACACTGCAACACGTCAATGGTAACGTAAAGAAAAAAAATTAAAAACTATTGAAGTACTTTGCAAATGTCCTCTCCAACTATGGCAAATTGACCAATATACTGTCAACTTTTCACATGATCTTCCGATTCACATAACAAATATGCCTCCTACATATGGTATTACATTGCCAAAATTCAGGGGTTGATAAATGAATAATACAAAAGGAAGCAAAGTCAACAAATTCAATATATCGTATTAGTGTTAAATTTGCAATGTGCCGTTGCCATTACGTCTCGACACACTAGAGCTAAGTTCGTAAGAATCATATTTTTGATATTTGCAAATGTATTGCTCTAGCATCTGATAGCAAATTGTATTATTTGTGACAGGTAAATTTCGCGGATTCAATGACCTGTAAGCCAGATTCCGCAGTCCTGCCAAACTAGGGCCAGAGCTGTTCGTTCATTGGCTGCCGGATTTTTGAGTAGCCACTTTTATCCTTTGCAAGGTAGCAAGATATTCTGTGCTTGTTTCCGTGGAGGTTTGCTGTGGTGCGCAGAGTTGTCCACTGTGTGTCTGATAAACTATGTGGCAAATTGCAAAATAAACACATAAACGACTGTTTAGTCTAGTTTCTTCCTCAAATCAATTCGCAAAATTTTCCTGTCCCTAGGTATTATCATATTACGATCCATGGCACAGCAATGCAAACAAAGGACTGTCTGCATATCAGTTGGATATTCCACGTTTCGCTGGAATCAGAGTAAAGAGGTTATATCCCGCGTTTCTGTCGGGAGGTCATTTGCCGTTTACTATCAAAAGAGCGAAAACAGGAGAATGTGGATTAGGGCCTAGTTCTTCCACATTTCTAGCCCTCGGGCATGCAAAATACCTTCGGGCAGGAGCCCATCTTAACCTTTTCAGGCTCACTTAAATTCACGTTTTCAAGTGTTGCAAACAAAAAAATTATGTGATAGATACTGTACTTAAGTTGACGCAACACTTGTTTCACTGTCAAAGCCAATGTGATGTAGGCTGTTTGTTCGGCTAAAGTTACACGAACCAATTATGACCGAGACCAGTAAGACGGTTTGCAGATCTTTTACCCACAGGTAAGATCATTGGTCATTGAACTCCGCAGTGTGCAGTACAGACAAAAAATTACCTACACGTGCGTAATGTACACAATTGTGTACACTGGGTTTAAATGGGTTTAGAGTGCTGGTCACCAAAAAAATTCATTATTTTATATTTGTACAAAATACTGGTATTCTCGTAGACTTTACACTTGTAAGCACTCTATCCTTGCATAAAAAAGTTTAGATAGCCTATTTTTTCATTATTGCATGTCAAAAAAACAATTTTCGTGTTTTGGGGACGTTCAAATAAAAAAAAACCTTTACAGAATATTTAGCTAGGGTGACTGAAATGTAATGTCTTAATTAATTTTAAGGCATACTAGAAAAAATTCATTTTACGGAAAATCGTAGACTGCTACAAATAAACAATATGCAAAAATTACATTATTTTAAGAAATTTTTTAAAAATTGGGAAAACATATTATGGCATGATTGTAAAGAGCTCTTCAAAGAAACTCATGGTACCTTATTTCAGTGTTAATTATATCATTTCGGTAAGTGAGTTACATTTTTTTATTTGTACCGCCCAAAAGCATTAAAATTATGATTTTAACATGCCATTAGTCTATGTAAAAAAAAATATGCTGTCCAAAAGTTTTTCATGGGAATAAATAGTAGTTGTAAGCAATGTCTACAAGTTGAACATTATTTCGTAAAAATATAAAACAAAGAATTTTTCGTGACCAGCCGCTGAAAATCCTGACTCTCCCAATTTGCGCGATGGTGCTCATAATGCTTCATGCAAGAAAATTTTCTAGTAACCATTCGATAGCATACGTTTCAGTTAAAGATTGTTGATCGAAATAATTGCAGAGCTCTANAGAAAATTTTCTAGTAACCATTCGATAGCATACGTTTCAGTTAAAGATTGTTGATCGAAATAATTGCAGAGCTCTACAAAACTGCTGCGACAACAGCGAACCACTTGTACCATGCCAGTGTGATTATTATATGTAGGGCCAGCGAGTTTTTCGCGTAAAAAAATCGGAGTATACGATAGACTTCAATACTATATACACACCTCAGCTGTTGTTATACCTCAGTTGTCTGCTGGTGCCGTGTCCGTCTTTGACCAAGCCACTCAGGACTACTAAGTAACTCCGACACCGAAGCTTCGCGATTCGTGCGCAAACGGTTAACACAGGTCAGAACATTTTTTTTAGCCAATCAAAGAAACTGGACGGACCCTACGGTGCTTTGGACAGTATCTTGTCTCGAGATTTTTTTCGCGAAATATCACTGCCCTTAATTATATGTTTTTTAAGGTTGTTTTACTGCAACGGTGATAAGACCGATATCCAAAAGTGTCAGTCTTCAGGAACGAACGACGCGAATTTCAAAACGCGAAGTCGGGACACTGCGTATGCACCCGATGCGGTAATNGAGCGTGTAATAGCAGACGCCTCCTCGGCCGCAGTCTTGATTTGATTGCCCCGCGCTTCGAGCCGGGGATTTACCGCCCTAGAGGCGCGCAGTCCACGTCAGCTGCGGATCCGCGAATCCGACACCAGGTGCCGCCAGCTCCTCGCTGGAAAGCCGCCTGTTTCTGAGCGCGGGGTTAAGTGCCTGCACCGCGCGGAGAAGTGATTAAAATAAAATCCGCGGATAGTTCCCTCCTTTAAAATACCTTCCTAGTTGTCGTTGTGGGTCTCATTGTAAACAATAAGATCTCATCTAATTAAAAAAAAAACTATATAACATTTCAAAGAAAATCACGCGATGTGTTCCGTTTCCTCAGAACTTTAGGCGGTGACTATATGGCTTTGATACAGAAATTTGATCAGAAAAGATACGACAGTGTCGCTATACGTAGTTCACAACACANGGTGACTATATGGCTTTGATACAGAAATTTGATCAGAAAAGATACGACAGTGTCGCTATACGTAGTTCACAACACAGTTTTACAGAAGAATAAACGTCATAAACAAAAGTGCTATGTACACAGATTATTTTTTTTTAATTTTGACACATTCTAACGGCTACATTATGTTTCAATGGCCAAATTTATAAACTGGCTACAAAATATCGACTTTAATTTCTTTATTTAAAAGATTTATATTGAAATATTCCCTAGGTTTTTTAACATATTAGGTTTGCGCATTAATTTGTGAGCCGTAGGGTTGAAATCTTGTAATATTTTGATGTGTGCTGTACTTGCATCTTGTGTAATTTCTGCAACCAGTTAACAACGTGTTGTGCGCCTAAATCCATTCATAAAAGAGAGGCGCGGTAACCTCACAAATCAGATTACCCCGTCGGAAAGACTCTCGAGTAATTGGGTGCNCCATTCATAAAAGAGAGGCGCGGTAACCTCACAAATCAGATTACCCCGTCGGAAAGACTCTCGAGTAATTGGGTGCTGATTCCTCGCTGTGTACAGGACTGACAATAAATATCCTTCACGTGCAACATGTTCCTGATCGTGAACACGGTGGCCGAACGGGTTAGAAATTATGATAGACACAACTGCTTACAATTAGACCCGCACGACAATTAGGAAGGGCCCTCAAGCCCAACTTACCTACCTTTTAGCCCTTCGTGTATCCTTCCGCCAATGTGAGAGCTTATCTTGCCACGGACTAATGACTAGTATGAATGCGCAAATCACGTGACTCTGAGAAAATGACGGAATCATAAATAAATAATTCTTACGCTATTTCAGGCTGCAATAAGAATAAAGAAAGAAACACGTTTAATTGGCCAGCACAATAAAGGTTAACTAATTAATGAGACGCTGATAATTGAAACTATTTTCTTGATTCGCTGCCACACTACTGAATGCGACCTAGTCAGTGAACAAGTGTCTGTGTTTGGACCGTCAAGGCCAGTGGTAGCCATTATTGTGGACCTGTCTGCGGGCCGCAAGCGTAAAACTCACAATAACCTTTAAAAAAATGCATACATTTAAAACTAATAATACGTATGATTCATTTTTATTTATTAATATAACGCAATAGTTAATCACATAAAGTACATCAATCGCAAGAAATTCCATACACATAGAAAGCAATTAATATTTCTTTATATACCTGAAATTGTGTTTATATCACACAAGTAGGCCTAAGGCTGGACTCACAATAGTCCGTCAGTCATCCGTCCGTCCGGCGGTCACGTGATCTTCAACCAATCGCAGGGCAAAATTTTTTTTAACCATCCATCCGTCAAATATTTCCCAAAACTTGACCACCGCCTTCTGACGACATTCCTTAGACGGGAATGCGCACTTTGAAAGGTGGCGAATCTGTGTTCATTTTTCGTTGGTGGTAAATTCTGNCGTACGCAGAAGGATTGACGGACGACGAATTGTTGTGAATCGCTTTCAACTGACGGACGAAAACGACAGACGGATTACCGCCGGACGGACGGACGGACGGACGACTGACGAATGGGACGGACTATTGTGTGTCGAACTAAGTCCGCGGGCCGCAGTTTGGACGCCCCTGGCCTAGGTCGCGGTTACTGCGCATGCGTTTGTGAGCGGCCATCGTTACTAGGCCAACGCATGCGCGTTTTCTTTCTAGCCCAGTATTCCAAGCTACAGCCTATGATGGTACGTATATATTATTTAATGATGTGCTCGCAGGTCACAATGCCAGTCGAAATGTACTATTCTACTGGTTAACCAATGGTCTCAGATTCACATTTGTGCACGACATTTTGATTGTCACTGGTGACCTGCAAGCACATAACNCTGGTTAACCAATGGTCTCAGATTCACATTTGTGCACGACATTTTGATTGTCACTGGTGACCTGCAAGCACATAATCTAATAGTACATGCCCACAGAACTGCCAAAACTTAAGTGAGATTACATGAAACAGAGTATAGCAGGACTCCCTAAAAAAAACCTACGATGATTGGAGAATACGGGTTTTTATAGTTAAAACTAACTTAACCTGTAATACTATCTGAGTGANAAAAAAACCTACGATGATTGGAGAATACGGGTTTTTATAGTTAAAACTAACTTAACCTGTAATACTATCTGAGTGAGTGTTTCTGCGGTTCAAACTAACCTAGGATACTTAGAGAATAAAATGCTTGTTTCCACGCTGTTATATTTCTATACTAGTGAGCCTTAAGGATCGGCCTCGCCCTTCTTACAGAAATTCTTCGTTCTCGCGCAATAATTTAGGATTCATAGTAATTACAACCACTGTATAGAAAATCTACATTTTACCAGTTGTTTAATTTTTTTTTTTTTGCGTAATTTTAATTGCGTGTTATCTGCCTGTTGTAAAATGTTAGGAACATGTTTATATTTAATAGACAAGTTCCTGCCTTTTTGCAAGCAGGAAATAACAGACAACAGACAATGAAAATTAGATACGTATTACACAATTAATAAATTGTAAATTTTCTATAATCAAACATTTCCAATAATATCTCTGAAACTGAAACTATGACACGAAAACGAAGCTTTCTAGATAATAGGTGGCGGCGAGCATTAAGGTTATATTTATATAATTTGACTATTTACTGGGAAAGGTTTGTGGTTACTAAATGCTGTATTGAAATTATATAAAACACTTTTGGCTAGGCTGTTTAGTACTAACAACAGAACGTTCTGTTATTACAATAATCATTGTTGTGGGAACAAAACAAATATTGTTGAAGTTGTTCTGTTGGAGATACTATCTGTTTTGTGGTGAGGCCACAGTGCTCTGCTGTTAACAGCCATAAGTACAGTAGCAAATGCAATCACAGACAGAAATACAACAAACTGTTCTGTTCGTATTACTATCTATATTAACAATATTTTGACAATACCTACATCCCATCATATGGCTGTCCCTATTTTAACAATCTAGATGGTTCAGTGTATGCTTTCTTGTTTCACGGGCGTGTAGATTTATTTGGCAGAACATGGAACAATTTTTCCCTCTACTGTAATATGAACATCTTAATCTTGGCACTACATAAATAATACACTGCAACTAGCTATTCTTGTGTTAGCACAATAATTTGATCTGTACCATTAAAAGCTGCGAGTTGAAGAACACGAAATAAATTAGAATTACGACACTCGGCATGTTATTATGTAGTTTTTTTTTTCTAAACGTATTTTCTTTTCTTCTATTGTTAAGGCTTTTCCGTGTATATGCATTCACGTTCAAATGGGCTCGAAGCTAACACAGGGATTTTTTATTTCACGTTATAAATTTAAATAAACAAATATTTTCGTTTGTTATAAATTCTGCAATTTTATTCATTTCTGCCACGAACTTCCAGTTCGTGTAATTTTCTGCCGCCAGATTGCACCTCTACGTATCAGGTAAAAAATTCATTTTCCCCCGCGCGTATCATTCTTTATTACACGCACAGCTCGTATAATACATACCTGCCTCTACGCAATGCTACAGAGTAAAAAATAAAAGAAAAGAGGAAAAACGGGTGATTAATAAAGTAGTGAATAAATAAAGGCCAGTCGTATTTCCCAGTTTTCGTGGCCATTTCAAGGAAATTAACGCGGCAAAGTGTTTCACGGTTGGAAAAAATAATTTTTCTTCCTGCGCGTAACATTGCCCCACACTGATAAAAAAAAATATCCCCGAATTGCAATTTTTTACATAAACGGGATGAAAACGAGCTAGCGAGTCCTATTCGCGGAGCAATTATTTTATGATTACAGTTGTTTCACAAAGCGACTCTCGAGTGATGCTAACACAAGCATACTAGCTTTTCAGAAATGTAATTTCGCTGAATATCTAAGGCAGCATAAGAAATGAGAGGCGTAATTTTCATCACGTTCGTAAAAAAAAAAAAAAAAAAAAAAAAAANAAAAAAAAAGGCATTTTAATGTCACATGACAACGTCGGAAACGCAGCGGGTCAAACAAGTTTCAGTTAGGCATTCATTTGGGCATGTTCGTAATAACGATTGCTTTATTAAGTGTTCCAATTACTGTAAGTACGGATTCAAAAGTTTGAGAAAACGCCCGAGAGTAGTTAACGATATGCCAATCAGACAAGTTCTTTGCCAGCGAAGACAAAAGCCTGTGTTTCAAGAACAAAACTGCCCATCGGCAAGAAATTCTGAAAATTAAAACGCTGTGTACATGTATGACTTATTTATTTCCGCCGTTGACTGTGACGTCTGTGTGAAGTTATTTCCCTTTTTCTAAAAGGTCAACGATAATTCCACTACTCTTAACACCGGACATCTGTGATTTATATTCTAGACGCAGCTCAGCCATGTAAAACATAGCCTACATCGTATAACCAGAAACGCAGCGAAGCCCTTAAGCGTTTTCTGAAATACGGTAACTATTTCAAGATAATTCTCCATCTCGTTCGAAAATCCGGTGAACATGGGCATCTTTATTGTACAAGAAAGTGAAAATAGAAGATGAACACTAACGTGCATGCTAGCTAGCATGCAAGAATTAGTGTGACCCATTCACATGGCGCCAGTTCTAGAACAATAAAGTCTGTGAACAATATATGAGGTGGTTTGGATATGGAAGTTTTATTTGAAGTCGTAGGAGTAATTTGTGCCCTAACGGAGTACTGATTATATATACAGTACAACAGAAACAGGTTAAGCAGGTTAATTTTTTCGTGCCCCACAAACAAACAACATATTATTAATATGCATAAATTTATTTAAAAACGTTAATAAAACTGAAAAGAAACAATAAAACACAGAAATAAAATTAAAATTTTTATACGTATTTATTGCATACATACATGAAATAATATTTATTTATTAGTATTAACATTTGACTTGTACAAAAGTTATAACCAAGATTAAAACCGGCTCTAAATGGGACTAGTCAGTATGAAAGTTCTGGTGGCCACTCACATGACTCAAGTTCAATACCATTCGAGGTTAATAAGAAAGTGATTTTGTTGCTGACGAAAGATAGCCGTGTATGCTGGGCTTAAGACTGCCAAATGTATGCACAACTAGATTTGCCAGGTGGTGAAGGAAGTTCCGTGTTTGGCCTTGTAGACTAAAGACGAGGTAGGCCGATAGTAGACTTCTGCGCGCGACCCCAACATAAGCTCAATAACAGCCATAACGACTGTCAAAATAACGTCTTCAGTTTCTTTACATTTGCTTTTACAACAAACCCGTGGTTTTACAAATAATTACGTATTACTTAACTTGATGACAACAGTGGGGAATAAAGCGAGAAAGTTTTTTTTAATGATAATAATGAAATGTATCTTTATATATTACGTATTTTCGCTAAATTAATTAACTGAAATATTGTCTATGGATTGGCTCCTAAAAAAATAACGAAGCAAATATGTTCCGTGGAAGTAAAGGAGAAATTTCCAATGCTAATCTGAGTCGTGGAGACTTGAAGAATTCGCGAGTTCACTGACCTATAGGCTAGACTCCACAATCTTGTGTACAATCATACAAATATCACCACACATTGGTTGCTTTCTATCACAGCGAAAGGCGACGATTGAGCCTACACTTTGTTGCGTATTTATTATTGATTCAGGAATCAACATCAGGTGTAAAATAGCGCATGGGCCAATTACAGAAGTAAAATTAACGTACGATTTTTTTTAAATTCTAGCTTGTTCCGAAATGCATTCGCGAATTTTCCAGGTCTGTAGTCATAAAATATCGGACATAGCTGGACTACAAATATACATATTTTATAAATCTTAGGTTAAAAGTTTTGAAAACTGCACATCCAGTGAGTTCAATTATAAGCTCGAGAGTAACCTTTCCATAGAAACTTATTTATGGTAACAACGTTTATGTAAGAACAAACCGCCGTTTACTTCATAATGGTGTCAAGAAAACCAACATTTTAGTTCACAACATATTTCGGCGTTGCAGCTAAAAAACACAAAAAAAAAACCCCCTCCAGATGATTGAAACTCTTATGAGTAAGGATTTAATCAGTGGACAAGTTAGAGCAAACACTATATAATGATTAATAAGTTTCCTCAATTTTTTATTTAACGTCTACGAAGAAAATGCCACTACGAATTTATAACATCTTAAAAATGGCATTCATTTTTTATGATATCGATTAGGAGCGTCAGCACAAATTTATCTGTTTGGCATTACCCTGAATTCAAAGCTGTAGGTACTGCCTTTCTCAGCGAAATCAATAAAAATTTATTAGAATTATTTGTGTCCAAACTTTTATTAGATTCCTCTAGTGAATGTATTTACGAAAGTGTTAAAAAGCTATTGACTGGATTTTATTTGTAAAAAAAAAAAAAATCAATAGACATGATTTGTCTATATATAGCATTGGACTTTAAATCCTTAGGTTATTAAACCACCTAAAAGATTTTGCACCATGAAAATTTGTAAACTAAATGGGGCGATCAGCCGTAATCAAAATAATTACTCCGTGTTAATTGGTGTGCACGATCCCCACTCGGCGTAATTAATAAACATATAAAGCTGTTCTGCCATTAATATCCTCTCCATAGTCACATTAATGTGAGAATCACTTTACCTAACACGGAATTTACTTCTGTAAAAGTTTCAATATTCTCTACTAAAATTATTTTCGAAAACTTGTGAATACCTAATACACATGGTTTTGGTTGGTTCTTCAAACACAATGCATTTCACATTGTATTTCACTTAACATGAGTAACAGCCAATTTGGCCATGGCATTTATCTCCTGAATTAGCGGTTGAAATACTTTTAACGCAAAAATTTTATGTACTGCCAAGAACATAAAGAAGTAAAAGGGTACAATGGAAATGTGCAATGACATCTATACTATGAGCTTATATTTACTTGAGATTAATATGAGAAGGAAGCTGTTGGGAACAGCTTGCATTGTTCGGTATTGTCGTTCCAGCAAACCATTAGCATGTGGGTAAAGAATATTACGTCAATATTCTAAACGGTTGTGTTTGATGTTATTAAAAAATGTTCGTTCGGACTAGCGTTCATGTTCAGTTACTAGCTTAACATGCACGTCAGCATGAGGGTTCCCACACTGCCATTTGGGAGATCATTCCCGCACATCCAAATGGCGAATCCAACACACCAAATGACAGGCAGGATATTTGTTCGTGTTTGAGAACTGGCGATAAATAAGCCATATTCCTCCCCAATATGCATGAAAACACAATACAACATCCCCCAGACACTAAGTAAAAGAGTTAAAGCTTATCGGACAGCAACGTGATTATGAAGATGATCAGATCTTACTTAAGGTGATCCTAGTGCCCCCCCCCCCCTCAATCTCTGAAGCCAAAATAATGTCGCCAGTTAAGAAAAAACAAAACTGGACTCTTATAAAGAATTTGTTTGTAATTGTTGGATTCTTTTAAGAACGTTTCTAGAGTCAATTTCGTGTAAAGAAATTGTTAAAGTCCGAAATTTTCAGCAATGACTTGTTATGAACATCTCATTTTTTCATACGCGTAGACGGAAAGAATAAAATCCAGAATGGCCGTAACATCTAACACAAGGGAATTTTTGTTTCCCAGGGTAGTAGGACTCCAGGTGCATGATGGGTTATATTTTTGTGACCTTGAATTGTGCTTGCCTTGAAAACCAATAAAAGCTTTGCTGAAGATAATTCTGTAAGTTAAAGATAAGTCTGCTGCCTGGGCTGCCTGAATTGCAATTACTGAGCCTCAGTTGCATTTTCAAGTGGCGTACAGTGCACAGACACTCAAGAATTTCACGTGAGGACAAGCTGGACTTCAAACACATGCACAATTGACTTTTGTTTAGATATGATGGAAAATGCGAAAATGTTTTGAGCCAACATATCCTCTATAACACTCTAACTAGTATATTCTTTCATGATTGGAGAACAAGGTCTTGACTCGGCCAAGTTGTATGCAGACCAATCACGAACGTTCTGCCCTATATTATCAGAATCCTCATTGGCCCGATGAAATGGGGTAGTAGCTTCGTACATGCATGACAGCCAATAATGAAATAAAACTGTCGGGCATGTGTAGAGTGCATTGAATCCTAGCACACAGTCAACTTTCCCCGCGATAAACCATCATCTCTACTTTTGTTTCAGTTGAATTGCTGTTTACTAGACACGCCCTCAACGAGTTAGAGTCAATAACAAACCTCTAAGAAAATAAGAACCGAATCTCGTGCAACGTAATCTTGTGAAAACTTAGGCGTCAACGAATGAACACCTAAATGAAACTGGAGTTAACAACGTATTGTGAAGCCTAGCATGTTGCCAAATGAATTTTCGAAATTTTCGGATCTCTAACAATGAATCTAAGTTCTTAAAAATTATTTTCAAGCTAAAGTTATTAATTTATCTACCTCTAATGTAAAATATGCCAGACGTCAGTTCACACATAACATTTTGCGCCCGAAGTAGTCGTCGCAACTACATCGGCATATTGCGAGGTGTGAGAAATTTTACTCCGCACCTGTTCTACCATCTTCTATGACATTAGTGTAGGATTGCCATCTCCAAGGCTCTAACTTTTTAAGTAAATATTTCACCTTAATTCCTTCAATATGCAAAAGTCAGAAAAGCACCAAAGATATTTGAGGGTTGACTTTCAGTACGTCGGTCGCTATCCATGGAAGTGTGAATACAGTTAAATTTATTTTCGTCAGCGGAAATTACCCATGCATGGGCTGCGCCTCCATGTAGTTAAACTATAGTTTTGGGTCCTCCTAAGAAGACGGTATTATAGTATAATGCGTCACACCTACTTACCTTTACAGAGTTTTACAGTCCTTTGTATTCACTGGTCTATTACTAGAAGGCTTTAATCTAAATCGATGGTCTGTGCTTCTTTTTTGGCAGTAAGAGTGTTTTTTTTTTAGAATGGAAGGACTCATTTTGTGAGTGCTTGGTTAGTTATCAAATTGTTTGGGACCATTACAATTGAAGGGCTTGGTGGAAGAAGGGCCTATCCCACATCTGCAACAATGCATGCTACCTCTGTAGTACAGGCCCTTCTTCCACCAAGAAGAGAAGCAATGTGTCCTTCTGCTGTTCCTTGAGACCTACGCACAACAGAAATCTATGCATGTACACATTAGATGGTGTAAGCTATCATATTTTGTTATAAATCTCATTTTTATGGATGTGTGGGATATGTCCTTCTCCCACCATGCGCTTCTCCCACTAAGCACTTCAATTACACAAATCCCGTCATCTTTAGTCTCCCAGGTGATAACCACGACACCTAAGATGCAAACTCTTGGTATATTTTGAATTTGCATTTCTCGCTGTGTTTCAACTCTCTCGGTACATTCCACGCCTCTCCACGATTCTACAACAGTTCCACAAGTAGAAGAAAAACGTTTTAAGATTGTTCTCAAGCAGTCGCCATTAACACGGCACCACGGCGACCCAGAATCGTGGAAATTGGCTTCCTAGGAAAACCGTTACAGTAAGCACGTCAAATATCTGAGGAGCATCCCTCGACAACACATTCCCTCCCGCACTCAACGTCTTAATTCTGCAAAGAAGTAAGTACGCCGGTGCTGCTGCTGTTAAGGGGTAGATCGGAGGCACGGCACAACGAGGCAATTCGCACCTGCCTAATGGGGCGCATAATTAGCACGTTTATCCGGGCAACGACGTGCGCGGATATGGGTCAGCCGCTCATTAGCGGATATCCCACTTAATCCCCGAGGTGGCTC
>NQII01001243.1:278986-326622 GCA_002778355.1 Clitarchus hookeri
ACCCATTCCCACTTCGGAACAGGCGATCGCGAGGCGCGATGTGTATGGTCCAGGGACGATCGTCATGCCGCTACCCCCTAACCCCTTTCGCAAGGGGATAGCGGGATTACGCAACAGCATCGTTAACCGTAGATCGTTATGCACCGCAAACACTTGGGGTGACTTCCCCCCCTCCCCAAACTCCCTGCATCGTACTCTTTCCACCAAGCACCCAGCTTGTTATCGGATGTTTCCCTGCCCCGTTTGAAAACAAAATAGCGCGATGTTCTGTTCGGATTGTGCTGTTGCGTGTTCGGGAGATCGCATCCGCCGAGATACGGATGGGAGAACAACCAGAGGGGCGCAACGTTTCCAGATGTGGCGGGTGAAGTAACGAGATGGGACTGCGTGATTAATGTTCGCCCCAGGGGGACAGACATGATACAGGGTCACTGAGGGGGGCAGGGGAGTGGGTGCGTGCGTCAGGGGGTGGCGTGACGTCACAAACGCGAAAGTTCGAGCCACCAGAATAATCACAACGACCATATTTGTAGGTACATTCATAAAACAAGATTTCATCGTTCCTGCGCGAGAAAATTTCGTTCATCACATTGTATTTAAATACCAACAACTGCGCGTTAACGGAAATTAAAAACCCACAGCGCCTACCCGGATTATGCTCTGCCAAGCCAACTTCAACTGGCCACGACAAACTATTACCTCCCACCAAGGCGAACCGGGTTCAATACCCGGCCTGTCCACTCCGGATTTATTTTCGCAAGTGGATAATCGTGACGGACGATGCCGCTGGTCACTGGGTTTTCTCGGGATCTCCCTTTTCCCCCGCCCTTTCATTCCGGCGCCGCTCCATACTCACCTTACTTCACTCTTATCGGCTCTCAAGACCTCGATGTTAAGAGCCACCCAAATATCTTCACTCCCTCGCGACAAACTATTAACCCCGACAATAACAAGAGTAGTTTATCCTCTCTGGTGTCCAGGGTTGGTTTAAGTACGGCGACCACAGTGGACAAGGTTTTCAAGACGTCGTTAGATCAAGAGATTACGTGTGCGTGTACGCGGCAAGAATTTTAGCCCAGTTGCAGAAAACCATAGTCAGAGGAAACGTGAAAAAATTTCAAAGACTTATTTACGTAAATAATGCGCTAGCAACGAGTTGAAGCTACGTGTTATTAAAAAAAAAAAATAAGAAAAATAAAAAAAGGTCGTTTGATACCCGTATTACAGAAAATGGCTGCGAAGCTGGAATGCGCTCTTACCTGATATTTAGAAACGTTGAAAATGTGAAGTTTTATTTGGTAACATGCCACACTTCACCGCCTTGTATCCACTTGAGCGCAGTTCAGTGATTTCATTGGCTACTGGGAACTATACGAACGTCGTTTACCTGTGCGATCTATTTACTGGAGATTGGTTCCTCAACCTTTGAGCCTTTACTATTGGCTAAAAGTCTTTGAGACGGGGCTCACACGCTGTCTGCTAATGGCAACATTCAGACGCGAATTGTGCAGGTCTCTACCCGCATTCCTTCTTCAGTCCCACTCGCTGCTCACTGCACAAACGTGCAATACTAAATAGTAACGTCTAGGCCGTTATAATATTTTCACTCCTCCGAATTGTCCGTACACAGTCTGCTTAGTAGTACAGTCTACGGGGCTTATTTTACGTCCGTGAATACTTACACAGTAAAACAGTGCTGTACTTTGCAAAATAGATTGGAACTAGTTCCTAAATTGTTCCAAAAGGTTGATAACTAATAAATTTAAAATTATTAACTCAGTCGTTTATACTAATCAGAATCATCTTCATGATCCTGTATCGGCGCACCTCGGTTATGATGTTAACAGCTCCCAATATGCTATGAAATCACGAACTGTTTTTAAAGATCCTTTTTGATTAGGTTTAGGTACGGCCGCCTGTTTTTCGTGAAAAGATTTACGCGGAGGCTAGACTCGAATATCCTATGTGCACACTTGCGGTTTTCATTTGATTATTGGCTGCTTGTTTTTGTGTGGAATCTGTATGTTACATGAGTGAACCGATCAGAAATAAGTTTCTTTGATAAGACCGTTTGTGATTCTCAGACAGGCAGATAAGACGCGAAACAATTAAAATGACCCAACAACTCTTGCCTTGAAATCACTTCGCAAAAAACAGATGCTCCTATGTATAGGCAGCAAACCGACACAACAACTTCAAATGGGCGGAATCACCAGAAATTGTGATTTATATTACGTTATTAGCTGTTTACTCAACCTCTGTAATAACACTTAAGTTCTATCAATGTCCACATACATCACGCTGTCATACATGAACAAGTACTGCAGGTTAAACGAACGTGATCTAGTGGATCTACAAAAGTGTGTTATTCCGCAAAGGGTACGTAAGTTTTAAGTACTACGTACGAGATGGATACTTGTGAACCATCATGGATTGAAAATTGCAACACCCAGAAAGAATGGCTCGAATGAATCCAAACTCGGAGGATGTGTAGAACAGTGTACCAGTAATAAGTGATTACGATTGTAGAGAGATGGCGCACACGCAGGCCCATCAACGCCCTCTCTTGTGTGACAGGAAAGGTCCGTGTTACGCCAGGATCAGTCAGTGAACAGCCGGTTAAACGAAGTGAAAGAAAGTGCCAGTATGCCTCGTCGACGTCAAAGGGCGCCATATCAGCATGTGAGTGAGTTCGAACGGGGCAGAATGATCGGTCTTGGGGAAACGGCTTTGTCATACCGTGACATTTCTGCTCATACAGGGCATGCTGCTACGACAGCGATGCGTGTGTGGCGCCAACGGATAGAGTAGGGTCGTACGCAGCGAAAAAGCTAGTATTGGACCACACAATGTGACCACAGCACGGGATGACCGCCAGTTTGTCCGCATGGTCGTAATGGACCGTAAAGCCTCGTCCACAGTGTTGGCTCGACACTGGAGCACTGCAACAGGTGTGGACCTGTCTGCGTCAACGGTTAGACGCCGTATTCTGCGGGTTGGACCGGTGGCATGCATGCCATTCCGTCGGCTTCCATTGTCGAAAAACCACAAACGCCTCAGACTGCAATGGGCACGTGAACGCCGTCGCTGGCGTACTGAGGGGCGAAATGTAGTGTTTTCGGACGAGTCCCGCTTCAACCTGTCGTGCAGTGATGGCCGCATACATGTTAGACGCTACAGTGGTGACAGCAATCTGGCAGCCTGCATTGTGGAACGGCATAGTGGACAAACGCCAAGTGTGATGGTTAGGGGCGCCATTGGATACAACATGCAATCTCGACTCCTACGTATTGAGGGCAATCTGAACAGCAACCACTACATCAGGGAGATTTTAGAGCCCGGGGTACTGCCCCTCCTTCAGGCGATCCCACATGCTATATTTCAGCAGCACAATGCCCGGCCACATGTGGCAAGGAATGCGCAAGCTTTCTTCAATGAACGATGATTACCACTGCTTCCATGGCTTGAATTCGCCTGACATGTCGCCCATCGAACATGTCTTGGATATGGTTGATCGGTGACTTGTTCGTCACAGACCTCCAGCAACCACCGTTGATGCTTTGTGGACTCGCATACAAACCGCGTGGAGGGAGACTCCCTAGGGACATACCCAGGTCCTCTTTGATTCCATACCACGAAATTTAGGGGCTATAATTGTAGCACGTGGGGTCTTCACACCTTACTGATTTATCAAGGACAGAGATCATATAAAGTTCTGTAATCCAAATCAATTGTGTATTCTCACGTACCTAATCTGTGGTATAAAGTTCATTTCAATCACATGTATCCATCTTGGTGTTGCATTTTCCACAAACGTCAGTCCAGGTTTACGCCAAACAATTGGCCATCAGCAAAAAAATTCCTATTTTAAGGAATGAATTAGTTAGTTTAGTTAAGCTTCTGTCACACTGTTAAATTTTTGTATCCAATGGCTTCAAGCGAAGTTGATAAAACACAGTTGAACATTTGTGACCCACTTAGAACGTCATTAACGCCTCCATGCCTGACTGTAAAAATTGGATGGCTCCGGTTTCCATCAAACATTTTGCATATTCGATCAGTTCTGAAAACTGTATTTGATGTGTGATGAGTTCAGCCAGCCAGAATCGTCGACACAAAAAAGGGTATTTCCGACCCCATAAAACTTAGAAATAGCAAACAATAACTGGAAACGAAATGTCACGGAGATAATAAATGTATGATAATTAAGGTATATATAATCCACCGGAACATTAATTTTGCTGGAAGTTAGGCAATACTTCATCCTGCAGAGAATATGTGTGATAAATAAAATTAAAACTTAGTTTCGAAGCGAAAATAAATATAAAAAATCTAAACATTCTTTCCTGTACTGGGATGCATCATAACTAGAGACCTGCAATATTAGCGTTATTTTGCGGTACCATGCTATTCTTCTCTGTCCTGTACCTGTTTGAGCACAGTTTGCAATTCCACTGGTTACTGACAGCCATGCGAAGTCAATACAATGTGTGGTCCCTTCACTGGCTATTAGTTGCTCAACAGTTGAGCATTTACTATTGGCTGAAAGCGTCCCTTGGATTTGCGACGCAAGTTGTCGACCAATGACAGGAATTAAACGAGCACACAGCGTTTTGCAGTTCAGTCTGCAGCCACAAAAGAACGCGAATTTTGCAGGTCCCTAATGATAACACAACAGCTATATCCCACTTTAAAACTATTTTAAAATAACAATCCCCCAGGTTGGTCAAATAAGAATGTAATAGTTAGGCACGTTTTCAAACATATTAATTAGTATCTGACCAACTTGGTTTGATGGAAAAATTTTACGGTCGTATTTTATTTTGAAATATTTTTTAATGTATAGTAAATATTAAATATATATAATATATAATTATATAATTTAACAGGATAACAAGGGCTTTACAAATGTTTTCCAAATGCCTCTTTGGCGGTGTAAGCCACACAATATAAGTAAAAAAAATACCAACAGTTTACAAAAGTTTTCAGGAAGCGAAATTACTATCGCAACTTAGGCGTTCTTATGTAGAATGACTAGAAGAATACACTGCTGTTCTGCCATTGCTTTTTTTTAGACATGTTGTGGTTAACTTGTTCTTCGGTTTGACGTAGAGTGGGACACTCCTTTTCGAAACTGTATGCATGCAATGAAGGTAGACGCGTCTTATAAGGCATCATTGGATAATTCTTCTTTCTTTTTATTAAAAATACTCTTGTAGCCCGCTTTAATATTCATACGTGGCCTTTAAAGTAATTATAAGCCGTGTTTGTTTATTATGGGGTTATCGTATGAGATTTGCCCATATCGCCCGTCGTGGGCTCTCAATTAAGGCGTGGCCCACGTTTTCTGAAATAAGCCGCAAGTCATTTCTTGCAAATAATTTGATATTTGTTTATGCCCTGAGCATGGGTCTAATTATATTCAGATTCTTCTCTTTACCGTGCTACTCACTGTTATTAAATGGCCCACCAAGAGGGAAAATGTACGTCGTCTTCTTACGCGCTCTCGCTGTAATTGAACTCTTTGCTCGGGTATTTAATAATATATTAGCGGACTGCCCTAAGTATGTACTTTTAGAACGGCGTTGTATTAGCAAAAACTTCGCCCATATCTAAAGACGTGTATGTCATCAGTATACTGGTACTTGTATATACTTGTGAAAACGCTGAGTATATAGCTATAGGCTGTCTGCATCTTACGACAATATAACAAAATCAGAAATGGACGTCAACGTCTTTGGAGTAAACATACACGCCACCTTGTAAGTGCATATTAAATCTACCCATGTTTTGGCATAATCTTTCACAATGTGTTAGATAAGTGCTGATTACCTGCTATGCATTCCAATTCTCAGTTGAAAATTTCAGAAAATGCCTTCAAAATAATGGGGATTAGGTCTAGCAACATAAATAAAACTGGTGCTGTTATTCGATTATGTCCTATATGTAAATCATTTGTATCTGCTGAAACCGACTGACACACTTGCGTTGATACTGCACGTATAGGGTTCAATTTGAAAAACGTCACTGCCTGTAACTACACATATATAGTCAATTCAGGGTTGCTTCCAACTATTCTGAAGCCCTGCTAAAGTTCTACTTCCATCATATTCCTCCGCCTCATGCAAATAAAGCTAAACCTAGTCTAGAAAATTACACCAAAGGGTCAGCGCACCGCAGTCGTGGGCACTCAGTGTAATGGTTTGCATAAGAACTATTTCTTACCAGGCATTACCAACATACATATTTTTCTCCCTGTTTTTTTTTCATATTGACTATGATTGAAATATTATAATTTATAATTAAAATATAAGTATATGTTCTATTTAATTAAAAATGAGAGAATTTTAAGTTAACAGAAGTATGGAGAGCTTGTGATACGTAACATACGAGTATTCAGGCAACAACCAAACACGCCATACAATGGGTGTTTTTTTTTTCAAAGGTTTGATTCAAAAAGTGTGGAGATACCGCGAATAGACTGTACTACAGTGCACACTGACGTGCAGGTACCTATAGCCCGTTCACGGTAAAGCGAGCACATTTAAAGTCATACTTACCTTTTCCTTTCAGACATTATTTATCCTGAAAATACATTTTTAAAATAAATATTGCCATGCAAGTAATAAACACAGTGTGCATAGTGCACCGAACTTGAAAGTTAATGTCTACGGCAAAAATGAAATTAATTAATTGATTATTATTTTTAATGAGAGGGCTTTAATAAGTGTTCAATTTACAGTGAATAGCCAATAGCTAAGTTTGCAGCGAATTAATTAAAATAGTTCTAAGACTCGACGTTCTATAGGAAATGTAATGTTGAAATTTTTGACAACTCGAATTAGAGTTCCTTATTTTATACATATAAGAATGCTGTAACACGTTCGGTGCTAGGAATTTTATAATGCAATATATAATGTAACATACAAATCTGAATAGGTAGTGTACGTGGGTGTTCGTTGCCCGGCTTACACTGCAGAATATAGGGGAAGTACAAACTACCAGATATGTGACCACCGACAAAACTTACCAAATTTAATTTCAGTAGTACCACCAGGCAGACATTTACTAAAACGTGTCACCATTTGCAAGACAACATGATAAATACAAAAATAAAAAACCTAACTACAGACGAACTACGATCAATGAAAACAGTGACAGCTCTGATTCTTTCAAAATTTTAATAGGATGTAAGAAGCAAAGGCTAAACATATTATGATGAGCAGGCAGATAAAAAATTTAAATAGGTACTTGACTATGATTAAAACTACCAATTCACAACTCTCAAATTATAGATATTGCTGCCGACACTAGCTAGCCAACATTTATGCCTGAGCATGGAATATATATTAAAGAGCATGTCTCTTTCGTACAAGGTCTTCGTGGCTAAAAATCTGTGCAAACTGGATGAAAATAAAAGAAAATATAATTGTGGTGCAGGATAAAATGGTAATTAAGAAGAACTGCACGCTGTTTAAGCTGGCTCATAATTATCTGAGAATTCTAAATTTTAGTTGTCGTAGACAGCAGTTAGCCGAAGTAGTCACGTAACAATTCATTGTAAACAACCCCGCAGCTGTAGTAGTTCCTCTTCTACGTCGAACTCTTCCCTAAATATTAAGCTCAAGGTCTTATATGTGCGTAAATACAGTCCTTGCATATTTACTTTATAAGATCGCGGAAGGCGAAACATAACTAATATTTAACACGTTTGTCGTCCGAACTCAGGCTTCTTCTTTGCTTGAAAATATTATCACATCTTCGTACCATCGTACTTGCCTAATTTTATTGTAATTCGGACTCGTGTATCAATAAATTAATGCAAATTCTTAGCTGTGTGATCACCTCAGATCACCACAGCCCTAGCGAAGAATCCAATATGGCTTAAAACTTCTTAAAAACCATTTAAAACGTTCTCAGAGAAAGTAAAAATTTTCAACATTCTTATTTTAAAATAAACAAATTCTCTCATAGGATAGTTAGTTATCACCTCACATAGTTATAAAATGAAATATTTGCACATTACTTAATGTTGGCAACTTTCTCTCTGGAGAAATTACATTCTTTACCAGTCCTGATTTTAACAAAATATCTTTCTATCAAGTGTAATCAAACTAGACTGGCAGTTCAGCTGGCTGATAAGTTTCTAGCCTACATGAAAAACAATGTCAAAATAAATAAATAATTCGTACGGCATTCAATTATGGTCTGTAGGTTGGTTAAACAAATTTATACTCTCAAACGTAGATCATCAAAATAATTAAAATAATAATTAAAATTCCATGTGTTACAATGCATATTTGCATATAAGTAAGACATTCACATTCTTGATCATTCAACGGTGTTATTTATTTGGCACAAGAATAAAGTGATTGTGTAGCACGGGTCATTTTACATATGATTAAAACCTTCATTAATTAACTTATTAGTTTATTAATAAATTTAAGAAAAATTATTTAAAAATTTACATTGTGGTGAATTTAAAAATTATAAAAGTAATTGTGGGGGTGAATTTCAGAAAATCATATTTACAACCTAAGTTTAAAAATGTATTGGGGTACTAATATCTTTGATTAATAGGAATCGAAATTGGAAAGGTTTTATTAACGTCCCCCAGTGTTATGCCTGAAGGTTTATCAGGGGACGGCTAACGAAATAACTTATGACCTAACTTAAACTAACACCCACGTCTTACCTGGGATTCGAACCCAGAACATCCCGCACCCCAGACCAGCGGCTCACCAACCGACTGCGTCACGGGAGGTCGGCCTTGATAAATTAAAGAATATATTTACAACCTAAATTTAAAAATCTAAATTTGGTACCCGTTTTGATTATTAAAATTCAGTGATTTATACTAATATGAAACTAAAACGTAAGGCTTAATCATATGTAAAATTGCCCGTGCTACACCTTATCTATACTGTGCATTCTTCAACAATAGGCAAAATTAACATTGCCACGGACCTCACCACTTTATCCATGCGTTGGTCGAGTGAAACTGTGAAATTATTAGACAGGTAAATGTTTTACAAATTCGCTGATTCTTACACTTACAAGCATAAAAAAAGCAGGAATCAAAATTAATGGTTTAAGTATCCACAAATGTTTAACTTACAGTTTTAATTCAACTTTAAAACATTGAAATACTTTTTCTCCGTCGTTACCAACGTTACTGGACGCATGTAAGTCACTATTCCCGATAAAGTATATGCAGACAGGAGCAGTGACATTTTTTAAAGGTTAATTTCCAAAAGTATTTAGCTTACCACGAACAGTCTTTAAATTTACGTACGGTGGAAGGATACAAAAATGAGAAGATAAATAGTGCTCACTGTACCGTGGTCAGCCCGTATCAATTTCCAAATAGGGCCGCGGTGGTGTAGTGGTTAGACTACTCGCATCCCTCCCGGCATGTGGGAATCGTGCCGGACGATACCGCTGGTCGGGGAATTTCTCGTGGTTCTCCAGTTCCCCCCACCGCTTCATTCCGGCGCTGCTCCATACTCACCTCGCGTCACCCTCATCGGCTCTCAAGACCTCGATGTTCAGAGCCGCCCAGATCTCTTAACTCACCCGTTCCTAAATGATATGAAATTAAGTTTTTTTTTTAATCTGAATGCTTATTAGAGTGCGAAAGGGAAGAAGTGCTCTTATGATTATGACATGCTGCGATATGAAACGAAATAACAAGTTCCGAACCAATCTCAAGGCCAGCACTGCGACGCGAACGAAGGCCAACTCGCTATCTGCCCCTCGCGGCGTCTCGGCGATGCGGAATTAAGGAGAGCTAATTAATGACTCTTCCCGGCGAGTCGTTCATTATTTATCCGCTGTGGCAGAAGCAAGAGGCCAGCGGCGGTAGCTAGACTCCCTGGCTAATTGCCTCGCATATTTCGAAATTAATTATCTCTTCGTGCTCGCGTCTCGTACATCGCGGAACTTCTACCTGCTGCTGTGCGCGTATCTCTCGCGCGTGGAAATGACACCGACACGGGCGCTACGAGAAAAGTTAGGAAGCTTACTCATATCCAGTAAATGTGAGTTACAATCGTGCAACGAAGTTTATAAGTTTATTTTTAGCATACAATGATGGGCTAAACAACGTTTCTAATTACCAGTCACAGACGGCTCTGTACGAATAAATGCGCTGTCTCATTATCTACGCAATTTTTTCTTATCGAATGTACAGAATTTTACAATAATTCCAAATATCACCGTTTTTTTTTTGGAAGATAATTTTAAGAGGTGGCTTGGATTGGATTGAACAGGGCTTTTAACCTCCCCTGGTGTTATGCCTGAAGGCTTATCAGGGGACGTCTTATGAAATAACTTACGGCGTAACTTAAACTAACACCCATGCCTTGCTGGGACTCGAACCCAGAACCTCCCGCACCCCAGACCGGCAGTTAAGACTTATCATGTCTTAATTGTGAAGAACTCAAATTTATAACTCGTTCTGTAAAAGCTGAAAATGGTTTTAAACATGCGCGTGTTTTAAGCTTCCGTAATAATTAATGCATGCAACTATCCTGGAAGTCAAATCAACATACCGGATGATTGAACGTGTAACGAGTTTAGAGAGGAAACTTTAATTAATGTTCGGATTAGTTTCCGTGCGTGGGCTAGGCCGGTCGTTGTACCGTCTGCCGACTGCATAATTAAGAACTTAATAAATTATTCAGCTTCACTTGTTGTTCGACGTATGCAATTAAGATGTCACGGCGCTCAACAAATTTAGCCTCCCATTTGAATGACAAAACGTGTTACAATATGATATATTGCTTGGGTTTTTAATAAAATTTATAATCAGTCATACATGACTCATCTAGAATGTATCGTAGTAAATCTTTCTTCGGAAATAATATATTCAACGTGGTAGTAATACACAACTGTCTTCCTTGTGAGATGAAAAGAAGTGCAACTAAACGGTGCTGAAAATTATGGTCAGTAATTATGTACTGCACGTAAAGTTCGTGCTCACCAAATTTGGAAGCCTTTTTTGTTTTCATAAATTCAAAAAGGATATGATGCTGATCAATATCTGGTGTAATTTATAAGTAATGAAGTTTGGTAGTATGTGAAAAGCTGTATCCTCACATCCAAAACACGTTAAAAATATATTAAAATACAAACATGTTTGGTGACATAGCTAACCATATTATGTTATACTCTTAATGGCAATAATAATAGGTAAGGAAATACGAGGAAACTCTTACATAATCTAGTAGTATTTTTAAACAATCATGGCACAAACAAACCAGTGATAAAACGCGCCAATGAATCACTACATTAATTCAAATTTTCCTGTTTAAATTAGGTGTATTTTTTCATTTAATCTGTTATCGCGTTTACTACACTGATTCCAACCTTTGACGGTGGATTCGAAAGACGTTTTATTGCAACCTATTAGCGGTTTATTGAGGCAACGTTATTGGTGACCTCGTATGTTTGAAAGGAGTTGAAGATAAAGCGCGAAGAGGTGTATTATTTTACGCCTCTTTCCACAGAAATGGAAAAGTCTTAGAAAACCATTTTTTTAAATCAACATTTGTTTCATCTTCTCTCACAGTTTTTCAGAAATTCTGTTTGGAACAATGAAATATATTTGAGTAAGGTACGTAAAACTGTTAGCAATGAAATATCGAATTCCCTAAAACCGAAATCAGTAACTTACCTGCTATTTGAGCTCTAGTTTAAGAATAGGCGTGTTTTTCGTAAGAATGTATTTTTTTTAACACACATTAGAACGTCCTAGTTAAAAGTGTAACTGGCGGATAGCATCTATAAAACAAATACAGTCGATATTTACATAATTTATCGTTTTATAAATTGAAGTTACCTAAAAAGCATTTCTTTACTATACATTTTTAGTATTAGGCCTACATAGAAAAACTGTTACCCCTCCACAGTAAAAGAAAAATCTGACTCATAAATGAAATTTTTATCTGTGAAGTTTGATGGCAACTGTGAGTTCATGTTATTACGATGGATCGATTGGACTCTGTCCATTGCCTCATGGTCGGCTATGGACACAGCCCAATCAAACCAACATAATAACATGAAATTTTGATGTTACACTTTTTTTTAAGTGACTACTTTTGAATGCAGCTCAAATTAAAGAAAAGGCCTGCGATAAAAAAATATATATATGGTTTAGTTGAAACGACGCTTGTACACAATCATCTAGCTAGCCCAGTCAGACCCAGTGTACACAATTATGTACATGTAGGTAATTTTTTGTCTGTACTGCACACTGCGAGGCTGGATGACCAATGATCTCACCTGTGGGTAAATTATTCGCTAACCGTCTTACTGGTCTAAGTCACGATTGGTTCATATTCCTGTACTACTGGTACATATAGCCTACAGCTCATTGGCTGTGACAAAGAAACGAGTTTTGTGTGGACTTAAGTACAGACGCATCATTTGTTCGCTACACCCGAAACCGTACATGAAATTGGGTCTGAAATAGCTGGAGTGGATGGAACATGTCAGTCGTTTCTTTTGCAAACCATGTTCCCCCCCGCGACGCCCGTCAGATGCGACCCCGAGTTCTGCGTCCGGACCAACGCACGCTTCAACCGCGACGTGACGAAGCTAACAATGCAAGCCGCCACATGCAGGTGGCGCCTCGGTGCCTGTTTGATCGCGTTTGCACAGCGAACGTCCCCGCCGAGCGCATTAACAAATTGGTAACGTATCTCCGGACACTCCGAACACATTAACGTATTAGCACCGTCCGCGACGACGCTTCCCTTCTGCTAGTCGCGTGTTCGCTGTGACTGTACTTTAGCACGAATGAGAGCCGCAACAGCGTCGTTATAATAAATCATGACAGCAAATATTTTTTTTTTTCAATCCGTCCATTTAGAGTTATGAGCTGTTAATAACTTGATTGAGTTGCATTACATATTGCACTGGATACACGCCACTCCACAGGTTTGTTTGATACCGCAGAAAACCGGGACGTGACACGAAAACCTAAACCAGAAGCACAAACCAGGATTGCCTGTTGCCAATAGATATGTAAACAACACACAGGTATTGGCTATTTATTGTGCAATGTAAAATTTACATATCTTTTGATAACAGCTCATGGCTTGTTTTTAAGTGTTTTTTTTTACGCTCCAGCCTTTTCTGACTTTTCTGGCAACATACAAAAACGTCTGCAGTAACGTATGTTCAAAATAATAGTCCATTCCTACGATCACTCCAAGAATCGTTTTAAATATACAGTGTAACTGTGTGTAATATAAGCGAGCAAAATATTCACTCGTGAACATTTTTCATGGAGAAATTGGCAAGCGAAGTAACACACAGGTATATCGCGTTCTGTGTAAATGTAATCATTCAACACGGCACATTTTATGTATGGGATTGTAATTTATATTACTAGAATTCATATTTCACGACACGTCGCGACATACGCTTGATAGACGCGGCAACATGGCTTGGTAACTGCTCGCTGATTGGCTGATAATGAGTGGCCAAGAAGTTCTGTGCCTGGTGTAGGTAACATTCCTTTAGATAATAAATTACTGCGGAGTCTTCTATTGTGGAATATGGGGTTGTTAATGTTAGCAAAGCCTCTAAGTGATGTTGCCGCAACCAAATGTTGTATTAAGCTGAAAGTAATTTACCACGGAGAAAATAATATTTGTGTTGCGGCGACATTAAAGTATGTATTGTTCAGCCAACACCAATTTACACTGACTTGACATCGTAAAATAGCGGAGTAAAATGAAAACCACCATATCTAAATTTTAAAGCATAGAATGGGAACTGAATGTAACTTGAGATCAGCTTTCAAACCTTGCAAAGCAGTTTACGTGCGACAAATATGGATATATTTCATGAGCATAAAGTATTTCCACATAACGAAAGAGTGCAGCAATATTGAAGAAAAAAAAAAAAGAAAAAAAAAAAANTAAAGTAGAGCAGTTGGAAGGACGTTAGCTTTCGCGACGTAGAGATTGTCGGGCGTGCCAGGCGCAAGTTCGATTGTCCCCTCTGCTATAATTTCATTCTTCGTGCATAGCACTTATTTTTGTAACAACACAACTGTCTTTGATTTATTTTAAATCGTAATGATGTTTTAAAGCAAAGGAGGGACAGTAACTTGTTTACACGGATTTGATGCAACATAAACACCACTTTCATGTTAACAATACAGTTAAGGGATAAACGTTGCTGTAAAAGTACTTAATATTATATTTATATTATAGAATAACAGTAGAATACATTAATAGCAACATTAGTTACTAACAGCTTACAGATAACAAAATTTACTGTACTTGTAACAATAATACTGTTGCCACAACAATACCTTTATCTGTGATAAACTTTTATATTAGCAACGCATTTACATTCCTAACAATGCCACGCTTTCACTCGGTTGCCGCATGAATAAAGTGATCAGGCTCATACCAATGTTAATTTTACGTATGGCAGAAGGACACAGAATGAGAAGTAAAGTTAGATCCTACGCAGGGCTTTCAAAAGTGCTTAGTTTCAGAGTGGCAGGGACATCACCTTCCGCACCAAGGTTGGGGAAGGAATGGAATATAGAGCGGGGGAAGCATGTACCTGTTCCGTTCGCCTAACCCTCGGCTGTACCTGGTATGGTGTGGCCGCAGAGGTGATTACGCCAGGAACTGCGAATTACGTGAAGAAAACCTACACTACACCTCTACGCGTGACATTGTGCGGGAGAATCGTGCACAAATGAAACCCTTTGAAGAAGATAGTTTTACGAAAATAATTCAAACTTATTACGTACCTACACTTGAACCATTTTAAAGGCGACACTAAATTAAAGTTCAACAATTGTTGTATATTTCCCTTAAAAAATGTTTAAAAAAATTAAGATATGCCTATACGTTTTTGTGACGTTCTCTTACTGAAAAAGGTCTAAAAAAGCTATTAAAAATATATTTAAAAATCCGTATCAGTTTATTAACCATCGATTTTGCCTAAACGCTATTTTTCTGAGTTTAAAATACTGGCGGGATATATATTTAGGAATGTTTCCCCCACTGTGATTTTTAGTGATTTTTCTCAGGATCTTCAGACGATCCTAAGGAACGTATTAAAACAAAAATTAGCTTTCAGTTTTCCTATACTTTAGGGTCCGTAACGATCCCCTCGCCAAACACACTGCAGGGCAATTAGACGTTCAAATAAATGAATGCTTGTGCGCCAAGCTCCATGAAAGAGGTCTTGTTATTTAGCTAAGTTGTCTTTATTAAATAAAAAATNAAATGAATGCTTGTGCGCCAAGCTCCATGAAAGAGGTCTTGTTATTTAGCTAAGTTGTCTTTATTAAATAAAAAATTTTTATTTCGTAAAGCACTATAGCACACTATTTACCTTAACTTGTTAGATAGAGCCTACAATCGTTTACACAATACNTTTTATTTCGTAAAGCACTATAGCACACTATTTACCTTAACTTGTTAGATATAGCCTACAATCGTTTACACAATACTGTGTGTATTTGATTGATGCCTACATTCTCTTACTTTTCCTTCGCCCGTCGTGCTTTGGTTCCACTACTGGTTCCACAACAACGTTCTAACAATTTTATTCTACTCTGTTTTTGTTGCGCTCTTATTAACTAAACAGACGAGGGACATGAATCACTGTCATTCTAAACTCATATGAAATTACGACATCAATATTCCTGGTGCGTAGAGACAGCCAATCTTAACGAAATCAGGCACTGAGTGTGATTTATATATAATAATCAGAAAACTCGTTTGAAACTAATAACGTGTATTTTTTTTGGTTATTTCAGTTATATTGTCGAAGAGAAATTGTTTTCAGAACAAAGGTTCCAAGATGTGCACGACACCATTAATGTTGTGTCTGTTCAAGAACGGCTGGCATAGAAAATAATTACTAAATTGAGGTAGTGATAATAATTGGGGAAGCTGCACATCGTTAGTAATTTAAATGATTATAGCAAATGGAATAAGTGACGTTTGAAAAAAGAAAATTTGAACTTACAAAAAAGGTTTTGTTTCTGAGTACTGCACTCTTTCCTAGCGTGTCTTTTTTTTTGTCAGAATCAGTGCATTGATTTTTATCTGTGTTTTGAGTGATTTCCTGTAGTTATTTCAGTATTTCACGTAACTCAGAATAGCCAAGTACGGAGAATCGAAACTGTCTGCACTATCCCAAACCCCATTCGCAAGAGTAGACAAAACCTTCTTACTTACTCCAGGACGTCATTTGCTATCTCATTATCTCGAGAAGAACTTGCTAAACGCCGGTCGACGCAAAAGATAACCTTCCATACCATGACTTAGCTCATGCGGCATACGATCCGCTTCAAAGGATCAAAGATTCGATCAGCAAATTTAGACGCCTACGTTACACAATTTCTCTTCGGTATAACTACCTATTCTCTAGTCGAGCATTAGTTATAAATTATTTTATCAAAATTTAAAAAAGTGATTTAAGTGATAAATTAACGAAAATCTTGGATGCCAACGTGTTTCCCAAAAACACATACCTTCTAGCTGTTTTATTATCGGATTATGTATTCGATATACGCCTTTTTCATCTGTGGAACAACTACAACATTTCATTATTAGAGTACTGGAATAAATGGCTCAGTGAAATTGTGACACTCAGACGAAGGCCAGTAAACACGGACATTTGACTTTCGCGAAAAGATTCCAGTTTAGGCTGGACTTCAATACGATATGTGCATACCGGCAGCTTACCACAGGATATTGAAAAAGTGTCTTTGTGTGTGAGAAGTTTATTCAGACAATGAACACTTTTGATCCGCGGCAAGCATATACAAGCGTAACAATTAAAACAGTTTTAATCACGAAGGTGTATCAGTGCTAAAGTGTTTTTAAATACAACTAGTAATAAAAAATATTTTCCTGTAAACTCAGGTGTCCCTACCAATGACTCAAGTCCGGAAAAAAAATCCGCGAGTTCAGTGATTTGTAGGTCAGGCTTCATATTCGTTTATATTCTCAAACAAATCCCGATTACTCATAGATAGGGCCGCCTCTGCGCGGAGGTTGGATTTCAATATCCTATTAGCACACTTGCAGTCTTTATTTGGCTACTGGCCGCTTGGCTTTGTGTGAAGAGAATCTGGTACATAACTGAGCCTATCAGAAATAAGTTTCTCCGATACTGACCGTCCGTGATTGGTGGGAAGACATTAAAGACGCGTAACAATTCAAATAAAGCCAATCACGAAAGTGGTTATGAACTGAAGTGATTGGGAATACAACATGTCCTGAAATCTTTCCGCGATAAACAGGTGCCTCTACTTTTAGGTTGCTTGCTGCCACGGTGGGGAGTACTCCACGTGATTGTGAAGTAAGTCATGGACGAATGTTATACGGCCTTCCACCACCTCACGTTCGTCAAGCATGACGCCATGCCTGACGTCAAAGTTGGGATGTCCGTTAAACAACGGGCTGTGAAAACCCTTATTAGTGCGTGTAAGGCATGAACGGGGTGATCCATCCTGAGGCGGTAATCATCGCCCTTGTGTTCGGCGATCAAAGAGGCCGACCTAGCAGCAGGTGTTGGGAATGGGAAGGGGTGGACAGTAAAAACGCCTCTCCCATGCAAAGGGGTTGTTTCCAAGGAAGGCTGGACATTCCCGCAATGGCACGTCAGACAAATGGTACACGACAAAGACGCTGCTCCACCACAACCACAGGCAAGCGAGTCGCCCGTGTTTCGACACACAGTGGAAAGGCTTGGATCACGAGAAGACGGACGTCGTCTCGAGTACCCACGAGCACTTGACATCAATATGCTCTCACAAACACGCTCCAGGGGAGAGGTCGCTTTACACAAATATACGATACTTTGAAGTCTATCTTGCTCCCCTCCCCCTTCATGACGCAACTCCCGTAATAATCCCTGAATTTTTCAAGTGCCTACCGAGTCTCTGCCGATAACGAAAGAACCACAGAACGTTCAAAACTGACAAGCAGTCAAATTATTAAACGCAATATTACTGTCTACATACTGGCCACGGTCGAGTTCTGAGCAACGTTCCCTCGTCAACTTGTCCTTGATCCCTTCGTATGTAAATACCCCTTGTCCCCTTCCCGGTAGTGTTCACGTGCGAGTTCGGGCGCCCTTGTGCGTTTCCACCTCGATTTATTATGTAACCAATTTTACTCAGCGCGAGTTTCGTTTGTCTCTGTGACAGTAACGAGTGTTTTCAACGGCCATGCTGAGTTATAGAAAGCATCGACAAATGAAATAGTTCAAACAGTGGAGCATCGAAAACCAAACAAGGGTTCGAGCTGCGAATTTGGAAAGAGGCAAAGTGACGTCACGTCCCTGGTACGTTTTTTCTCGGGCCCTTTAGCTGGTGAGTTTATACGCAGCCACTGTGTTGCCCAGCCCCTTCACGCTGCCCTTCATAAGAGCTACCGAAAAGCAGTCATTTGGTAACGTGCCCCGTGTTTTCAATGGAGTCTCCGGAGCGGGAACCGGTTCCCAGGACCGACTGACCTTACAAAACACGTCGAGCGAATGCCCCTCAGGCTCCTGCCGCGTCCATTCAACTCCCCAGCCGAAATATTTCTACTCTGAGAGGGGAAAAAAAGTAGACCGGGCGATTTACATGCCTTGTGAAGATCCTACGGGGATCGCAGGGAAGGAAAGATACATCGGGTCGGGTAGGGTGCTATTTACAAGGTAAAGTTTCAACTTAAATAACTGGTAGGTACCTACAAAATTCGCATTATTTTCTGGCAGCACGCTAGAATTTACCGTCCGTCCTACGTACATTCAAGTAGGCGCCATTTTTATACTGGCTGGCTTACGCAGTAGAGAGGACTCGTTTTTCGCTTTTAACTTATTTGAACGTGATTGGGCCGTCCTATCGTTAGTTGTTTCCTATATGTTTAAAACTTTCCAGGGCTTGTGAAACGAATTATATTTCAGTGATGAAACGAGTATAAATCCGCAAGTGTTTTTTATCTACTCTTTCTTCAAAAAATATCATGAATCATGCAGGTATACAGGTTGTTCGGAAACTCAGTGCCCAAACCCTAGGCATAATTTCTTTGGAGCAATAGTAACACAAAAGCCCTGCACACTTATCACTTATATCCGGAAAGGTATTTTTATATCAAATAATTGTGTTCAAAGTTGCGGCGTACAATGCTTGCAGAACAAGATGGTTCGGTCATGCGTGTAGGAAAAGTTGCGTGGAAAGTAGGCGCGTGACGACGGGTATGTAATAATTTAGAGTGGTACGCCTGCGACAAATGCAACTTGTCCTACATGCATGCTCGTACAGTCATGTTCTGCAGGTGTTGTACGCATGCAGCTTTGATCACAATTATTTGATATAAAAATACCATTCCGGATATAAGTGTGCAGAGCTTTTGAGTTACTATTGCACCAAAGAAATTATGTCGGGCGTTTGGATACAAAGTTTCCGAACGTCTCTTTAGCTGCAGGACATGTTTCAGCGTAGCTATCACGATCTTGCTAACACTTTCAGTCACGATTAATAAATAATTCCAGGCGTTGCAACAAGCAAATACTTTTTTAAGAACTGTACATGTATCAGTATAATTAGGGCCAGTGACTTTTCGCATAAAAATCGCAGCACACTGTAGACTTCAATACTATATACACACCTCAGCTGTTGTTATAGCTACCTCCATTGGTTGCTGGTGCCGTGTCCGTCTTTGACCAAGCCACTCAGGACTAAGTAACTCCGACACCGAACCTTCGTGATTCGTGCGCAAACGGTTAACACGGGTCAGAACATTTTTTTTAGCCAATCAAAGAAACTGGACGACCCCACAGTGCTTTGGACTGTATCTTGTCTCTAAATTTTTTTCGTGAAATATCACTGCCCTTAAGTATAACGCTTGTCATATATCGTGACTAATAACACCATGCATGTGCTTGATGTTATTGCAGCAGCTGTTCATGAAACTACGGGATACATAGTGTATTTGAAGGTGTCGTCCAACTTTTTAAAATCAAACCTTTGAAGAATCACCCAAAGTGTGATGTGTTTGGTTTTGTCCTAAATATTCCATGCATAACAAGCGATATATACTTCTGTTTACATAAAAGTATCTTATTTTCTGTTAACGTGAACTTTTACAAGTTCTATGGTCTCATAGAGACTATGTTCTCAGCAACGAACGATGTGTCTCACATGTGACGGACATTCCGTATTGAATACTTTTTCTGCCGTGTACATTGTAGATAATTAAATCATTTTCCTGCACAACGTACAGTACCTAACATGAAAGGGCTAACTTTCGGAAACGGCAACACTTTTAGGACGGACCAACAAAAGGCAGTTTTGAAAAGTACGTTCTCTTACTATCTAAACATGTCTTTGCTCCAACATATTTCTGTTATCGCCGCTCTTAATTGTAAATAAATTAAGCCGTAAAGAATTAGCGCGCCATATAAGTAGTACTAGAAAATGGCAAAAAAATTATTGTTACAGCACATTTTCGAAAGTTCTGTAGAGTCTTGGTGAATTTATGATAGGATGATGCATTTTTGACTTAGCTTTATGCAGAACAACCACAAATGTTCAGTATGCCTATAGGCAGGGCCAGTGACTTTTCGCGTAAAAATCGGAGCATACAGTGGACTTCAATACTATATACACACCTCAGCTATTGTTATACCTCCATTGGCTGCTGGTGCCGTGTCCGTCATTGACCAAGCCACCCAGGACTAAGTAACTCCGACACCGAACCTTCGTGATTCGTGTGCAAACCGTTAACACGGCCCAGAAAATTTGTTAGCCAATCACAGAAGCTGGACGACCCTACAGTGCTTTGGACTATATCTTGTCTCGAAATCTACGTTGAAAACTAAGAAGCAAGTTAACTGCCATTTCTAGTCGATAAAAACGCATCATTGTGGTAAATTTGTTACTGATTAAGTTTGCAAACAAATGTATGTTGAATCACTGTTTTTTTTTTTTTTTTTTTTTTTCCATATTCGCTCCTAAATACCTACAAATTTCAGTAAAAGCGATTAGCTATAATTTGTGTCCCACATACTACAACTCGTTGACTGCAAATTTTATACATTCTGATGACTTGCTTCTGTTTGATGATAAAAGTCCTTTTCCAAACCCCTGAGAAAAAATTATTAAAGTTTGCCAGTAAACGAGACATACATTTCGTCCCTAACGCCCACCAACCCCAAAAAAAAATCAGTTATTACGTCGGGACTACGCTCAATAAGTTTGAAACTTCTTAATCAGAATTCACGTATTCGACATTGTTGAAAACGTTTTCCCAAACTGCCACATAGCTTGTTTTTGGCATCGGTACATTTAACCACTTTCTAAAGAGAGCATTTACAACATTAATACGCCCTATTCCAAAGAGAAAATAATTTAGTTATTTAGAGAGCACTTAATAAATGAAGACCTTATGGGGGTAAAATTAGAAAAAGATGTTACAGTAGTGTAGTGCAAGGACAGCGGAGTACCCCGAGTAAACCTGTACACAAAAAAAAAAGCAAAGTCCGCCTCATGCAAAAATCGGGTGAAATGCCATGGTGAAAATAACCCGCATCTCCACGATAAAGCACTGACGCGATAACAACGCTATAGGTTATTCACCGTAAAGTGAGCATTTTTGAAAGCCCTGTCATTTAGAATAACAGTCAATAAATGTATTTTTTTTTACCCTTGGTCGTTAACTTCCGAGTACGGTGGAATATACACACTGTGTTTTTTTACTTAATGGCAATCTTTATTTAAAAAGGTTGTTAAAGGATACAAAATGACTGAAAGGAAAAGTATACTAGGGCCTCGAAAATGCTCACTTTACCGTGAACAGCCTATACCACCGTGTCTCTCACTAACATTACAACGAAAACAAAGATTAAATTAAGATCTTCGGAAAATGAATGACGGCTCTACAGCTTCGTCGCTAAACAATGAAAGGGCACTGTTTGGTTGGCAACCTTTCATTGATATAACCTCGAGGAGCTCTCAAACAATATCTCCGAACTTCGCGCAAAACCAACAACGAGGAATGATGCCGCAGTCTAACTACCAGTCTCCTTTGAATTGGAACTGCAGATTCAACAGCAATTTCTGCGGAAGGGGAATTGGAGTAAAAACTTCCTGGGAACTCCCGAGTTGAATGTAAGCACTCGCAGAAAAGAGACAGAAGTGGTGAGAAGCACGAGGACAAAAGCAGTGCTTTAATTACAGAACATTTTGGAACTTGCCTCATAATTTCATCACTAAACGGGATCTAAACGTCTGCTGGAGTAGGAAAGTAACGAGGAGCAGAGGTACACTCATTTATGCCCGTAATGGAACTGAATGTGAAATTACGGTGGTTTCTAGACATCACAAATACAGAACAACGAGAAGCTACAAAGTAATACCACAGAATATTTAATAATAAAGAAACAACATGGTGGCGTGTATCACATATTTCATTCACACACGCAAGCTCAAAAACCCCACTGGCTAGCAAAATGGCGGAACGTCATTGACCAACCAGCGCCTGAAAACTAACTTGAAAAACGGCAGCCCAACCACTAGGGAATCTTTCGCGGAACGTAATAGCCAATCAAACACGAGGCATATTTCCAGATTCTCGAGTGGCCCAATCAGCGAACGAGTAAACTCACATCAAAGGAGCTGCCATGCCACTTAACCTCTGTGCACCAACCTGTTCTGTGGCAAGCAGTAAAAAAACACAGGAAGTCCCAAAATTAACTGCACTGATTACGTTACGTGCAGTACACGTTGAAAATAAATACAGGAAAGTACAAAATTAAGACAATTTCAGGTTTGACATAGTGCGTGGGTTAGTCGAATGTGGGTGACTTCTTACAGAGGAAAGAGTGTAGGTGCTGCGTCATTGTAGGAGATGACCGTATATGTACTGCTGTTCAGAATGTCCACTAAGGAGACTCAAGACAGGCTTGTTAACACGAGTGAATGGACATCCTGACCCTTAACATTTTGAGTGCGGCGCATCACATATTTACAGACGTTCAAGGCATGTCAGAAGTGAATCTTCAATATCCACCACTACAGTAACACGCCGGTTCTGTTGGTCTCCATGTTCCCACTTACCACTGTCCTATTGAGCCATCCTTTACTGTACAGGCTTACTGCACTGTACAGCGTTTATTACTGGTCAGCTGTCAGCCAATATAACGCCGAGTTGACAGCGCAAAATTGAAAATGTTCCTACCAAGGTAACTTAACTTTCATTACTCTCTGTACACATGAATAATTTTGCAATTCAACATTGCCGACACTAAATTACGTTGCATCGAACTTCATGAAAATTGCTGACAACGTATACTGTAACAAATAAATGTAAATTTCCGCATACTAATTCACAGTAATTTTACAGTTTTCATGTGAAAATGATTGTAAAAACAATTACAATAATTTAATTTTACACAAAAATGCTTTTAAGAATTCAGAGAGTGCCAGAACTGGAGAAAATATACGAATGTATGGCTTAATAAATATCATGTTGATGTAAATATACAAATTTGAGAGTTTTATAGTGTAATATTACAACGCCAACGTGTTCAAAGACGTTGTATTACTAGGGGAAACACCGTAAAACTCTGTTGAAACCGGCAACGTCATGCGAAGTCGATATCAGGTATGTGTTAATGATCGGCTTTACCTCTTTTGCAGAAATTCTTCATTTTCGCGTCATAATTTCGGATTAATAGTAATTACTGACAATGTACAATTATACAAAATGTGCATTCTATGAGTTGTTTAATATTTTTGTGCTGAGCTTTAATAGTGTGTTATCTGCTAGTTGTAAAAAATCGAGAACATATCGATAAAATATAAATATGTTCTCGACTTTTTACAACTAGCAGATAACACACAATTGAAACTCGGCACAGAAATATTAAACAACTAGTAGAATGTAATTTTTTTTATAATCGTACATTGTCAGTAATTACTATGAATCCGAAATTATGACGCGAAAACGAAGAACTTCTGCAAAAGAGGTAAAGCCGAGCCTTAAGGAAATATCCGGCATTGTGCGTATGCGATGGCATCGGGTCTTGCGTGCGCCGACGTAAGACGTCAACAATCTCAACAGGGTAACTGTGCGCCAACCTCTTGAGGTAGCTTCACGCGTAGGAGTCAACGGTATTAACCGCTTAACATTTTTACCCGAGTGCACTGGTTGACGTCTAACATGTCGCAGAACAGGTGAAATCATGATCGGTACTGTGCGAGTTCGGAAGTTAGAGGCAGTACAGACATGACCTTTCTCTGGGCAATGTTATTGGTAGCTGCTGACACGCCTACTGTTACATAGTTGGTTGCTTCTTGAGCCACGGATCTACTAAAACATTTTCAATAGGTTCCAAAGTGTCGGTTATTATGTTATTATAAGTAAGGGCAGTGATATTTCGCGAAAAAATTTCGAGACAAGATACAGTCCAAAGCACCGTAGGGTCGTCCAGCTTTTTTAATTGGATAAAAAATGTTCTGGCCTGTGTTAACCGTTTGCGCACGAATCACGAAGGTTCAGTGTCGGAGTTACTTAGTCCTGAGTGGCTTGGTCAAAGACGGACACGGCACCAGCAGCCAATGGAGGTATAACAACAGCTGAGGTGTGTATATAGTATTTAAGTCTACTGTGTACTCCGATTTTTACGCGAAAAGTCACTGGCCCTAGTTATAAGAAACTCGCAAGTACTGTTCAAACCGAAAATGTCTTCTTTTGCTACACCTGAAACTAAAAATTAACGTGTACCTCAAGGGGTTAATATCTGGCGATCGGCCCGGGTGTCTTCCGTGTAGAGCCCAGTGTCTGGAAGTGGTGGCATCCAGATACACACTCAGGAGTCGTCGTACTCGTGTCACTGTCGACACTCGCACGCGCTGGAGAATGAATCGCGTGCATTGTTAAGACAATCTATCAACTGCAACCCACCATCCACATTCCACAGGTCTGTGCTCGCTATCAAACCCTAAATTAAGCATAGGTTTATTTGTTCTACGTCGTACTTTTATAAGTAACACCCACACTCTAGGCAGCTTCAATTATATGCATTAAGATTTATTGGACGGAGATGGTTTTTTTTAAACACATACAATTGTGAATTCGCAAAAAAGTATGACATTTGCAGAGGAATCATTTGAACTGATACACAAAAGTACTGGCCGTAGTACTGAGATTTAGTAAATTGCTGAAGTTTTACTTAAACAAGGAACTAATGGAAAGTGAGTCACAGCTAATGAGAATTATCAACTTCAATAGTATCATTTATGACCACCGAAGATTGGCGAAAAATCAATTTTGAAGTGATTTGAAATGACGTCACGTGAGTTTAAAACTAGCGAGAGTATTTTTAAGATTTCACAGGACAAATTGTACACTTTTTATTAAATTGCACTAATGCCATAGTACAAAAATTTACGCTTGTAAGACAACGTGTGCGGATGTAAATAATAATGTAACATTTACATAAATTTGTTCATAGTTTATTTTTAAAAAAAAATTGGGAATTTATTTCTACCAATTTTTGTGAACGTACACTTTTATTTTGCTGTAGGGACCATTCTCTATGCCTGGGAACTCTGTGAAGTGTCCCCAGGAGTATAAGGGTCCGTGCTAATCTACTACATGTATGCTGTGACTTGCTCTCCAAAATTAAATACGGTACATAAATGAAATACATTCACTCATTAAGGTAAATTCATATTCAACAGATGATTTACTTAAAGAGGATAAAATATAACATTGTGGCTTTGGTTTTGAATTATGAAGAAATAAATACTGCTGAGTGATAAGTAGGGCCAGTGATATTTCGCGAAAAGATTTCGAGACAAGATACAGTCCAAAGCACCGCAGGGTCGTCCAGCTTCTTTGATTGGATAAAAAATGTTCTGGCCCGTGTTAACCGTTTGCGCACGAATCACGAAGGTTCAGTGTCGGAGTTACTTAGTCCTGAGTGGCTTGGTCAAAGACGGACACGGCACCAGCAGCCAATGGAGGTATAACAACAGCTGAGGTGTTTATGTAGTATTTAAGTCTACTGTGTGCTCCGATTTTTACGCAAAAAGTCACTGGCCCTAGTGATAAGTAAGTATCAAAGTCCTTGCCCGGAGCCGATATGTTTTCAAGAGATCATTCCGGCATTCCAAAGACCCTACCAGACATACCACACATCCCACAATAACCCCATTTACTTCACGGCTAATTTTATTTCGGTCCTAGCAATAAAAGAGGTACAAAGTTAAAATTTGATTTTGTGGTCAGGCCTTTATTAAGCATGCAGTCGCTCTCTTTTCAATGCGTTCTCCGAAATCAAGCACGCGCAAAAGTTTAAACGCTTTCTTTTTATAAACTCCTCTATTCTTCATCAAGTGTGTAATGAAAACATTTGTAATTTCTAATTTGAAGAGTTCTCGAAAATTGTGATGGCCAAGGTGTCATAAGCGGCCATGGTTTGAGTCCAACACCTTGATGCAGTACATACCAACACCGAGACGGATTCCTGTTATTCGGATGTCACTCTGATAATTAGATTGTATCGCCTTTACCCTTTCTGCTCAAAACCATAAGATATGAAACTCAAACAAGAAGTTAACCTCAGTTTTTCAGTAGTTTTCAGTGATTAAATTTCGATTCATTCTACAAAAAAAAATACTTAGAATGTACAACTTTAAGTAATCATCGTTCTTCAAAGTAAACACAAAAAAAAATCTATATTTTTTTTAATTCGTCTTCCACTTGGTGTTGAACGACTTATAACTGCAAGTATCAAACGTGCATTTTAACATTCTGACTCATATGAGACTGGACTTTGGCGATGGGCGGTTGTGATAGATACCTAAAGAAAAACTTTAACATTTCACTCCACATCAAGACCAAGGTTTGAAGTAAATTAAAACTGTTAAGAACTAAACGTAACGAACTAAAGTGCGCGATAAGCTAAGGGCAGCTTTATACTAAAATGGAATACAAATTATTTTCTTTCAATATTTTACATGACTTGTTTAAATACCCTGCGTCATTGTTACGGAGTGTTTCGTAGGTAAAATCGGTCCTATGGCTGTAATAGTATTTAAATGATTACTACTACAAACCCACTTCGTTTCTTTTTTTTCACTCTCGATGGGACACGTTAGCAACATTAACCTAGCCGTGACCCTGCCGTAAAAAAAAACCTCACAGCGCAGTCGGTAACGGTGACGATGGACCGGCCGCAGTGATGTTCGCCCAGCAATAAGGTCCAATACAACACGCTCCCACGACCGCCTGTTGACCCCAATATCAGATCCCATCGATGCTCTTTTTTTTTCTCGTCGCTTGCCAGGGACAAATTGGTTGGGCGCGAAGGTGGTGGAGGTGTGGCCTGTTACTTGTTCCACGAACAAACACGCACATGCACACACTCCCAGTAGCTTAGTCTTGAGTGGCGCGGAAAGGCGAGTCTCTCATGAACCAAACTGCCGGGTAATTCACAACCGGTTTACTCGCGGACCCGGCAATCGGCTCTTTTAAGGCTCCCACCTACCTGACACTTGGACTGCGTTACACGATGTCTGAAATACCCATTTTCCCATGAAACTATTAAACGTGTAACCAATGTGCTGATCTATGAAAAGAACGCACACATCAGACGAGGCCTGCTGAGTGTTTTCAAGACGTCACACACATGTGAAACACAATCCAGAGCACTCCAACATATCAAAAGAAAAAAATGTTTATTCAAAGCACTGCATCTCATAATTAGAGACCTGAAAAATTCGTGAGTTCAACGACCTGCACGCTGAACTCTGCAGTCTTATGTACAAATATGCCGCTGTCAACTGCACATTGGATGTGTCAGCTGTCACAGTGGAAGGCGACGATTGGGCCAGCGTTCTCCAGGAGGTGTCAAACATAGTGTGGTCCAATGGCTGAGGTTACAAAAAACATGTGTTTTGAATTCTAGCTTGTCCCAAAATGAATCAGCGAATTTTTCAGGTCTCTACTCAGATACATCAAAAATACCCAAGTGCCCTGCACTGGACCTTGCCACAGAGTTTCCGCCAATGGAATGATAGGGCAATCGCGTCAAGTCCCATATGTAGACGCAGTTTGACGAGAACACTGCACACTAGAGTTCAGAGCCTTGCGCTTAGCGGCGATGGCGCACTTGATGCGCGTGGCGGTGTCATCCTTATCGTCCCCCGCGCTTCTCGGCCTCAAACGCGAAAAATGCTCCCTGTCGCAGTTCACGCTAAGCTCGGCGAACTGATTTCTAAAGAGTGGAACGCTGCTTGCACGTTGCGAAGGGGTCACCTGAGGCACGCACTGGCATCCACTTCAAGGAACTGTCTTTAACACCGCCTGTCTTTTCAACACTCTTGAGCGCAGTACAAATCTGCAGACGTTTAAGACACGCTAAAAGTGAGCGGTGCTTATACCTATCACTAGAGACCTGAAAAATTCGCGATTTCAATGACCTGCAGGCTAGACTCTACAGTTTTATGTGCAAATATGCCGATGTCAACTGTGTATTGGTTGTCTGCTGTCACAATGTAAGGCGCCGACTGGGCCACCGTTCTCCAGGAGGAGTGAAACACCGTGTGGACCAATGGCTAAACTTACACAAACACACGTGTTTTGAAGTCCAGCTTGTCCCAAAATGAATCCGCGAATTCTTCAGGTGTCTACCTATCACGTATGAACAGCCATTCCTGGACACCACACCGTACGCTACACTATTATGTGGAACGTTGATTATTGGCCGACTGAGGGCCAATATGATGGCGGTTTGTCAATGTCCCAATTAAATGTTCTTTTCTATGTAACATAGCATGCAATCCATTGTGTTCAGCTGAGTAATTTACACTTCCGAGTACTGCTAACGTGTTATTACGTTGCAATGAACGCCATGAGAAATGCTTTCGAGGTAATATCACCTCGTCAATGTCTTCAATGAATCCGGACGTCGATATATTACAGCAAACTCCATACAAATCTTTTAAATTCAGATCATTAAACTTGGGTTGGAGGAAGAATCTGTCCCATAAAGACTGCGAACATTCCGTTGAGCGGTAATAAAGGAATGGGAATCGCCATACTAGATTACATATTGGGCCTTTCCCTGTGGTGTTGTCATTTAGAGCCTACACACCAGTTTCAAAGGCGCAGATAAGTTCCAAAATGCAGCACTTCTCTCTCTCTCTCTCTCTCTTTCTCTCTCTCTCTATCTCTATCTATCTCTAGGTAACGACATAGTGATTTTGTTTTAAATAGTAACAGGATATAATGGACATTCTGTACACTCTAAATCCGAATCAGTGATATCAACCAGTGAAATAACGTTTACTGAAAGTCAGTTGATAAGCTACTGCTAACGGGCGAATATAGCAAATTAAATGGGAACAAGTGATTTATAGCAGTGACATTCTCGACATTTAGTGGGAAATCACGAATAAATCAGTGAAATGCAACCACTATATAAATTAGTTGCCAGGCACTGATTATCAGTTGCTCATTTCTCACGGCTTTCACTGATTTGGCTAAATTCTCAAGGATTCAAGTTTAGAGTGTATTTCAATGACTGCTATCACCGACACAGGTTTGGTTTAGGCTATGCGTCGAATTTATACAATTGCCTTTTCTACTGTGAAGATTAACCGCAAAAGTATATACGTTTGTGTATACACACGTATTCCCTTTAGTAATACTAAGGAACTCATTAATTCAAGCTGTATAGGATTTTCTTGTAAACTGAATAGCCAAAAAGGAAAAGGCCCCGAAGCACACGGAAAATACGAAAATCCAACTTGTTTAGTAAGTTTGAAATGTCAACGGTTGCGTGGATACTGCCTGAACAGCACAGTGTTTCCGACTGTCGGGAAGAAAAAAAAAAGGATTATTAACACAGGAGGGGAAAACAAAAGCGCCACTCCTTTCATGGATCGCACACTGTGATAAGCCACGTACCCTCTTTTCGGACAAGCATTTAAATATTTTTTAATGTGCATGCCAAACGAATGCAAATGAGGGAGACTTAACAGAATGCAGTGTCCCCCTCCTAGCGCTCCCCGACCCTAAAAAAAAGTGCCCAGAAAAGAACTTCAAATGCGAAGAAAGAATAGGAGAGGGAAATAGCGTCTGATGGAGAATTTTTCCGCGCACCCCTTCTCCTTTTTTTCCTAAGCACAGAAGCCGAGGGAGACCAATATTATTTGCATTTTTCTACTACTGCGAAAGTAACTTCGGATTAAAGCTGCTTCCTTTGGGGGGGGGGGAAGGCGAAAGGCACATCTTTCACTGTCTGTTACACCCTCTCCACCCAAGTTTAAATGGATGTGTAAACAAACTTACAACGACTGGTAATCTGTTAGTTCCCAAGTACAGTGGAAGTTCGACTCAAGGTCAAACTGTCGAAACACACTGTCGACAGAAACAAAACCTCCTTATGCCGTCTCAGGTTACACAGTCAAAGAGGTCAGGTTTGTGCTTTCACAACTGGGTATTCGGCATGCATACGTAGTACCGCATCGACGCATATTCTATAGATACACCTCATGTGGTTACTGCAGGTCGGAGGCAACAGATCCCAAACAGGAACCCTAACCCGTAACTCATAAATGTGAAATACCAACAAATTGGGTTTTTGACATTTTCTGTTCCCATGATTAACAGATCATCTTACAGTATATAAGACGAAGTGTCTCCACTGTCCTTCCCGTAAGAAATTAATAGCCTCTTGAGAATTAATTTACAATTCACGCATCCCTCTGTGGACAGCAAGAAACACTGAGCATCAATGCTTACCTCTAAGCTCTTACGTATCATGCTGGCAATGGTTTTATTATTATCATGCTGACCTGTAAGTATACAGATCTTGGTTAACGATAAATGGTAGATGGGATATGAGATTCAGTTCCATAATTGCATGAGCATCAACAGCACGTTTCTGGGAAGAAGTTTGCGCACATGGATATGTGAATACCAATGTGTTTCTTCAGCTACGGTTAAAGGTATGGACGCAAAGACTCGCTCAGGACGATGCCGGCATGGGCATGTAAAGCCTCATCGCCTCTACAGGCAAGGAACTTAACTGGGGTTGTTGTTTTCGTTATCCGTCGTCCAACTTGCACATCTGACCGAATTTCATTTCACTGCAACTATAAAACATTCAAGTAAAGTAACTTGCTTTATTTTTTAAGTATAAAAGCACGGATATGATAGAAACGAAATTTAAACAAAGCTTCAACATCACGGTTTGACCACGTTACTTTGGCAGTTCTGCTGGGGATGGTGATGCTGGCAATGTTAAGAGTCCTGTTCAGTAGACGAAACTCAATCTAGTTACGGATTCGCCAGTATGCGGCGCCTCAGGTTATACACTGAAGATCCAAAAAAACTGGTATAGGCGTGCGTGTGCAAATAACAGAGGTATGGAAACAATCAGAGTAACGCGATGCAGTCGGCAGCGCCTATATAAGACAACAAGCGTCTGGCAAAGTTGCTAGATCGGTTACTGCTGCTACAATGGCAGGTTATCAAGATTTAAGTGAGTTTGAACGTGGTGTCATAGTCAGCGCACGAGAGATGGGACATAGCATCTCCGAGGTAGCGATAACATTTGGATGTTCGCGTACGACCATTTCACGAGTGTACCGTGAATATCGGGAATCTGGTAAAACATCAAATCTTCGACGTCGCTGCGGCCGGAAAAAGATCGCGAACGAACGGGGCAAACGACGACTGACGAGAATCATTTAAACGTGGCAGACCTGCAACCCTTTCTCAAATTGGCGCAGATTTCAATGCCTCCTACATACCTTCAGACATTCGTCGAGTCCATGCCACGTCGTATTGCGGCACTTCTGCGTGCTCGCGAAGGCCCTACACGATATTAGGCAGGTGTACCAGTTTTTTTTTCTGTTCAGTGTTATTCGCGTTTTTACGTAAGAAAATTAACTGAGAAAAACGTCTGAAGAGCCACTCCTGGCTGCGCAACACCAATGTTGCAGAGCTGCTGACAATCCTCCGAGGTCGCTGCGTCGGTTTCCACTTGCACTGCTACCTCTCTTCTCTCGGCTGGCGATGTTTTGCTAGTAGAAATTCGCTGCTCCATAAATTCCTGCCATTCCTTTTCCATCGCACTCATTTCATGTTTCACTTCATTATCGGCACTCTCCAACCTTTCACTGGCACTGCTCACCCGAAATAAATATTTTGTTCACAAAATTGATTTTGGAAAGCAGCAAAATACACACTTCGGTTGAAAATTCCTCCTTTAATTGGGAAAACAAAATCTGTCTGAAGACGGTATATTTGGTTTAGTCAACTGTAGGTGGTTCTTTACGTTTCGTCAACGTCGAGGTTAGTAAGAGACGGAGCAAGTTGCTCATAGAAGTAGGAACAAACAATGAATCGGCCATGACCTGATGTAAGTATGACCATTCTAACATTCGCCTGGAGCGATTTCGGGGAAACATGGAAAACCAAAATCAAGACGGCCGAACCGGGATTCGAGCTCGTGTCCCCCTGGAAGCGAACCAGAATGTTTACAACTGCGCCACCTCACTCAGACTAAGTAAATTGGATTATTTGTTTGGCCATTTTCGAATGAATATAATGCTGACGCAAACAAAACCTTTCTGTCAACGTGGATATAATCTATTCGCAGTGTCTTCACACCTTTTAAATCAAACCTTCGAAAAAGCACCCCATGTATGACGTTTTTTGGTTGTTTTCTATATATGTCATGAAACACAAGCGTTTTATACTTATGCTAATGTAAAAGTATGGTATTTTTGGTTAAAGTAAAATTTATTTATATTTTATGTATCAATTATAATATGTATTTTGTAATTAATACGAATAAATACAGGGATAAAATAGATGTCTTGGTAATGCATAGTAAGAAATCGTTCTCATGAAAAATATTATTTAAGTGGGCGCAGACTAATTATACAGACTGAAAGTGTTCAGAAAAGCATGGAGTTACCACGAATGGACTATAGCTAGTAAGTCCGGTAATATGTTTTGGAAACGCGTGCGGCTATTTCAAACACGACGGAAAGCATTTCACGCGTCGGAGAGGCGGGAGTCTCTTGTTCACACTGGCGACGACGGGCGCCCAAGGGACTCTCACAGAGGAACACGAGAGTCTCGAAGGAGAGGAAAATAACGCCATCAAACACTCGCTGCGCCGGCCAGCATTCCTTGGCACTGCCGCCAGACTTCTTCCGAACAACTCTTGGCGTTTGTGTCGCGAGAAGTGGCTCTTCTTTGGTGGCGAGACGCCTAGAAGGAGGAGAAGTGAATTCAAAACAACACGAACCGTGCACAGCGAATGTTTTCCAAGGACACTTTAATTATTTCAAGCTGCGTTCGGATTCACTGCCACGTACCCTCGTTCACTTGCCCTTGATCCTTTAAGTTCCCACGATTTTCGAACACACGCCTTCGTTTTCGTTACAAGTTCCAACGCATATGGGAGCCGCGGTGGTGTAGTGGACAGACTACTCGCCCTTCACCTAGGTGAGCCGGGTTCGATCCCCGGCGGGGTCGCTCCAGAATTTTCGCATGTGGGAATCGTGCCGGACGATAACGCTGGTCAGCGGGTTTTTTCNCTCCCTTAATCAGCATTCGGCATTGCTACATACTCACCTCGCTTCACACTCTCTGCTCTCCAGACCTCGATGTATAGAGCCGACCAAATCTCTCCACTCCACTCCAGTCTATTCTCCCGTTGCTCGCAGACTACACTCACTGGTCACGGCGTCACCGCTCTTCGTTCCGATGGTTCCACACACCTGGCGCTTAAAGCCGTACAAGACTCCGGAGTCCGGAGGACTTATATAGCTCAGTTGGCTTGGCCTAGAAGGTTCTTCGCACCACGAGTAACGCGGAGGAGGTGGGGGTGATTACAAGAAAATTCGCGCAGCGGTTACCGCAAGACATTCGATCCTCAAAGGACGGGAGTGGCACGAGGCCCGATAGCCTTATCGCGGCACGCGTCAAGTGTTATGCAGCAGCTCGTTTGTAAATGCGCGCTCTCTTCGGTTACCGGTGATGCTCTTGAAACACTGTGCTTCGCAAGCCCGTGGAGAAGGGCAAGGGAAAGTACGTGGAGCGGCTGCATTGACAAACGTAACGCAAATTTACAAGTGCTGAAAATCATAACGTGCCATTAAGTAATAATGCGAATTATGCTGGTTTGAAGCTATAGTTTATAAAGCACGATGGTTCTGCATTTTGTTAAATGTAAAGTAGTTTGACATGAACTTGTGTCATTTTTTACTTTGAAGTTTTCAACTAGTTATATCACCAGTGTGAAACCTAAATTATGGCAATCATTGGTATCTTAGTATTTGGTGTTTTCTATGTTACTGTGATCTGAAAGGAAGAGTTATTTTGTACTTTGTTTTTGTTTTAGAGTTAATATTTTCTTGTAAATAGTTGTGCAATTGATATCACTCAAATATTTATTACGACTCATTAAACATTCAGTGCTGTAAGTACAGATAAGCAGGTTGGTGATGGAAATACCTATGAGTAGAGACTGGTTTGGAAAAAAAAAATTTTGAACAAATTTTGTTATGCTTTAGGTTTGAAGTAGCCTTGGCGTGATTTTTTTTTTTTTTGCTTCACAAAATATTATACCCTAGAAAGGTTGTGTTGGGTTAACAAGGGCAAATATATTTTGCGGCTTTTTTTGTAGTTGGCCAGATTGACAACAAAAATATACAACATCCATCTTCTAACATAAATGCTAAAATTTTCGTAGTGTAAATAAAAAAGTACATGTTCGTTTTTATTAACAACGTATGTCTGGAATTCACTACTGTTGTATTTATTTAAACATCACGTTTTACAAATCTGTTTCCATGAAGAATATTAAAAACGTGAATCCAGCCTCTGCTGTAGATACCACTATGAAAATAGAAATCAGAATTATTCACCAAGTTACCTCAAACTTTCACAGTCTGCGTTGGAGCTGTAATGTCTACCTTGGTTAAAGTGGGTTGGGGGAGGGGGGCCTAACGTCCTCCCATCCCATGTGTAGGGAAAAGAAACTCGGTGATGACAACCCGGAAAAGATGAAGGATAACGATACTGGAGAAATAAATACGGGGGAAAAAAAGCACTGAGACTAATGCGGAAGTAGCAACTGAAGAAGGGAAACGAACCTGGTTAAAGACGACTCGGCGCGAAAACGGTACTTGAGACATAAGGACATGACTCCGAACGGAAGGATCAAGTATCGCTTCTCCTCTTACATAGCCAACACTGATGAAAGGAGTAGTAATGAAGTGCATCAGTATATTAGTGGCAGTAGTTAGTGTCCCAGATAAGGCAGAGTACATAGAATTAGAATCCTCTTGATGTGTGGGGAACGATGGTGAATGGCAGGTCAACCGCGCCACTTCCATACTCCGGGCGCCAAGGGCAACCGCTAAAGGGTCTGATTAAATAGAAATGACAAGCGACTTACGTGGTGAGATGCATGTAATAAATAAATAAAAAATTAAAAACAATGTGGTCCGATAACATGAAGATATAGGCCAAAATAAAGACACAAGGGAAATCAGTAAAGTAAAAGGATAACTTATACCACTGCATTTCCCAGAAAGGGTATAGTTGTAGGGGTGGAAAGTCAAACATGCGTGGTTCGCCCTATAGCTGGCCGTGTAAAAAAAGAAAAATATCTACCTTCCACCACAGTGTGTTACAGCCGCTTATACCACTAACTCGAAACGCACACACCAGCAAAATGGCGCCACTGGATAGCAAAATGTTGGAACGTCGTTCGCCAATCAGCGCGTGGTAATCTACTCACCAGCCGGCAGCGCAGCCAACAGGGTACTTTACGCAGCACGCAGTAGCTAACCCGACCGCTAAGCCCCTTTCCCTAAGCTTCGCGCAGCCAATCAGAGAATGGGTTGCTGCCACATCAAAGGAACAGCCACGCCGTTTCGTATCTGTGTACTTATCTATTCTGTGCTCAGGCGAAGGTCTTAGCGGGCTCTACTCGCTGTGATGTTCCTCGCGTGTGACGTAACGTAATCCCGAGGCAAAGCCGCTTGGGAAGGCTTCGCGATAGCGGTCGGTACTGATGCTTCAAAAAAGAAGCTTCGCACGCATAATAAATGCCGGTTTATGACGGGGGGAAATCGTGGAGGGAAACGTCATTCAATCACTGTTCAAAATGTATGTGTGTTCTCGGAAACTTGTACGGGAAAGTGCAGTTGATATATACAAACGCGGTCCGTAATCACAACAAAAAAAACTGAACTGAGCTTACCTGGGTTTTCGCAAATGGGAAAACCGGGTGGACGTTGCCGTTGGCCGGTGGGTTTTCTCGGGGTACTGCCGTCCCCCCTGCTATTGCATTGCGCCACTACTTCAGCTTCACGTCATTTTACCCTCACCAGAGCTCAAGATTTGGTTATTAAGGCTCCCGCCTACCTGGCGCTTGAACTGCGTTACAGTGTGTTAGTAATTTACATTTCTCTGGCAATAATATTAATAGGTGCATCCAATGTGCTAATCTACGAAAAGGATACACGGTTCAGACGAAAGCTGTTCAGTGCTTTCAAGACGTCCCACACGTTAGAAACGTCATTTCTTAATACTCCAAAATGGTTAAAAACTGCTTTTTCAAAGCGCTGTTTCTCAAAAGATACGCTTCAGATACACGTAAAAGTACTCAAGGGCCCTGCATTTTAGCTTTAAACATACTTTCCTAACAGGGTCACCACTGAAAGTCCCATAGGTACACGCAGTGTGACGAGAACACTGCACGTCAGTTCCGAGCCTTGCGCTTAGCGGCGATGGCGCACTTCATGCGCGAGGCAGTGTCGCCCTTATCGCTCTTGCGCCTCTCGGCATGAAACGCGGGAAAAAAAAACACCTCCAGGTAGGCGGGGCCTTAGGCACCGTACCCTTTCAATTAAACCTCTCATACTCTCTGATTTCGGGGACGAGCATTGCCGAGGTTACACGAAGCATTCTTCGCCACTGTAACCAGAAAGTTTCCGCGCCTGTTGCAGGAAGTTCACGCCACTTAACACATTTACTGTCGAAAATTAAAAAGTAAATAAATAAATAAATACTATTAAGTAGCACGAACCATTTTTATCAGATGGCAGCACTTGTATTTGGACAAGGAATTCTTCGGAAACTAATTGCTAAAGATATTTATTTAACAGTACAAATCAATTAGAGAGTAAATTTCACAAAACCTTAGTGTTTAATGTGTAAAACTAATGTTGAATTTTAACAAGCGGTTGTTGGATACTTCAAGTGTATTATAAATATCGAGCTACATAGACAATTTTATATCTTCTAAAATAACTTGTTGTAAATTATACAATATTTCAGCTGTAGAGTTACAAGAAAATCTTTGGCAACTGGTTTACAAATACTGGTTTGTAACAAGTACAGAAAAGTTTTGCAGTGTATAACATTTCGAGAAACTGAGAATTCGCGTGCGTCGCTAAGTTGTTTTAACTACTTCGTCATGGTAGACCTCATAGATGGATGGTTGTAGTAATGGGCTAGGATATTTAATGGATAGTCATGAAATTCTTCTTCATAAAAACATGTTTTACATTTTTTTTTCTTATATACACAGATTGAAACCCCAGATAAATAAAATAACGTACAACTAATACAGAGCAACAAACCAGTAAGTATATGGAAAGTTTCTTAAAATCGAAGAAAAATGTGTGAAATTTACTGAACATTCGTTATTGGAAAAACGGGAATGTCCATAATTTTACAAAAAAATCTTGTGATGTTGTTTACTTTCATTAGTATTTAGTATAATTTCGCGCTTATTTTTTTGTAGCAGAGTGAAGCGTATATTCCCGAAACTCCCTGATCATCGGATCTGACTAATGCGATCACTTGTTTCGGTGCACTGGGGTTTGTTCATTACGCGTTATCTTCAGAAATGCATAGTTTCCTGTAACGTAAAATCCATACCATTACACAAATAATAGTTAAGCACTATTTACTAAAACTCATACTTTATGTTTCTATAAGTTTTAGTTATTCGTAATGCGCGACTTATTTGTATCCGTCAGCTAATTGCCTTAGAATCACTTATATTCAGTATAGGTAGGGCCAGTGACTTTTCGCGTAAAAATCGAAGCACGCAGTAGACTTCAATACTATATACACACCTCAGCTGTTGTTATATCTCCATTGGCTGCTGGTGCCGTGTCCGTATTTGACCAAGCCACTCAGGACTAAGTATCTCCGACACTAAACCTCCGTGATTCGTGCGTAAACGGTTAACACGGGCCAGAACATTTTTCAGCCAATCAAAGAAGCTGGACGACCCTACGGTGCTTTGGACTGTATCTTTTCTCGAAATATTTGCGCGAAATATCACTGGCCCTAAGTATAGGTAGAGAGGTGCAAAATTCGCGTTGTCTTTCTGTGACAGGATAGACTCCACTGCCTTTTAAGCAAGCGAGCACAGGCCGTGGTTTCATTGGCCACTGCTTTTTAATGAACGTTTCCTTCCTGCTTGATACCCTTAAAATAAATTGGCCACTCCACCGCTCATATTATCTTATTGACTCAAGAGTTCTCTGGGGCGTGACACGCATATTTACCAGCCAATTGCCGAAGTCAATTAAACGCACAGTAAATTGGGGTTTAGTCTGTCCTTAAACCATAACGCAAATTTTGCAGGTCTCTAAATATGGGTGTAATAGAATTTTCTCGTGATATCTGCAAGTCATGAAATACCAATGGACGTCATGAAAACGTAACAAATAATGACCACAGGTCCCGTCTACATATGAGAAACTAAATCTTGAATTAACTTTTTTTTTTTTAGTATTTTCTGAAAAACAAAGGTTTTTTTAGTATTTGTTGTGTTGTATTATCTCGACGACGGAAGTCATAATTTTTAATTACCTCCAATCATATTTTCCCACGGATATTGGAATACTGAAAAAGAATTACGAGTGCAATAAAAATTTATTCTGAGCGTATTACTATTTACTTGCCGTCGGACAGCAGGAATGCAATTTTTTTATTAGTGACTAAAAATGGCGTTTAACAAAAATTGTGCCTGTTTATATAAATTTAGGACGTTCAGGGCAAGATATTTACAGGAAATAATATGTTTTCATGTCAGCTTCTGAAAGACGTGGTTCAGCTCTGAGCACTTAACCACAACGGGGTACAACATTGTGTCATGCCTCATATATTAACAATTTAATTTACGCAGAGCTTTTATTTCTGCATTCTCTGGCGCTGCAAATGGCAACATTCTGGGCCAAGTTCTACTCACATGATCCATTGCCTCCATTACTACGGCCGTCTAGAAACATTTTCCCGCACGAATACGAATAAAAACGAGCAGCAAGTACAAAAAAAAAGGACGCTCCTAAAAGTTTGTCTTCTATAGTCAATTCACGTTTGCTTCCAACTTTTCTGAAGCCCTGCTAAAGTTCTACTTCCAGGATATTCCTCCGCCCCATGCAAACTAAGTGTAACATAGTCTAGAAAGTTACACCAAAGGGACGACGCAGCTCATTCGTGCGCAACCAGTGTAATGATACTTTGTATAAGAACGATTTCTAGCTATGCATTACCAACACACCTATTTTCTTACTTTTTTTTATTATCGTGCGCAACCAGTGTAATGATACTTTGTATAAGAACGATTTCTAGCTATGCATTACCAACACACCTATTTTCTTACTTTTTTTTATTATCGTGCGCAACCAGTGTAATGATACTTTGTATAAGAACGATTTCTAGCTATGCATTACCAACACACCTATTTTCTTACTTTTTTTTATTATCGTGCGCAACCAGTGTAATGATACTTTGTATAAGAACGATTTCTAGCTATGCATTACCAACACACCTATTTTCTTACTTTTTTTTATTAAAATTAATTAATTATGATATGTTATAATTTATTGAAAAAAATATAAGTAAAAGTTCAATTTTATCAAAAATAAAGTACCTTTATGTAAACAGAAGTATAAAACGCTTGTGATACATGACGTATCTAGGAAACAAGAAAGGGCGTCAATCTTGGGGTAGTTTTTCAAAGGTTTGATACAAAACGTGTAAAGAAACCGCGAGTAGACTATATACAATAACGCCAGACCTCGTGTCTCCCATACTGCACGCTTGGCATTGGCAATGCGTTCCCCATCCACCTTAAGGAGCAGGTAGGCAATTTGCATCGTCAGGTAATGGAAATACTCATTTAACGCTGTGAAAAATGCTTAAGTTAATTTGGCGATTTTGTCGAAAAATAAAGGAATGGTGCCGACATAAAAAAGTGTTTGGTATCTTTACCTATATTTACCCGTCCACGTGCAGAAATTAGGAAAACTTTCATTTTGAATTACCCCCGTACAATCATCAAAGGAAGTCTAGCTATTTAAACCCTTTTACTCACAGTAATTACATAGTCTATAATTTGTTAGAGAATAATTAAAGTTTTACTGGTAAAATGAAGAATTTTCGTAATTCAGTTTTATTTCGTTTTTTAACTTAAATTCGGTGTGTAATGCTCTGTAGTAACATGTTATTCAGCGTTATTTCAGTTTTATCGTTATCCACTATACCAGCTTGTCAATTTTACAATGTATTATTTGGCAAACAGCAAAAATAAAGGCCTTGTAATATCGGCGCTAATGAAATGTAAGCCTATTTCGGGGGTACGCTAAAAAAAAAAAATATTGGAGACGAAAAAAAAGAGGAGATGAGTCCTTTCAAGCAAAACAATTATATCACCACAACACAAACGGCAGTCAGTGTATAGTCCTTTCATGGTTACTTCTATAGTGAATTCACGTTTACTTCCAACTTTTCTGAAGCCCTGCTTAAGTTCTACTTTCAGAATATTCCTCCGCGTCATGTAAACAAAGATTTGCCAAGTTAAAAATGAAACTTTGCATGAGAACTATTTCTTAGTAGGCATTACCAACACACATATTTATACATTTTTAAATTCATATTTATTTTAAACAGAAATATAAATGATATCGATATAAATAAAATTTTAATTTAGCTGAAAATAAGAGACTATCATTTTAACGGAAGTTTAGAACGCTTGCGATACATTATATATTTAGAAAACAACCAAACACGTCGTACGTAGGGAGGTTTTTCAAACGTTTGTTTTAAAAAGTCTGAAGATGACGTGAATAGACTATAATACACTTCCCCACATAGTTTCGAGTCTGCAGAGATATTTTTCTGTGTGTATTCTTTCGGGTGTGTGTTAAGTAAAGTTCTATCTGATACAAGCAAAGTGTCTCCACGCACGTCGCGGAGACGATGTAATCAAGCGGCATGCGCGCGCACCTCAATCCAAGTGTGCTTGGAACTAGGACCGACTCCCATGCGGCAATGCACCGCGCGGCGTGACGTCATCAGAGCGCGCGGCACAGTTAGAATTTGGAGCAGGGAGGGGTGGCAAATTGTCCCCGTACCCACTGGCTCAAATGAAGTTCGCCCGAGACCTGCTGAGCTCTAGGCTCACGTCCCCGCGGGTTCACCGAGACGAAACCCACGCCATCATCTCCTGATAGTTGAGTTGGAGAACTGTGGCATCATCGCCTCGTACGGCGTGCACACATCCCGCGATACAGCAAGGCAAGTAGTGTTCGTTCACGTGCGTGTGTTAGCACCACAATTGGTACAATCACAACTTCAGAAAGTCACCAAAAATAAACACGAGACATCATGACTAGCCCCCTCTCTACTAGTACTTTGTCCTATCATAATAAACAGCATGATTCCTATCCTCTGTCTCCTGTAGTATTTTCTGTTAAATATGATAATGCATGAAACAATTCTTTAATTCTTTCCTGTTGAGAGGGTTTTTACGGTGACTATGCCGGTTTTTCCCTTTCTCTTCTAAAGATAGTTTAGCTATAAGTACACTTAGGGAGGTTGCCATGGCCACAATCTGGCCATGGCAGCCCAATTCCTCTTTGCCGTGATGCATGTCTCCTTGCATGATACTCCCTTCCTTGTAGGCGTATGGGGCTTAGCCCTGAAACGCACTTAACTCCCGTCCCTACCGCAGGCTCATNGAGCATGATTCCTATCCTCTGTCTCCTGTAGTATTTTCTGTTAAATATGATAATGCATGAAACAATTCTTTAATTCTTTCCTGTCGAGAGGGTTTTTACGGTGACTATGCCGGTTTTTCCCTTTCTCTTCTAAAGATAGTTTAGCTATAAGTACACTTAGGGAGGTTGTCATGGCCACAATCTGGCCATGGCAGCCCAATTCCTCTTTGCCGTGATGCATGTCTCTTTGCATGATACTCCCTTCCTTGTAGGCGTATGGGGCTTAGCCCTGAAACGCACTTAACTCCCGTCCCTACCGCAGGCNGAGGTTGCCATGGCCACAATCTGGCCATGGCAGCCCAATTCCTCTTTGCCGTGATGCATGTCTCCTTGCATGATACTCCCTTCCTTGTAGGCGTATGGGGCTTAGCCCTGAAACGCACTTAACTCCCGTCCCTACCGCAGGCTCATATAACTCTTAGTTTTAGAGGAGTTAGTTAATAAAAATCATCATGATTGATGTCCGCTCCCGTCGATAGGAGTGCTGTTCCTTCTGCGGTAAACAGAGACGATAGCTTACCGCGGGAAAAGTTGACTGTTTCCTAGAGTGAGTGAGTGAAGAGATTTGGGCGGCTGTTAACATCGAGGTCTCGAGAGCCGATGAGGGTGAAACGAGGTGAGTACGGAGCGGTGCCGGAATGCAAGGGCGGGGGGAAACGCGACNAGGTCTCGAGAGCCGATGAGGGTGAAACGAGGTGAGTACGGAGCGGTGCCGGAATGCAAGGGCGGGGGGAAACGCGACCCCGTCAGGAATCGAACCCTGTTCGCCTTGTTGGGAGGCGAGTAGTCTAACCACTTTTGTAATACAATTAACTTATCCCACNGCAAGCGCTACCTCAGCCCGGTAGAGCGCTCTTGTAATTTCGAGTGCTTCCGTCGAGGACTTTCACAGGCACTGGTTCCAGAGTTCCGGAAGAACACGGTGTCCCGTGCGTCTGCCCGGTTCGCAGACAGCCGCGGGATAGATGTAATTAAATATAGTTAAAAAAAAAAAAAAGCTATCTCAAATGGTTTATTGGACTTGCGGGGAAAACCGTATTTTGTCTCAATATTTTATCGTGCTCTTGATTCAAGTTACGATACTGCTTGACCTCAACGTGAAATCAATAAGAGGGATGGAATGGAGTGTGCTAGCCGGTAAACCGGACTGACCTCNATGGAGTGTGCTAGCCGGTAAACCGGACTGACCTCCGGGTCAAATACCTGGCATATTTGGGAACGCAAAAACTATTATTTGAAAAGTTACGGACACTTGTTTTTTTTTTATCATTTTTAATTCACCGGCACGATTATTACTGTAAACGTAATTTATGTGGTCCACAAAACTCTTTAGAGTGGAGTGACATTCACGTCTTGAGAGCCGATGAGGGTGAATCGAGGTAAATATGGAACAGCGACGGAATGGAAGTGCGGGGGAAACGGGAGATCTCCGAGAAAACCCGTAGACCAGCGTCTGGCACGATTCCCATTTGCGGAAATCTGGGAGCGACTCCGCCGGAAATCGAACCCGGTTCGTCCGACCATCACACCACAGCAGTCCTCTAATCTCTCTAGAAAGCTTTGTTTCGTTGATATGCAAGACGTTTTTAAAAAAAAACCCACAACGCTCAATGTGTGGTCAAAGAAATGAATATTTTACAAGAGAAAAGACGTGTCCGGAAATGCATAATTTGGCCGCTACGGAGCGTCGGAGTAATACAGCGCTTCGGACATACCACGCGTGCGGTTAAATGCAAATTTAATGAATTTGACCCCTCCGCCAACCAGAAAAGAGCATGGCATCATGGGTTACAACAGGGGTTTGAATTGTCGACTTCGGAATTCATAACAAAGCGCGCATCGCCGGTGGACATATCGGCGCACACAGTCAAATCCGCCTGGACGTGTGCTAAATGGCGGCGTGGATTCGTGCGATAGTACCTTCTCGAGATGTTACTGGAGTCTCGTACACAATATTCCCCATATTAACTGGAACGAAGTATAGCCTATTCTAGGTATCTCAAACACTTTTTGAATCAAACTTCTGAAAAATCACACCATATAGTGACGTGTTTTCTTGTTTCCTAAATACGTCACGTATCACAAGCGTTTTATTAGTCTGTTAACAGAATTGGTTAAATTTAAGTTTTACTTACATGTTGTCTAGAAATTATATTGTTTCATTTATACTTGACCGAATAAAAACCGAAATGAAATTAGTGTGTTGTGTTGGTAAAGCTCAAGAAATACTTCTCATGCAAAATATTATTAAACTGAGAGCGCACAAATGGNATTAGTGTGTTGTGTTGGTAAAGCTCAAGAAATACTTCTCATGCAAAATATTATTAAACTGAGAGCGCACAAATGGTGGGCGTTGCCACTTTGGTGTAATTTTCTATATATAGTTAAGCTCTGTTTGCATGAGTCGGAGAAATATATATAACTTTATCAGGGCTTCAGTAAAGTTGAAAGTAGCTATGAATGGACTATAGCCGAGAGCTATCCAACTTTGTCAAACCACACATTTCCGGACTATTCTTGAAATGTTTATTGCGTTGTCATGTATCACATAGTGCGCATTGAAGGTGTTTATATTTATATGCTTTATATACTTCCACGATTTGTAAAAATTAAAATAGCCATAAACTCATTTATTGACTTGTACGAATGGGTGGACATAGTGACAGTGTAAAATTGGTACCAACAAAAAATATGTTGATATGATGCCATTTTTACTACGATTTGCTTAAAGCAAAATTTTGCTTGACGCCGATGTAAATATTAAGCATTCAATGAGATGTGAAGAGACGGTGTCAACATTTCTATGAGAAAGTTAGTGTTTGTTTACATTACAGAATTTATATTAGAACTTTTTTTAAAAACTGATTTAGAAAGTATACTACATAATCAAAAGCTAATGAGGTATAGGCTAGTACCGTATGATCAGCTTGCAATTTCATATAATATTACAAATGTCCAAACATTAAACATTTTAAAACTTTGCACACTCTACATATTTACTGGCGTTCAAAACAAACTAGCTGGGGCCGCGGTGGTGTAGTGGTCACACTACTCGCCTCCCAACAAGGAGAACCGGGTTCGGCGGGGTCACTCCCCGATTTTCGCGTGTGGGAATCGTATTGCAGGATGCTGCTGATCGGTGGGTTTTCTCTGGGATCTCCCGTTTCCCCCGTCCTGGCGTTCCGGCGCTGCTCCATACACACCTCGCGTCACCATCATCAGCTCTCAAGACTTCGATGTACAGAGCCGCCCAAATCTCTCCAGTCCTCTTAAAGACAAGCTAGAATTGTCACATCCTACGTTATAGGCATAATATTTATACTGGCCTCTGTTTTCCCCTTTAAACTTGGTTTGCACCACATTTGACACGTTTACTGCACTGAATTAAGTTTATTACTGGTTATCTTTCAGCCAATGGAGTTCCGAGTTGACAGATCCTAATCATATATATAAATTCATATATATATGTGGTGTTGATTTGTGTTGTTATACACTTATTATTTTTGTTATTCAAGATAATCATGGTTGATATGCTGTAAAGTTATTTTAAGATACTAACCATGCGAATTATGTTTTCAGTGGCAGAGAAATTTATTTTTTACTGTAGTCCGAGTTATATTTGAACTTTGTGTTCTAAGTGCAAATTTTTAATAAATCTATGTTAAAATTATTTTAAAAACAATGTTAAAAACAAGGTTTAATGAATAAATCCTGGATACTTACGTTACAAAAAGCATTGACAATAATTTTCCGCTATTATGGTATTTCATTAATTATTTTTTCGCTAAATCTAGAACAGATTACCATGCGTATAGTCAATGTGAAATATTCTCTTGTGAAGTCACAGGGAAAAAGGGTTTGGGGGTGATAATCGCATTACGCTCGTAGTTACGCCCTTAACTTCAACGGGCAAATAACACAACTTACTTCCAGTACCTGAAATATTTTTCTCCTCTTAATACAGTCATAAATTTAGAAGTTAAGTTTTGGTACTAAGCTTTGAATGCTAAGGCATTCATTGATTTACTGTCACACTATAAATGCGAGTCGAAAAAATTAAACTTAGTAGACTGTAGTATCTAGGAAGTGAGAGAGGTTACAAAACAAGTTTTCATTGCCAGTTATATCAGGTCACGTAGAATATCATGGGTGGGACACGTGGCACGATCAAATCAGACTCGTGCCATAAAGAGAATTAAAGGATGGAATTACAGTTGGAAGAAGACCTCAAGGAAGACCAGGACAACGGTGGAGGATAATACAGTGAGAGATCTTTCAGAACTTGGAAGACACCGTGGTTGGGAGAATATGGCTCAAGACTGCAAAAAAATGGCGAGGTGTTTTTGAGGAAGCCAAAACATTACGAATGTTGCTGAGCCACCGAAAGAAAGTAAGTAAGACTGTAAACTTGAAAAAGTGAAAACGGCTCTAAGGAAGTGAAACCCGTCAAAATTGTCCAGTAGAAATTAGTGGCAACTAATTTATTATTACTGAATGACACCAACTAGAGATTTTTTCTAAATTTCGGCGGATCCTATTCCAAGGCATTAGTCTCAGAAAAGTTGACTGACTCGCAGGTTGTTACCAGTTTATTATCTTTCAGTGAACAAAGCTTTTCACGGAATTCTAATTCTGGTGATGCAAAATATTTGAGTTCNGCTTTTCACGGAATTCTAATTCTGGTGATGCAAAATATTTGAGTTCACGCTGACTTTTAATGTCACTGAAGCAAACGGTATTTTTCCCTTCAGTTTATTTTTAAGTTTACAGAGTTGGCAACTGTAGCTAACGTAACTTTTTCAGAGTAACGGGGGGCCGCGGTGGCGTAACGGCTAGAGCGTTCGCCTCCCACCAAGGTGAACCTACTTCGAATCCCGGTAGGATCGCCCCCGGTATTTCGGACGATGACGCTGATCGGCGGGTTTTCTCGGGGATCTTCTGTTTCCCCCACCCTTTCATTCCGGCGCTGGTCCATACGCATCTCACTGCACCCTCATCGGCTCTCAAGACCTCGATGTTGAGACCATCCCAAACCTCTCCACGCCACTCCAAAGTAAGTGAGACAGACTTCACAGAAAAGATTACAGTCAACTGTCGAGTGAAATCATCCAACGTGACAATGTTAATTCATTGCATAAAAACGATTTTACGTAAAGTTTTCTGGCGAGAGGCCTTATAAAACCGGACCCAACAATAAAATATTTTCGAAAAATAACATTACTTACGCATTTAGCGTAACTTATCAATCGGAGAAACGTAAAGCAAAAAGACACATTCTACCCGATTGTTAAGTAAATGAACCACCTTACAAAAATAAGTCACGTAAGCCTTACGTTGGCTGCGACCAGAAAAGCATACACAACAGAAGAAAAATGTGAGTGTAAGAAGCCTCATCTAAACACACACCGACGGAAGGCGTTTGTGTATACGCAGCGGTCACGTAACAAAACTGAGCGAACGAGAATAGAGGATGGAAAAATAAAGGCACGAGTCGAATAAGTACTGAAGGTGTTAGTGAGGGAGGGAGGGA
>NQII01001243.1:341871-359836 GCA_002778355.1 Clitarchus hookeri
GGGTCCAGCCCGCACGGAGCCAGCTTTTAATAAAACGATTTTACCGATTAAAATCTCATTAAATCGCAATTAATTTTTGTTCCTTCGTCAGTTTTGATAACTCTACATCCGCGCGTGCATACAATTATTAAATCCTCTATTTGGACTTTATAAAAAAAAGCATTTTGCCGTAATTTTAATTTAGGTTTTATTTTCCACACACAAACACACTCTGGGAATGTGATGACGGGATGTCATAATATCATTGTCAACTGATCACGTTAACAGCAAGACCTGCAAGGCCAGTTCATAATAAATTACAGTCCTTTTAAATTAACTTAATTAATACTTGACGCCAATCATGTTCTATTATTTGATTCTGTGTCCATACAATTAAAACCATAAACCCTTGCAAAACGTCTGTTTTGGTTGTACATATCTTGTCACGATTTTGTAGAACAATTTAACAACCCTGCTCATTAAAAATTACACCCGCTAAAAATGTAAATTATTGCAAGGACACGCGTAAAAATATCGTATAAAGCGTTTGCAAATTCCCGTAAATGTGCGCGCAAAACACTCGCTCACATTTAACTGTACGCTGGAAATGCTTATTATGTCTGTAAATAAACAGTTTAACAGAGGTGCCTTTTTTTTTGGATGTAGCTCGTATATTTAAATAAAGCAAATGTACTCGGATTCTCGGTAGTTGATATAAAAAAACCCGAGAAAGGCTATATGATATTTTGATTTAATTGCAACTGAAATATTCCTATGACACGAAAAATACCAGCGACAAATAAAAAAAAATAGCTGCAACAGTAAAAAATTTAACTGACAAGAGGAGAGTTTATCGGAATACGAAAGGCTACGAAAGAGGTGTGTTAAGGCAGAGAAAACGTGTTTTATATTGTCGTGTGGTCACTAGCTCAGCCAGCCACGCAGTATTGCAGTTTAATTAAAATAAGCTGGGGTAAGTTAAGATTTGTGGGTTTTCTTCCGGGAATGTTCTACAGTTTAGAAACATTGCGAGTTTTTTTTTTCACCATGCGATTTATCAAATTTATAGCAAAACCGTCATAATCTACTGTTTTAACCTTGGTGTTATTGAGCGAATTGCAGGTATTCGTTTAAACCCAGCAAATAAGTCCCTTTTTTGAATCGGCAAATATTAATGGCATGTTTCGCGGACACCAACACTTTACCGCGCACTCTCCTCCAGTAAGTAAAAATCAATATTTTCAAAGATGAGCTATCGGCACGTACGTACTAGTTACGTGATATTTTCAATTTCGTTTTAAACGTAATTATGCAGCCATCAGGAAAGTTCTCACTTCAATTCACAGATCAGCAATATTTAAACATTACATTATCATAGCAACATAATTCGTTGCGAATATTCCTGTCAGCGGGTGTTCCGCGTCGAAACACGTGCAGTTACAAGCACAACATTTTTTTTTTCCTCTCCAAAAGTTCGATTTTGGAAAGTGTTGGAATCAGCAGTGGACGGGCTACGCCTGAACGCTGCTTCTTCTCCGACCACACTACAACGTTGCCATCCCGTGCCCGCTCCCTACGCCAGTCGGCGAATTCGCTAATTAGCTCCCGAACATCTGTCCCGACGAGCGATTACACAACACTCGCGAGGCCCTCCCCGTGATATATTTAACGCGCTCCATAATTCACCTGTGCGGCCGGCGAGGGAACAGAGGGTTGATTCTCGAGCGCCACACCCCTCTCCTCAAACACAAACACGCGCGCCGCCAGGGACGGACTAACTATTCCCGGATAACACGGCCTAGTTCCAGCGCACACGTCAGGGGGCGGCGTCCCACACAGGAGTCCGCAGACAAGCCGCCGCGCCGGCAAGCCAAGGGAGGTTGGCTCGTTCATCCACAATTCATCCCGGAGGCGATGTTGCGCACCGCGAGGGACTCCTGCGCGCCTGATCAATGGCCGACCGCGCTCGCGTTCCCGAGCCTGCGGCGAATGTGCTCCTCCTACCTCATCTTACCTCCTTGCCCTAATCTACTCCTCCTACCTCATCTTACCCCCTTGCCATAATCTACTCCTCCTACCTCGTCTTACCTCCTTGCCACTGCCAGTCGCCGGTAGCTTATTCTACAAACGCTAGTGTAAAGTTTCTCTATTTTTCTACGTTAAAAGATAACATCATTGCAATAATCATCTACGTAACAAAGTAAAATCTTTCTCTTTTATTATTCACGTAGCTTAATTGTTAATTAAAAGTGACCTCTATGGAACATTGCGTAACTAGCGGGGGAAATTTTCCCCAATACTAACTAAAACTCTCCCATAAGAAAACAGTTTCCAACCACACAAAAAAAAAAAAAATTTTTTTGAGACGAAATGAGAAAACGAAACTAGTCTTTAGGCAGATCGCTATTCCAGAACATTCAGTTTGGTATTACGCACATTCTCGGGCGATTGAAGGGACCGCGGTGACTGAGCGTTTAGACTGCTCGCCTCCCAACAAAGGCGAACCGGGTTCAATCCCCGGCCGGATCACTCCCGGATTTTCGCAAAAGAGAATCGTGCCGGACGATGCCACTGGTCCGGCAGGTTTTCTCGGGGATCTCCCGTTTGCCCTTCCCTTTCATTCCGGCGTTGCTCCATTGGAACCTCAATTCAACGTTATCGGCTCTCAAGACCTTGTTAAGATCCGCCCAAATCTCTCATCTCGGACGACTGAAAAGCAGTGGCCAGTACCTAAGATATTTAACTTATTTCTGAACTCATATTTGGTGGTTTCTTTTATATGGGCGTGCCCTTTCTCCAATAGGCTGCGCGATGATCTGGAGGTGGGCTTTGTGTCTGATTGGCTATTGCGTGCTGCGAAATGTTGCCTATTGGCTGGGCTGCCGTTTGGCCACTAAGTTACCGGGCGTTGATTGGCGAACGACATTCCGACATGTAGGTGGCTAACGACGCCATTTTAGAGGCGCGTGTGGTTGTATTTCGAGGAATAAGCGGCTATTGCACCTTGGTATTCTTAAGCACTCCTTGGCAAGGCTATAAACAAATGCAAACGGCATTGTACATTGTTCTATTTTCAATAGATTTTGCAAAAATAATAAGTGCATGTTTTATTTGTAACATCATCTGTAATGCGGATAGTTATTACAGACTTTAAATAACTGTGTATACAATAATTACAATTATTACTATTGTCTGAAGTGCTACTCTACGTTTATTTCGTTCTTGATTGCATGATAATTAATGGGTTAAACTTGTGCACGGTGTCAATCACAGACTTATTATTAACATGTTATTCACACAACATACAACTACACGTAACTTTATTCAAAATGTGTTTTCACACATCTCCTTTTATTTTGCAACTTATATGTTTTCTAACTCCCTTGTTTGTAATGTGGAAATTAAAGAAGTAAATTAAAAAAAGGTGCACATGTATTTTAACAGCGAAATTAGAACTTCATGGTTATATTTTCATACAAATACACTAACGTTTGTGAAAAACGCTTCACCAAGATGGATACATGTGATTGAAATGAACTTTATACCACATATTAGGTACATGATAATACACAATTTATTTGGATTACAGAACTGTTCATGATCCATGATCTCTGTCCTTTAGAATTCAGTATGTTGTGAAGCCCCCACCTGCTGCAATCAGAGCATCTAAACGTCGTGGTATGGAATCAAAGAGCACATGTATATGTTACTGGGGAATCTCCACCCACCGCTGTTTGTATGCGAGTCCACAACACATTAACAGTAGTTGCTGGAGGACCGTGACGAACAAGTCACTGATCAACCATATCCAAGACATGTTCGATGGGCGACAAGTCAGGGTAATTCAAGCCAGGTAAGCAGTGGTACCCGTCGTTCATTGAAGAAGGCTTGCACATTCCTCGCCACATGTGGCCGGGCATTGTCCTGCTGGATTATGGCATGTGGAGTCGCCTGAAGGAGGGGCAGTACCTCGGGCTCTAAAACCTCACTGATGTAGCGATTGCTGTTCAGATTGCCCTCAATACGTAGGAGTCGAGATTGCATGTTTTATCCAATGGCACCCCAAACCATCACACTTGGCGTTTGTCCGCTATGCCGCTCCACAATGCAGGCTGCCAGATTGCGGTCACCACGGTAGCGTCTAACACGTATGCGGCCATCACTGTAGGACAGGTTGAAGCGGGACTCGTCCTAAAACACTACATTTTGCCACTCAGCGCGCCAGCAACGGCGTTCACGTGCCCATTGCAGTCTGAGGCGTTTGTGGTTTCTGGACAATGGAAGCCAACTCAATGGCATGCGTGCCACCAGTCCAGCCCGCAGCAGACGGCGTCGAGCTGTCGACGCAGACAGGTCCACACCCGTTGCAGTACTCCAATGTCGATCCAACACTGTGGACGAGGCTGTACGGCCCATTACGACCATGCGGACAAACTGGCGGTCATCCCGTGCTGTGATCACATTGTGTGGTCCAAGACTAGCTTTTTCGCTGCGTACGACCCTCTTCTATCCTCTGGTTCCACATACGCATCACTGCCGTAGCAGCATGCCCTGTACGAGCAGAAATGTCACTGTATGGCAAACCCGTTTCCCCGAGACAGACCATTCTGACCAGTTCGAACTCACTCACATGCTGATATGGCGCCCTTTGACGTCGACGAGGCATACTGGCACTTACTTTCACTTCGTTTGACGGCTCTTCACTGACTGAGCTTGGCATAAAATGGACCTTTCCGGTCACATGGTAGAGGGCGTTGCTGGGCCTTCGTGTACGCCATCTCTCTTCAATCGTAATCACTTATTGCTGGTACACTGTTCTACACATCCTCCAAGTTTGGATTCATTCGGGCTATTCTTTCTGGGTGTTGCAATTTTCATAATCAAAAGTGTAGACAAATCTGCACTGTATAGCGGTCATGCATATCTGATATGTATTGTATTTCTTACGATTTCCCAAGGCCTCTGTAGAGATATCCAAGTTTTTTATGGGACGGAGTTCTTTAATAAATAGAACAGCTAATTATAATTTCATAATTTATTTGTAAAAAAATGTACACGAATAGCCGTAACGTAATATTTCGATAATAATGGCTATCACTAGCTTTTACAGCTAACGTTTGCATAATCGTTCGTCCTTCAACAGAAACTAACACAGTCAAATTGTTGAAATCAGTTTATATGAGGAGTTTTTTTTAGCACGTACATAATTAATCTGAACAATTATATATTTTATGTTTGTCAGTTCCAGTATTTACGATATCATGTTACTATAATACGTAATACTAATGCTGTACTATTAACAATGAACTTGGTTTCGAGAATAATCTCATTTTATTAATTGTAGAATCAAGCTCCAAAGGAGTGGCTGAAGTCCCATTATCCCCCCCCCCCCTTGATTCTTTTGGATCCGCAACTGCGTAGATTTCTTGCTGGCGTCAATGTTTAAAAAGAAAAAAAAATGGGTGCGTGTACTTGTATACGCGCGTTAGAAGTTATACTTCTTTGGCGTTACCAAAATAAAATGACCAAAGAAATACATTAAGTACAATTAATAAAGGTTTGATTAAAAAACGTAATTAAATAAAAATAATATTTATTTTTATACAGTTTGAAAAATATAAAAAATTCACTGTCATATAAAACTGAGTAAAATATATTTAAATTAACTTAATCTATTTTCATTGTTTTTTCTGATGGTGATTGAATGGGCATGTGAGTTACAAGCGGTTTGTGATAACTGAAATACGATACAAATAGTCTTGTATAAACGTTATACAAATATCGCGTAAATACAGCATCAATGGTGGTGCCGTGTCGTGTTTTAAATACTGTAGGGTCATTATTTATGAATAGATGTAAATCCTCGTGCAAATAATTTATAAGTGGACCAGAATTGTATAAGGTAAAATTGACATTAAAGTCTCCACTTCAAACAATCGGTAACTTATCCTCACCTCTACCCATATATGCCACTCCAACTGTTGTATACGGAAATAGTGTCCGTTTTAAAAAATGAATAATATAATATATTTTTTATTTGGAGAAATATACATTGCTATTAAAACAATTTTTTTACCATCTTACATTTTACGTTCAGTTACACAAAATTCACCCACTAAACTTACAAATTCGGACTGTTTCCCAGTCATATCGATACACGGAGTAACAATGTTAGAAGTGTCGTTCACACTATGATATTATACAACTTTTGTCACTAACAAATTTTTCAAGGCGCAATGTAAGTAAAATTAATTAATAAAAAATATATATATTAACAATGAATTACTAATATAAATGAAATGTTTTTCAATTTGCTTATTACATGAACTGATTTTCTCTCAGTTTTAAATATAATAACTTGCTATGTTGTGTACCTTGCGTTTGTATATAGCCAGACAACACGCGCATACGCGTTGGGTCATACCCCTACCACGTTCACTGTCGAATTTCGTTACACTGTGCACGCGCAACTACAGCTGCACATTACACTTTTACCCTCAACGCTCCAAAAGAAGTATAACTTCAAAAAATCGGAAGTTATATAATGAAGTTTTGGCCACAAACGACACTAACGTTAAGAGTTTTGTTACAATTAAAGTATATTACACTGAAAATATTTAAACCTTATCCACCTTTTTTACAGCTTCCAAATAACACACAGATATGTAATAACTCGTCGAANAACTTTTACCCTCAACGCTCCAAAAGAAGTATAACTTCAAAAAATCGGAAGTTATATAATGAAGTTTTGGCCACAAACGACACTAACGTTAAGAGTTTTGTTACAATTAAAGTATATTAACACTGAAAATATTTAAACCTTATCCACCTTTTTTACAGCTTCCAAATAACACACAGATATGTAATAACTCGTCGAATGTAGCATCGCTTTAAACAGATGTAATCATTGAATACCCTGAAGACAAAACGCGATACTTAAGGCGTGCCTATGCCGTGGTGAGACCTACGCAAGCCATCCGGGATCAGAGAGAAGCACTCTGGAAGTTGTTGCAGACGCACAGCGCAGAGATCTGGTCTGAAAGTACTTCCCAAGTATCTCTTCACATCGGCTGGGAACTTGATAGCATCGGAGCAGGCCGGCGTTACACCTGGCGTCTTCCTTCACCCTCCTCATCTCCAGCTGCCGCCTTCACGGGTGTTGTTACACACACACACACACACACACACACACCTCCTCGCATGATACGCGTACCGCCGGCCGTCGGACATCTGTCGGACAAGCGCTGCCGGCCGTCGGACATCTGTCGGACAAGCTCGCCGTTCCTACAGGGTGTCCGCCCCGTCTTCCAGGGAAGAAGCATTATTTCGTAAGAGGCTTATACATCCACTACATGAAAAAGACGCGATACCTTACTTTATTTTATTCTTAAAAAATATACCTTAATACCTTCGAACAGTCCTGTAATAAGACGTATCATTCAAAGCGGATTTTTCTTTAAAAATGAAATAAAACGAATAGAGACATAATACCGCCAGTGTTCCGTGCTTGTGATATTCTTGTGGACCATAAACGATTTCAGTAGCAGGAGATCAAGAAAAAACCTCAGCTTAATTTAAACTGCTCCCTAAAATATTAACAAAGACGTACCACACTGAATAAAAGTTTAGCAACATATTTTTGGAACTAAAGAATGATTCTCAATGTAGCTTAATTTTCGTCAAACAATATTTACAGTAACTTAATGTGGTCGTTGTGATTGTGATTGGCACACTCTACGACAATAATGCCAATCGTTACTCTTCAATTGTGAATATAAATTCTATGGAGAAGGCAAACACAGCTTAGCGTGTTTACAGATCACTCAAAACATCATTTGCGATCGCAACTATAATTTAATTAACTCCTTTATTTGGTTTCGGTTGGCAACACTCTTTGTATATGGGATGTGAAATTTTATTGTCTCGCTATAAAACAGGGTGTGAAATTAAAATTAATTAAAACCATCCCGTAGTAATTACATATCGGGTGAGTCGCCCGCGCTCATTTTTCCATATTTATGCAACCCGCATACATATTAACCATTTAACAAAACATCTCCTCCGCTGTAACATGATTGTCTCTTGCGTAGCCGAGTCCCGTGCCGTATACGCACTCGTTACGGCGCCTCGTCTGTCGGCTGAACATTCGACGCCGTTGTCAGCCTGCACCAATCAGCGACGCGAAAATAGAGAATCGCTACAAAACAGCACGTGCGCGTTGATTTCCTTTCGTCAATACAGTAAGCGGTTACTGAATTTGTATGTGCAATGAAAAAACCCAATGCCTCGAAGCGAGGCAGGTGTGTGTTACTAAGGACGCGCAATCGTCAAATACCAAAGTATTCGGTAAGCATCGCAAAAATCTGTTTTGACGCAATAAACGGATGTGTATTCTTTGAAAAGTGACTGCTTCTCAACGTGTTGCTGACATAACACCATACGTTCACCTCTTACTGTACTGACGACAACGAATCAACGAGCACGTAGTGTTCTGCTACGACTAATGTTTTGTTAGATGGGTAGTAAGTAAAGTGTGCGGGTTGCATAGATACGGAAAAATAGGCGCGGGTGACTCACCCGGTATATAGTATTCCAGAAAATTGTACATGAAAGAAAACAGTGCGTATTGAGAAATAACGAACCGATTAGTAGCATAAGACACTATTTAAAATTGCTTAAAAAAACTGAAACATATTTTCATGCTGCTGCTACATGCAACGAAGTTATTCAATAATAAACTGGAAAATATATTAATATTGTTTCCTGCGTTATCATTTGTTTCAANCTACATGCAACGAAGTTATTCAATAATAAACTGGAAAATATATTAATATTGTTTCCTGCGTTATCATTTGTTTCAATAGCTTTCTACACTCTATCCATATAATAATTGTTATTAGTTTGTGGAAGTTCTCGAGCGCGTTTACATGAAGACAGTGAGAAAATACGGCAGGGAAATTATAGCAATTGTTCTGTAATCGTTTTACAGAGTAGCAATAATTGAACTTCGGCACTGCCGTTACAATGTTATGCAAGTTTGTAAGTCTTCTAGTTGTGAAAGGAACGATTTAAACTAATATTGCAGGCGTTGTNCCGTTACAATGTTATGCAAGTTTGTAAGTCTTCTAGTTGTGAAAGGAACGATTTAAACTAATATTGCAGGCGTTGTTACGATGGACATATTAGTACTAGAAGCAGTGTTATTCCGTAGGGACTTTTTTCATGCAGTAACGCACTAAATAAGAAAAAGACCACAGCTGTCGGTTCTGTTGGAATTATTGTCTACATAAAAAAAATATTCAGACTACTCGTATTATTTCTGTCTCTACATAAAAATGTATATCCTACAGGCTTCTGTATGTCAAAGCAGGTTCGACAATTTTAAAACGTTAAAGGAAACAGTGTTCGGCTAAATAACGTGTAAATTTTATTTTTCTGCACTTGACTGACATACGTATTTTATTCAAATTTTGCTGTACCACCATAATTTCCATTAACTTTAATTTATATATCATCCATCAAAATACATGACCCTCTTAACATCAATTTACGTTTTACACGATAAAACTCAGTACACCGACTCGAAATATGGCGGCAGTGAAAATCATATTAATATAATAACCAGATTTTCAAAATACGTTTAAAAAGTAATCAAAAATTCATTTGTATAGGGCGATCATAATGAAGATGGAAATTTCCGAACACTGTTTGTATTAAACTTTTTGCTTGGATTTGTCTCTATTGCAAGAAATGTTTGACGTAGCGAGCCCTAGAACTGTGTGTCGCCATAAATTAAACCACCGACGCGAAAACAATTTTTTAACATAACAACACTATTTCTAACAGTATATTTAAAAGGTAGAGGATGCATTTTTACGTATTCTCTTGCGGCGATTTCCGTATGAACAGAGGCGTTTGTGGCGTTTTCCCGCACATAAATCTAGCGGAGCTTTCTGTCGTCCATAAATATTTGCGTAACTAACGCACAGTCACGTTTACCCGACCACTGTTTATTCCACGCACTGCGGCAGGCATATCCTCTGTTATTCATCAGCGTTTGCCTTACCAATAGTCAGCTCGACCACGCACAACCGGCAGATTTATGAACGCGAGATTGCAGAATATCTCCACGTGGAAACAAAATTGCTACGGCGAAAATAAAGAACTACTAGCAGTGGAAGTAACTCGTTTTCAGACCAATTTTTTTGCTCCGTTTTATTAGCGGCGTAACTTCATTACTTCTTGCCTCGCGATTGGCTCAGATTTATGTATGTGAAACTTAAACGGCGTAGTTGACTGCACCTGCACGCCTGGGCAAGGCATAAAAGAAAGAGCAACTTTAAAAGGAGCGATTTTATTTTTAAGTTAGTGTGTGCCACCCTTCCATTAGTTATCTGACGTACGGAAGGGCTTTTCTAAGGGCCAGGCAGGAAGAAAATATTACCGTGTGATAATTCCAAAAGTGCTAAAACTACAATCACCAATATTTCAGGGGAGGGGAAAATTTATTACCGCTATTATACATTTAGAAAAATACAGCAACAGATGTACACGCAGGAAGCCAATTTTGGTTATATACAGGATGATTCTAAAATCATGGGACAAACATTGAGGGGTGGTAGAGCTCACTAAAACAAACAATTATTGTATAGGAATATATGGGCGGGAGTGACGCGTTGAGGCACAAACACAAAAATTACACATGAAATGAAACACATTGTTTTAAATGTTGCAGCGGCGATTTACGGAAAAATGTCGTTACAAATATATAATTGCTCAAAATTGCTACCCCCAACAGTAATGCAAGCTTGGTAGCGTCGGTGGAGTGATTGGCGAACAGATTCAAATACGCCGGCTATTTCACGCACGCCACCATTGTCAGCCAATCACGCCATATGTAGAGGTCACCAAGCATGCGTGACTGTTTGTGGATGCATTTCTAGCAACTGTTTTAACATTTTCTGTACGGAATCACTCGTTAAGTATGCTGCTAATGAACATTTTATGTTTCCGTTATGTGTTATGCTTTTGTGTTTCGGCCTCAACGCGTCACTTCCGGCCATATATTCCTATACAATAATTGTTTGTTTTAGTGAGCTCTACCACCCCTCAATGCTTGTCCCACGATTTTAAAATCACCCTGTATTTTGCTTCAACGTCTCTTCTACAGCGAGGTCATCAAAGGCGGAATCACAATGAGAGATTTTCGAAAACCGGGATTGCCGGACCAGCTATGGAACCTGATACTTCCTGAACGCGAGTCTAAGGTGTTTATATAAACAATGAAAATTGATCCAAATCTACTGTTTTTTCTGCTGCAAACGAGCTGAAACTGCTTGCTAGACATACGACCCTTGGAATACGACTAGTTGTTTTAAGGACTCGGTTAATAGTGATTTAAGCTGATCTAATGAAATTATCCGTTCACAACGCTGGATTATCGGATCAGTCCACTGGTCCTCCAGTCCGTTTAGCTAGTTTAATATTAACGGAGAACTTTTTTGAGATCCTAGGACAGACCCTTCCTTCGACTCATTTTGAGAGTAAGTACATCTACCTAGGGAAAAGTTGGCTGCTTGTTGAGTCTAAAGGTAATCGTTATGGACGGAAATTTCGCGAGTTCAATGACGTGTAGGCTGGACCCCGCAGTCCTGTGTACACTACATCCTCAGCTGTTCGTTCATTGGCCGCCGGCGTTTCTAGTAGCCACTTTTATCCTTGACAAGGTAGCACGAGATACAGTGCTTGTTTTCATGAAGGTCTGCTATTGGCCCAGAGTTGTCCACGCCTTGTCTAACAAACTATGAGCCATCTAGTTTCTTCTCCAATTAATTCGCGAAATTTTGCTGTGCCTAGTAATGTGTAACTGTCTCGAGGTTTGTAATCTGCCAGTAAGAGCAAAACTGCTGCGATACCGGATGTCTATAGTTGGCCTGCAAATTGCTATGCCACATCTAAAATATATTATCGTATAGAGAACGGAGAAATTCGGTAGTTATATAACCCCTATGTTTGACTTCATAGTTGTTTGCATACTCAATCAGTAGAGACCTGAGAAATTCGCTAATTCATTTTGAGACAAGCTATAATTCATAACACGTGTGTCGATGTAACTTTAGCCATTGGTGCACACGGTGTTTGACACCACCTGGAGAACACTGCCCCAATCGCCGCCTTCCACTGTGACAGCAGACAACCAATGTGCATTTAATATCGGCATATTCGTACATAAGACTATAGAGTCTAGCCTGCAGGTCATTGAACTCGGGAATTTTTCCAGTGTCTATCAATCAGACATCATCTGCTCATTTGCTTCTTACAGTCCCAGTGACTGGACTTGCATTTTGTTGCCTGTTCATGTTCGGCTCAGAGAATTCTACGATGTGGCTAGTAAGTCGTGTACAGACTGCTAGATGAGCACGAATGTAAGAGTGTTTGAAGTCAAGCTTGTGATTGAGGTGAGTATGGAGCAACGCCGGAATGCAAGGGCGGGGGGAAACGGGAGATCCCCGAGAAAACGAGCCGACCAGCGGCATCGTCCGGCACGCTTCCTACATGCGAAAAACCGGGGATGGCCTCATCCGGAATCGAACCCGGTTCGCCTTGGTGAGAGGCGAGTAGTCTAACTACTACACCACCGCGGCCCCACGGTATACGAGTGTGATATCTTCACGTGTGCCATTGAACCTCCTCTCATCTGACACGCCCTGCAAAATTGACGACCAATAGTACCTTTACTACCAAAACACTGTTGGTCTAACTCCGTGTGGTCGGGTTGAACAGGAAAATGAGTTCTGCCTGAGGCGGCAGCCATTGAACAAGTGACACCTTCTCCAAAAAATGTAGCTTGGCGCCGTCTTACATCGCGAAATGGTTCAAGCCTTTAAAAATATATTACGAGTAAGTTCACTGAAAAAAATTTTACAGTGTAATTTTTTGAGATTACCACAGGATGGTTCCTTACTAGACTACACGTAAGGTTTATTCCACTCAGGTTAGGAACAAAACGTGAATTAGTATGGGAGAGTTTGGCATATGGATAATTTCCGCCGGTAGGTGCGCAGTGTTCCGAAAGGCAAATTTTAATTAAAATGTTAAACTACGTGAATAATAAAAAGATAAAGATTTCACTCAGTTACGTAGTTATTTTATGTTTGATTTACGATTATTACAGTTGTCCTGTTTTTTTAACGTAGAAAATCTGGTACATTCTCGACACTAGTGCATACCTCGTGGCGAAAAGTTATAGTTGCCGAACTCTTAACATTTATCTTTCCAACCCTAAATAGAAGTAACCTTACCACAGTCCATGGCCGATTCCTTCACCGTTCCTGCTTCTTTGAGCAACTTGCTCCACCTCTAACAACCTCGCTGGTGACGAGACGCTAAACTTTACCTACCAGCCGCCACAAGTTTACCAACAACGCCGTGGTTGTCCAGCCAGGATTTGCAAGGACATCCCGCGCACACGGTGTGAAGGTCCGGCGAAGAAAGGAAGGAGAATGTCTCCCGAGGAAGGACAGGGGATCCCCTCCGGACTTAATTTAATGTCGGCGATCAAAGCCGAGGCACATCGCCAAATAACCCACCGGTGCCGGCTGTAAATCACCGCTACACTCCCTTCCCTCCCCCGAACGCTACCCCTTTTCGACGACGAAAATCCCCTTCCGGATTCGGGAGCGCGGTCGTTCATTCGCCTGTTTTCGGCGCTTCGATAGGGAAGGGGCACCCATTTTACACCCACACCCTCCCCCCTTCCTTACTCCGCATCACCCCCGCCTCCCACAAACCACCAGACAATTCCTACCAATACGACCCAATCTGCAAAACAAAAAAAAAATAATGCACACGAGTTTTATTACCCTGCGGATGTACCAGAGACATGAGGATGAACGAGGCCATAAACGCCGCCATTCCCCCAAGCCTTTTATTGCGTTCTACAATGTGCGGCAGGCAGGGGATCCTCGCAATAAATACGTCATAAACATTTATGAAGTGCAATGCCGATAATGTTAGTTCTCTTTTCATACATTTATCATGTTGTTGATGGCCACTCCCTGCTTGAACCTTAAAGACATGTCTAGTGGATTCAATGCACAGATACTAATTTAAAAAGAAAAAAAGCTTTTTTTTTTTCCTGAATTAGTCTACTACTTATTCTTCAACATCTAATATATTTAGCATGAACGAAAGTTAAATCTAAGAATGGATTATATTTTTATGTGTTTATACACTCACACATACACACACACACAGCAAAATACACAATACGCATTATTAGATAAAAATGTATGAAAATGAGTCACATAGATACATACTACTATAAGGGGAGAATTTTAATGTCACTAAATTAATATTCGCCATAAATTGCTTGCTACGGGGACTTGCTTATTTTCTGCCGGCACTTCGGTAATAAACACACCAGGTGAGTAAACATTTTTTTGTGAAGTTAGCCTTGCACTTGTATTTTCTATAAAATAAAATGTTATTCTTATACTGCAAAAGAAATAATTAAAATGGCGCTTCTTTAGGCTACGTACATTTCAAGTAATCTAAAAAATGATTAGAAATACGTTAATATTTATTAAAACCACAAACATGCTGTTTGTAATCCTAATTTCATCCACTGAACACGTAACGATCCGTGGAAGATTGCTAAATTTTACATTTTTGATGTGTAATTTGTATAAACAAACGGCACGTGTAATTTAACACAAATGTTCTTAAGAATCCAGAGTAGACTACTAGAAGTCTTTCGTGAAAATGCATCAATTTGGTGATAATTTGTCACATTTTGAAGAATGTGTAAAAACATACCCACTCTCTGTACTAAAATCTTAAATTGCATATTTTTACTGCTGCATGGTTGTTCTATAAACACTCAATGACAATGCAGATGTACATCTTCCACTGCGTAATTTTACAATAACTATGTGTGTGTAAACTTTCATTACATTCTGGAGTATCTCATCATATATTATTCATGCTGTTGGTTGCCGCTTACTGCTTGACGCCCGGTGTTCAAAATGTAATTTATTTAGTGTAAACTAAATTAAAATGTACGGCTAAGAGTCGCCTACAGTCTAAAGTAATCAAATTATGTGATATTCTAATTTCACCAAATTAATTTCTGAATTAATTATTTGCTGCAGGGGCTTCCGTAGAAGTAAGTTTAGTTCGTTCCTTCCCCCTCATCCTTCGGGGACTTCGACACCAGATGCGACAGATTCATCTGAGTGCTTTCGCACAAGGGGCTGTGCACGGGTTTTACCGACACGTAGGTATTCTCGGGGTGCTCCCACCCCGTCGCTTCTCCAGCTTTTTGTCTCATTCCATATCCCGTGTAGGTATGAATCATACCTAGCATCCTACAACAGAATCCCTCGCCCTGGGGCGCACGCCCATGCGATGTTAATAGGAACTGCAAAATTTCGCGAGTCCTGTGAACTGTAAGACCTGTGAGCTATGTTTCGTGCTTCTTTCTAAATACGAGCAGCTGTCATTATTTCATTTTCTCCTGCTCTAGTGAGAAACCAAATGTTACACGGAATCGGGTTGTGCAAGATTGGTGTTTTCTTACGGGTCGCTTACCACCTTGAACGTTGCAGGTCGTGCCATATAAACGGAGTTGCATTTGAAAGCGCTGTTTAGTTTCTACTTTCCTGCTCAGTTTTTGTTATTCCGCCACGTGGAAAAGTATAATTGCTATAAACCTGATCACTTAATCCATTCGCCGATCAAGAGGAATTGTGACACTGCTACGAACGTAAATGTAATACTTATATGTTTATTCTTACTCGTGTGCATATAAAAACGACAAAAAAAGTTAAGTTATTTCTGTGTCCACAAAAGGATAGCATTACTCTTTTAAACCCACTTAATTTCATGGAACTACTTTTCCTTAATCGCTGCCAAATTCACCGGCAGCGGTGCTATTACGGGCAGGGATTTTTTTTTCGAAGTTTGATTTCAGAAGTACTCAGTTAACCTTGAACTAGCCAAGCGAATAACCAAAACTGTCCAATCCCTGGTTATTTAATTAATTCATTTTCATATTTTGCACGCCGGCCAAAAGAACAAGGTCAGTGACAGGACAGCGCGTTATGTTTGAAAAGGGAAGTCCGAATATACTTTACAGGGAGCTGTGCCATTATTGTTTGGAATGGGGAGTAAGTTATCACTTGGGAGAAATCAATACCTGTGTATCGCACCGACGGTCTCCAGAATGGACCCAAAAATGCTACTGCTTGAAAAACACGCTCGCTTACTCCTGCAACACTTAAATATTTTTACTTAGATATATCAGTATTTTGTACTTGGCGAGTATTAAATAAGTCAATGATTATAATTTCTGCAGAACAAATCAATAATGAAAATACTTTTCGAGCTTCAAGATGATGACGTTCGACACTTACTAAATATTAGTAACAAAAGTAACTAATTTGGTATTTTTAACGGCATTTGAGATGTTTAAACTACATTTTCCGCACACCGAAAAAATAAGTTACCCCTAACCAAAAGCGTGAGAAGTAAAAATGTATATAGTTCCTCTTATAATGTGTGTTGTATAATCAACAAACTGTAACTGACAACACAACTGAGATTCTTGAGCCACCAAAACATATCGATCAAATAACTAAATTATTTTCTAGGAAACGAAACCTAACCGCAAAATATTTTTTTCAACCAACTAAATGCATTTGGTTGCAACTACTGAAACCATTTATTTTTGTTGGTTCAAACAAATATTTCCCTCGCAAAGCGACAAAGTTGTACTTTTGAAAAGGAGAACCTTGGAAACCACATGCCTCAAATAAAGTTTTGCGCCACCTGTGATTTGCTTGCCTCGTGAAGGATTTTCGCTGGGGTAGTAGGCGGTATTATTATTTACTCTGTGGCCTTGCGCTTAGTGTCGATGGCGCACTTGATGAGCGCGGCTGCGCCGCCCTTAAGGCACCCGCGCTTCTCGGCCTTAAACACGGAAAATAGGCCCAGGTAGGCGAAACCCTTAAGGCTCCCGCCTACCTAGAGCTTTATTTCCACGTTTGAGGTCGAGATGAGCGGGGGCGATAAGGGCGACACCGCCACGCGCATCAAGTGCCCCATCGCCACTAAGCGCAAGGCTCCGAACTGGCGTGCAGTGTTCTCGTCGCACTGCGTGCACCTATGGGACTTTCAGCGGTGATCTTATTATTGTAAGGGTGGAATGTCTGTAGGAAGGTTCAATGAAGGAACCTTGAGTAGTTTTGTATGTATCTCACGCGTATATTTTCAGATACAGCACTTGGAATAAAGCCGTTTTCAAGCCATTTTGGAGTGCCCTGAAATGGCGTTTCTATTGTGCGTGACGTCTTGAAAGCACTCAACAGACCTCGTCTGAAGTGTGTGTTATTTTCGTAGATCAGCACATTGGACGCACGTTTAATAGTTTCGTAAATAAACGAGTATTTCAAACACTCTGCAGCGCATTTCAAGCGGCACGTAGGCGAAGCCTAAGTAAGGGTTCCGCTTGAACTGCGCTGCAGTGTGTTTGAAATCCTGGGTTCTTGACGAAACTATCAAACGTGCCCCCAGCATGTTTACCTACGAAAAGACTTCCTACTCCGGACGAGGACGGAACGGTACTTCAAAAGTCACAACGCATGCTGTAAATATAATTTTGGAGCCGTCCAATACAGTTAAAAACTGCTTTTCCAGACCGCCACATCTTAAAACATGCTATACTCTTGACACGAGCCAAACTACGATAGGAGTCTGTATTGAACTTTGCTTCAGACTTGTCATCAGTAAAATGAAAGGGTCACCGCTGAGATTTCCACAGGTGCACGCAGCACTACGAGAACACCGCACGCCAGTTCACAGTCCTGCGTGTAGCGGCGATGGCGCCCTTGTAGCGCGTGCCAGTGTAACCCTTATAGCTCCCGCGCTTCTCGGCCGAAAAAGGAGAAAACCGATTTAGATAGGCGGGCCCCCTAATGTCGCAGGT